>CM042138.1:53306859-53311859 GCA_023376005.1 Doryteuthis pealeii
GAGCAAGGTCACATAAGATATATAGAGAGTGTTGTATGAATCTTATAACTGGAAAGAATGCTTTTAAAAAAATCAACATTCAGAATCCTGGCTTTCACCGAATAAAACACCGAAAGTAAACATACAACTACCTTAACAACAGGTCCGTAAACTTACACGTGGGTATCAGCAACGTTCACATGCGCATAAACATACTGTGTTTATTTCATAGGTTTCAGACCATACGGCTGCATTATCAATATCACTCCTATCTTATACACACGTATGTTTATAAGGACATATTTTTATTTATTTAAGTACAATAACTGGAAGTGGCGCAGATAAAGTCGAAAGAAGTCTCCCATTAGAATCTGCATGGTATTAACTACAACACGAGGAAGGAGGATTTCGTACAATAAATCGGGAAACGAGACCCGCTTACCATTTCACCGTTCGGAAAGAAAGAAAGAAGAAAAAAAAATAAACAGTGGAAAATAGAGGAAAAACGAGATGCACCAACGTCCCTCTCAGCTCTAGAGTCGATAGGAGTCACTTTTCAGATGCGGTACCCATACTGACTTTCAACAGCAGTTACCTCTAAACAACACAAACGTTCTCTCCTCACCTAAACTGTCGTTGGTGAGTCCCCTTCCTTTTCTTTTGAGTAATTCTTCGTCTTTTCAGCAATTCTGATGGCAGCAACGAGACATGCAGCTTGGACAACCATCCACCTCTTCATTCATTCATTCTCTCATCGAAACAGCTTTTCATTGATTCGATCGCTTATTCGTCCACTTATCATACAACTTCTTCACTCATTCAATCTTTTCTTCATACAACTTTTACTACACGTATTAAGATTAGCAGGTTTACATCAAAGTGCTCCGATGACGGACTGAGGTTAAAGCGTACAAGTGGCTTCATTTCTTTTTTCTTTCTTTGCGTCCACAACTTTTTCTTAGGCTTTTAAAAAATCTTGTATTTCCTATTAACTTTCTTTTGAGTTTTCGTTATTTTATTCTACCCATTGAGTATCCACGTTAGTTATAGCTATGCATTTTCACTGGGGATAAAGTAACAACAAGTTTTCTCATTCCTCTATCACCCTCTTTATTATTATTATTATTATTATTATTATTATTATTATTATTATTATTTGATCTCGATGAGTAGTGTCGTTCATTGAAGATCAAGTGACAGCATTTCTCTTCCATACCCCAGTACATTCCTCGGGATTCTAGCTAATAATATGGATATTTGAATGTTATTATTCTTACAACTCTCCCATCATCACCATTATTATTATTATTATTATTATTATTATTATTATTATTATTATTAACGACGCTGTGGATAACCATTAGTAGTCGTTAATGACAATATAATTTTAAAGATTCATTAATTTTCTTAATTCTCTCATAATATTTGGTATCGACCAGTTAATTATGTGCAGCGTTTTCTTCTTCTTCTTCTTCTTCTTCTTCTTCTTCTTCTTCTTTCTTCTAATAATAATAATAATAATAATAATAATAATAATAATAAGAAGAAGAAGAAGAAAGAAGAAGAAGGAAAGTTAAGGTAGTGCCTATATTAACTAGCTCGCTATGAGCAATTTCAAGCAATAGTTGGAAATCCGAAAAAGTCTTGAACCTCTCCTAACCATAGAAGCTAACCAAGGTGTTGGAGATTTGAATTTTGTTGTCACTCTATCCCCGGTAACAACCATCCGGACACACCTGATCCGAACGAGCAATTGCATTAATAAAACAGTAGTAGTAGTAGTAATAGTAGTAGTAGTAATTTGATTTGTTAAATTAAAAAAATATCCTTCTAAAATATTGTAGTAGTTGTAGTAACAATAATCATTTATTTGAATGTTCATCCAAGAAGTATGTTATGGTTGTCGTTATAGTGTCAGCAAGCCATTTGAAATCTCCCGCATTTTCTTCAGTCCTCTTGCCTATCCAAACACTGCTTGGGTCTATTTCTTGCTCTACCAATATTATTTGTCAGAATAACTCAAGTTTAAGCAATAAATCTTGTCTGGGGTTCAGATGAAAGATTTTATCATTATTTTACCGTATTAAGCAATATAATACGTCATAGTTCTTATACCAATCCATGTTTTATCTAATCCCCTTCTACACAAATTCTTACTTAAAGGTGTGTGTTTCACCAGTAAATTAGATAGTTTCTAATTTATTTTGAGCATGTTCAACCTCAAGAGTACCTGAGAGTAATCAATGAGTATTACCTGCCAACTAATATCACTAACACTCTCCTCAGTATCCTCATTAATTTCAGTCGTGCCTTGGTCTGTATAGTTTCAGTACTGTCTCTGTTTAACATCTACAACTATTTTTCAAGTTGCTAGTTCGACACCGTGGACACAAATTCTACTCCCACATTATTATTATTTCACCCCTTGTGAGTTTTTCACAGCAGCGTAAGCTGATGGTCTTTCACTGGAATCTAAGGAACAGCAAGTCTACTCAGGTCTCCATTCTTCCTATGATTTCCAATTCCCCTAGGCGGTTTTCTAAACTCTTAAGGACCATTTATTATTATTATTATTATTATTATTATTATTATTATTATTATTTATTTATACATTCATATTTTTATTTATTAAAATATGCTCAGTCTGGCATACAAACCTTCCGTTTCTTGCTGTACCTGCTATTACTGAGAGGTTACTCGTCTAAGAACTGATCAGGTTAATCGTTGCTTAACTTGGTTGTTCTGACAGGAACCGTTGCTTCCAGCGTGACTCGATCGTAAGACATTATTACGGTTATGTTGTTCACAAGAGAATCCTAACGTAACTTCTGTTAATAAAAATGTACTTTGTGTTTAATAATTTTAACATAAATGTAATAATCTTATTAAATATTTCGTTATATTTTAATCCTTTAAATTGATCAATTCTAAATAGTATATAGTTTATACAACTGCATCGCTAAAAAAGTTGGAGATATTGAGAAATGTACTGAACATTTATAGGGACTTGATGTCACTTGATTTCCAGTAAATCTTAACAAAGAATTCAGATGTGAATAATAATAATAATAATAATAATAACAATAATAATAATAATAATAATAATAATAATAATAATGCGTACTAGGAGCCGTTTAAAAATGCTCGAATCGAAATGTGATAAGCTAGAAATTTGAAGAAGGAGACAATAGAGACAATGGTCTTTCTAGGGTTTTTGAGGAGCCATTGAAATAGTGAGACACTAAGATATTGTCAGAAATGTGAGAAGAATTGCTGTCACTCAGTCTTCATCGATGTACACTGGGCACCGCGTGTGAACATGTCAATACAGGAACTGAGAAAGTTCTACTTGCTACTGAAGTGACCTCGGAGGTCAAGTGTTTCCCCGACAAGTTCACCCACAGATCACTATCAGCCCTTAGAATTAATAAAGTCATAAACATCAATCATTTGTTATATTAATGACTGGGTTCTTCAGATCTCCAGAACTCTTCTTAAATGTTCTATCCAATTTCAACAGTGATGCGATCTGAGTAGTATTGATTCTCCCTCTGTTCTCCAGTTCAGTCAGTGTATTTTTGAGACCTTTGGGGACAGATCCAAAGGCACCAACTATAATTGGCATTCCTGTCACCTTCATATGAAAATTGGAAATTACAGATCGTGTCCATAATAGTTTAAACATCTGAAACCGAACCTAAACACGAAAAACAAAACACAGAGTGAAACCTAAATAAAGCGAAAGCATAGACAAGTACTTGGATCTTGCTAGAGAACTGATAAATTATGGAACATGAAGATAGCAGTGATACAAATTGTAATTGGTATGCTTGGAACGGTTCCAAAAGTCATCGAAAAAAGACGAAGAATTGGAAATCATACAAATAATCGAGACCATCCAGGCAACAGGATTGTTAAGATCAGCTAGAATATTCAGAAAAGTCCTAGAGACCTGTGAAAACATGTTTTCATTCAGAATCCAGTGAAAGATCTCCTCCTAAGGAGTGAAAAAAATTATGGAATATGAAAGTCAAAGTGATACCAATTGTAGTTGGTGTACTTGGAACGGTCCCAAAAGGATTGGACAAGGGTTTGGAAAGTCTGGAAATCAGAGGAAGGATTGATACCATCCAGAACACTGCACTGCTGCAATCTGCCAGAGTACTCAGAAGAGTCCTGGAGACCCGAGGAGACTTGCTGTCACTCGTACTCCAGTGAAAGCCATCAGCTAATGCTGATGTGAAAACTCAAAATGAGTAAATAATAATAATTCTATTATTATTTCACTCCTTGTGAGTTTTTCACACTAGTGTTAGGTAATGGTATTTCACTGGAATCTGAGTGACAACAAGTCTCCTCAAGTCTGTTTTTCAAACTCTTGGGGGCTGTTCCAAGGCACCAAAAACCTTGTATCGTTATCACTAACATATTTCACATTTTTTTTTGTTTCTTTTTTTTTTTTCAATTCTCTGGCAAGGTCTAGTATGGCAGTGTATTGTCTATCTTCCCGTTTTCTTTCACCTTCACTCTGTGATCTGCTGGGACCGGAAAAGCTATCGGTTGACAAGTTCTCATTTTTTTTGTAAATCACTACCAGGTCCGATCTTCTAGCTGGGATATTATTATTATTATTATTATTATTATTATTATTATTATTATTTTCACTCCTTTTAAGTTTTTCACATCAGCGTTAGCGGATGGTATTTCACTGGAGTCTGAGTGACAACAAGTCTCCTCAGGTCTCCAGCACATTATTATTATTATTATTATTATTATTATTATTATTATTATTAACACGTGGTTGTTGTCAACTACATATTTATAAATTTGTTTTTTACTTCCTATTTTGTATTTGGTGGTGGACGGGTTGGGTAAATACCTATTCTAAATACGTATGATACTGTTTTTAACAGTATCTTGTAAATATTTTATAGTTTTTAAAATAACCATAAGTTTTCCATGCATAGGTAGATATAATCATTTAATCAGTAATAGATAATAGATAATAGTAATACATATAT
>CM042138.1:53326859-53329359 GCA_023376005.1 Doryteuthis pealeii
ATTTTCCTTTCACCAATACAAAATACCAACACACACACACACACACACACACACACACACACATATATATATATATATAATATATATATATGTTGTAGATAGAAGGAAAGTGGTCAAGAAATGAACAACTCAAAAGAAGTCACAGGGTGCAACGGTTTCGTCTGTGTTCACAGACGTCATCAGTCATTGTGAACACAGACGAAACCGTTTCACCCTGTGACTTCTTTTGAGTTCTTCATTTCTTGACCACTTTCCTTCTATCTACAGCATATCGGCGGATCCTAAACCCATCCACCCTTCCTTCATATATATATATAATATATAATATATATATATATATATATATATATATATATATACTGCCTTGGTTGTTGTAAAAAGGAACTTCAGTTGTACAGCAGAGGAAGACCTTTTTAAGGGTGTTAGGGCTGATTTTAAGAGGTGGATATACACACAAACACACACAGATATATATACATGTATATACATCTACACATATATATGTATGTGGGTGTGTATGTGTGTGTGTGTGAGTGTGTGTTGATAACTATGTGTAAATTATCCATGTTTTCTTTGAAAACCCTACGTTTACCGATTACTAGGGATAATTTTTTTTTAAAGGAACAAACGGCACTCTTAATATCTTTGCCGTGCCCTTAAATACGCAATAACGATCACAACCCTACGACGAAACGGGAAGATCCAATTTGTATTAGGCATTCCATCGGTGTTGAAAGCAGCTTTGCTTTTTCTCGGTAATTCTTCATTTTCCTTGTTTGATTTGTTATTTGAACTTTTTTTCCCCTCAAACCCAATGATAATTGCGGAAAATATTTTATTTCAAGAAACTAATTCTGTTCAAGTATCTGCAGGAGAGATTTTCTTCCTCCGCCGTCTCTCTCTCTCTCTCTCTCTCTCTCTCTCTCTCTCTCTCTCTCTCTATCTATCTATCTATCTATCTATCTATATTATCTATCTTCTACTCCCATCTCTCTCATCACTTTATGACACAGCATTATCATTTACTTGAAAATTGAAGAGATGGTTGAAGAAACCCTCCTATCTCAATGGAATGTCATGCCAGAAAAGATGTCATTCGTTGATAGCCCGGATGGCATCATCCGTTTATGCCTCAAAGAAAACAATCGTATGATATTAATAAAAGGTTATTCTACGAATTACTCAGAGTTGTATTTTCCTCCAAAGATGACAAAACGAGTACGAATAAGAAGTAACGTAGGCAGAGTGGCCTATTGTCGGTATCAGCCGGACAGCGAGGGAGTCTGTCCTCTTTTTACTAGCGCTAGACAGGGAGATTATTTTTTGTGTCTGAGGTAGAGCGCTACACCTCCCATTAGCTCCTCACTTTCCCGCATAGATCCAAGCCGTGCCACACATGTGCTGAGTTGGCGAGGTCTGGTATCAAACACTGAACCTTGTTGATCCAAATAATAGTAACTCAGAATTTCAGAGAACAAAAGTAAGTGAAATCAATCGAAATCAATAAAGTATCAAGTCGTCGTCGGGGCGGCCTAAAGTCGGTATCAGATAGTCAACGAGGAAGTCTATCCCCTTTTCAATAGACCAAGGAGATTGTTTTGGCGTCTGGGGTGGGGCACCACACCTACCATCAGCTCCTTACATTACCGCACAAATTCCTGTGCTACTCATACGCTGAGTTGGCATGGACCGGTATCGAACTAGGAATCTTGTGGTTTCTAGCCGAACGCTCTACCGACTGAGCTAACCCGGCCCCTTTAATAAAGTATCAAGGATGAGGATATTTTTCTGGAAAAAAAATCATCGAATAATAACAGTGACTCAAAGTTTCACGGAACACAAGGTAGATAAAAAAAACTCATCGACTAAAAAATTGTGAAAAAAAGCTAAGGATGAAGATAACAATGTGAATAAGAAGTTCAGAAATATTTATTAAACTTTGGAGGCGCGTAGTGCAATGGTTATCGTTGTAGGCAATAGACTCGATGACCCGTGTACAAATCCTGAACTAGGCTGTTTACATTTCACATAACGCTAATGATCTTGGAAAAGGTATTAATCCAACTATTCTCCTCCAGCTATGGGTAAATAGTAGGTTGAACTTGGGTTTTTAACCTTGGTTAGGCAACCAGTATTTTTCTAATTAGAAATAATGTTGTCGTACAGAAAACCGGTGATCAGAGTTGGGTCGTTACAACCGGATGTAATTAAGAAATAAATGTATCCTCTGAAATAAAAGTTATTTTTTTACAAGAAAATGTTTATATTGTTGTTAACTTAAATTACTGACAAGGTTCGTGATATAATGGTTATGATCGTAGGAAATGGATACGGCGAGACGAGTTCAAATCCTGGACGAGGCTGTTTGCATTTCACATAGCGTTAATAGCTTTGAGAAATGTATGTATCCAACTATTCTTCCTAAGAGGTTAATAGTAGAACAGACTGGATTCTTTAACCTTAGTGAGGCAACTTGAATTGAAACATGTTAAACTCTGTC
>CM042138.1:53334359-53394359 GCA_023376005.1 Doryteuthis pealeii
CTCACAATTTAACCAACAATCGTCCGTACACTTTCATATAGGCTGGAAGAAAAGAATCTTGAATTTAATTTCTTTGAAAATGTTTGTTTAACTTTATCAATAAACAAAATGTTTATATACAGTTTGTACACACTCAAGCTCTTTCATTCTTACACGTGCAGTCTCACAAACCCACTCTTACACTCACTCTCTCTCACACACAAGTAAAGTCGTCGGGGTGGCCTAAAGTCAGTATCAACCTGACAGCGAGGGAGTCTATTCTCTTTTCACTAGCGCTAGACCAAGGATATTATTGGAGCGCCACACCTACCATCAGCTTCTTACTTTACCGCATAGATACCTGTGCTACTCATACTCATAGTTGGCGAGGGTCGGTATCGAACCAGGAACCTGGCTCCTAGCCGGACACTCTACCGACTGAGCTAAACCGGCCCTTATATGTATATGTGTTTGTGGGTGTTGTTTTATGTATATGAGTGCATATGCGTATGCACAGTCACCTACACACACACACACACACACACACACACACACGTACATGCACGCGCGCGCCTATCCACATATAAATATATGAATATATGTGTGTGTATATTTATGTACACAGACATATATATATATATATATATATATTATAAATACACACACACACACGCCTATCCACATATAAAATATGAAATATATGAATATATGTGTGTGTATATTTATGTACACACACACACATATATATATATATATATATATATATATATATATATATATATATATGTAAACAACTTTTAGCTATTTTCAGCCGACAGTATATTATGTTTAAATCCCGCCTAATTAAACATAAATGAATTAACTTTCAAAAATTAAGTCTGACTAAAATTAAAAAAGCACATATTCTCCCAAATATATATATATATATACACACACACAAAATATCTCTATCTCTCTCTCTCTCTCTCTCTCTCTCTCTAATATATATATATATATATATATATATATATATAATATATATATATACATATTGAAATGGGACGAATATCAACTAATCGCATAGAATTCGAAAAATGCAAAAATTCCGTCTGAAGGTGAATGCATTCCTTTTCGCTATAATGTCATCGAGATAAACACCAAGCTATCTTTTCCTGCTCTCTATCCAATTTCAGGATAAGTTCTCATCACGGACATACCTCAATACTTAACGATTTTTCCACAGTAAACAGTTTGGAAAAAAACATAACACCCCCATTGATCAACACATACAAGAACAAAACACGTTCTATTAATTAAAGAAAATACTTATATATGTTTATAGTTCGTTCAATAGCTCAAATATCAGCTAAGCTGAACATATTTGTATATTCGTCTTTGAGAGGTTCTTGTAAATCATTGCCCAGGGGGAGGTGCAACGTTTGTATATGCATATTCGTTGTATACACTGACAAATGCAGCTACACATATATATGCATATGTGTGAAGCGCGTGGTGTAATGGTTAAAGTCATGGGAAATGGACTCGTCGCCCCGAGTTCAAATCCTGGATGTGGTAATTGCATTTTAACTTTGCGCTAATACCCTTGGGAAAGATATGAATCCCACTCTCCCTCCAGCTATGAATAAATAATAGGGCAGACTGGGCTCTTTAACCTTGGTTAGGCATCCAGAAGGAAAACTCTGAATTCAAACCTGTTAAACTCCGCTTAAGAAAATGACCTTGTGTCACATCCTGCTCGTGCAGGAGGGGTTGGTAAATATGTATATGCATATGTGGTGTGTGTACGTGTGTGTGTGTGTGTATACGAAGACGGATCTATGACATTACACCCTAATACAGCTTAATGAGGTTCTGAATATTTCAATGTACACAATTCAGTGAATATGATAAACGAAGATGTGTTGGGTTAAGAGTATCGACAAGGAAGGAGATTATGTTGAAAAATGAATGTATTTTGCGGTAAATAAATACTTTTATACTTATTTCATTATTTGGCTACTAAGTTACTGATATATCTACATTTGTTATATATATATATATATATATATATATATATATATATATATATATATATAATGTTTGTGTTGTGTTTTGTTGTTGTGTGTGTGTGTGTGTGTGTGTGTGTGTGTGTTTGTGTGGTGTGTGTGTTTGTTAATGTATCAATTCTTAATTTTGCAATGTTAGATTTATTATTTTCTATTGGTAAATGATGTTTTGTTGTTGTTTTGTAAGATTTTTTCAACTATTTTAAAAATCTTTAATCATCAAATAAATAACTTTTCTACATGACAAAGTTTTGAGTAACTCCGAGAAAAAAAATTCGCTAGTCAATGAATATTTGATTAAAAAAAAGTAGTTTTCGATTTTGTAAATATTTTAATTCTGCGTAGAGTCTATAATATAAAACCTTACCAATATATTAGAAGCATTTCATGTATAGCATATTTTATGTACACATTGGTTGAAAGGGTATCTAAACGTTATGGTCTCTTGTCATTAGAACTTTAACCTTGTTTGATCATAGGATTGCTATGTCGATTGGGATTGAAGAATACGCTGACTGCACTTCTGCGGAGGGGTAACACGCCCGTATGACCACCACTGGTGGCTGAGCAATCCATGACATGCAACATGCCTTTAATTGGACTTGAGGGGCGGTCGGAGAGGTCCCTCCAACCCATCAGCTGGTCACGTCAAGCCCTAGCACCAATGTTTTCCCCGACCATATTTCTCTTATGGAAAATCCCCAATTCTTGTTATCAACTATGTGCTAGAAGGCAGTGACTGATGGTCTTAGTATCCTGGGTATGATGTTAAACTGATTCTACTTGTAATGTTCCATTTCTGGAGGTCTGGGGGAATTACTCCAAGGTTCACCTTAACCTCGAGTGGTAGTACCTGTTAGGGTCCTATCTCTGGGTTAAATAGGTAAAAGTGATTTAGAAATGTGTTTAAAAATGACTTAACAGGTTTTTTAATACCTAACAATAATGAATAAAACAAACGTCTTTGGTATAAAATAACCCAAGTGTTGATATGTTGTAGAATCCAACTAACAACAAATAACATAATGTAGACTTAAACAGAAATAGCCAGGCCGAGCGCATCCCTCTCCAGGTCTTTAAAAGTTATACATAATGTTTAAATACCATCTATACATATATAAAGGGCAGCTGTGTGTATATGTATGTCCGGAGGAAACTTCGAAAATAAAACAATTAACGACGAAGTAAATATATATACACATTAAATATCACCACGGGCTTGGTTTTTGAGCAAAAATAAAAGAGAGTTGATTTATATTCATGAAGATAATTAAAAAATAAAATTTAAATGATAACAGCATGGATTTATTTTTCATTTAATAATTTAGATAGTAGATATTAACATTTTTTTAGAGTAACTGGATCAATGCAAGGTCTATTTTTTTTACATAGGGATTTAAATGGGGCATCTCACGAGGATTCAACTCACGATTATGTAATAATGGATCTGCAGGACTAACTTAAAAAATCCCCCTTTAACAGCCACTGCTAGTTTTATAATAGATCATTGATACTTTAAATACCACTGACAATAAATTATTAAACTTCGGAACTCCAGAAACAAGTTTTGTAGTTCAATTTCCATAAGACTGAATTTCATTTAATTCAATCAGAATGACTTTCAAACATTTGAAATCCATGTCACTACTGAATTAGGCTTCTATTTTTCTATTTAGGGGAAAAGGAGGAATTCTTAAAGTAGTTTTGATTAACGAGAAGAGAACCCTTATGGTTTGAATTCAGAGTTTTTCTTCTTCTAGACCATTTGCCAAACCAAGTTTAAAGATCTCAGTCTGTCCTACTATCTAACCATAGCTGGGGGGGGAATAGTTCGATTCGTACCTTTCCCAATCCAAACAGACGCATCCAGGATTCGAACTCATCTTGTCGTGTCCATTTCTTAACCATTACACAACGCGCCTGAACATTCTAACAGGCGTTAGGTATAAAAAACGTAAAGTTGTTGGGTTGGCCTAAAGTCGGCATCAGCTAGACAGTGAGGTAGTCCATCCCCTTTTTTCACAAGTGCTAAACCAAGGAGATTGCTTTTTTTTAGCGCCTGGGGCGGAGCATCACCTACCATCAGCTTCTCACTTTACCGCACAGATCCCTGTGATACTCATACATTGAATTAGCGAGGGCCGGTATCGAACCAGGAACCTTGAATTTCCCAATCCGACACTCTACCGATTAAGCTATCGGCTTTATTTAATTCAATTTTCTGGGCTTATTTTGCTGACTTTTATTTTAAGTGATGAACAATGTTATGTGTTGTCGATGTTACCAATTATAAATTGAACATATTGTTTCAAGACATTGCTGAATTTAAAAGAAAGAAAAACCCTGTACAGCGATAATCAGAACCATTGAAAATTTGAAAAAGTTGTTAATATTATAAATTCAATATATTCTCCTTTGTAATTTCATCAAGCAATAATCTGTATGACATTTGTTGATATTAAATCTTCACATTCAGAAAATTATGACCATCTTTCGCTTTCCACAAATGAAATCAACGAGTTTATAAGGATTTCTTAAACAAGAATAATACTCGTCAAAAATGACTGGAGAATTTGATATATAAGCACTTCTGTCTAATATGATACTCTTCTAATAATATCAGAGTGTGCACTTTTTTGAAGATGCAAGTGTTGCCTTTTGAGTAGGATGAGAATACACTATCTCTGCGCTCCGAGAAAAATGTTGCACACACACAAACGCACGCACGCACATACACATACACAGACACACACATACACGCACGCATACGCACACACACACACGTGCGCGCAATATATATATATATATATATAAAAGTAAAGTCGTCGGGGCGGCCTAAAGTGGGTATCAGCCAGTCAGCGAGGGAGTCTATCCCCTTTTCCATAGCGCTAGACCAATGAGATTGTTTTGGCGTCTGAGGTGGAGCGCCACACCTACCATCAGCTCCTTACTTTACCGCACAGATCCCTGTGCTACTCATACGCTGAGTTGGCGAGGACCGGTATCGAACTAGGAACCTTGTGGTTTCTAGCCGAACTTATTCACATATAGTATTTCTATCAATTCAAACCACTTAAAAAACATGAAAGTATTATTATTGCGTAACAATCACATATGCGTAATGGTTGCATAATATATATATATATATATATATATATATATATGTGTGTGTGTGTGTGTGTGTGTGTGTATAACAATATATGTGAAAAAAATTATATATATATATATATATATATATGCCAACTCAGAGGATAAGTAGCACTGTTTGTGGCTGTGCGATAAAGTGAATTGATGATGGTAGGTGTGGCACTCCACCTCAGCAAAACAATTTCCCTCGTCTAGCGAAAAGTGGGTAAAATCCCTGGTTATCTGGCTGATACCGACTATAGGTCACTCTGTCAACTAATATATGAATAATGAATGACACGTTAACTTTCATTAAAATAATCTTGGTATTAGACATTCTTATCCAGTGAATTTTCTAATGACTGAAACATTTCTGAAAATACTTTGATATGATGTGAAACTATGCTGTGGTATATAATCTACATCTGCCTATATGTATATTTACTGCCCCAATCTATCTCTATCTATATATATATATATATTCAAATCTATTAATCATATATATATATATATATATATATATATATATATATATATATATAAAGATAAACCTAGTCAGATATACCCGCTAAAAGTTTCGCTTAGTGCTCTTCAGGCTAAGATCTGACACTTGGGTTTATCTTTATTATTTGCTCTACTAAGGTATTGAACACTCTTTACTTATTAGCTTTAGTATATCCCGGCGGTTTTTATATTATATATTTTTCATACATATATACATATAAATTGTTTTTTCTTTTGGCCAAGTATTATAGTAACAAAAGATTATTTTCGGTTGGTACGATTATCTTGGTCTTTTCTTTTTCCCCCAATTTTTTCCTCCCCAGGTGATGTTTGGTAATATATTTTTACAATCAATTTGCCGTTTTTTTTTTATATATATATATATATATATATATATATATATATATATAAGAAAGTTTTTATCGTTGAATTGATAGTTCCATTTGAAGAAAATCTTGATTGGGTCTATCAGCGGAAGTTGGAAAAACATGAAGACTTACATGAACAATACATCAGAAACGGATGGATAACAGATGTATTTCCCATTGAAGTCGGATGTCGGGGATTTATTACCACCTCAACCTCAGCATTTTTGTCTAAACTTGGACTTTCTCCACCAGACAAAAGAAAATACTTTAAAAAGATTCAGGAGAAAGCTCTAACCGCATCAGCGTGGATATGGCAGTCTTATATTGTGACATCAAACCGACAAAGTCTGGTGGTATCGTGAGATACTGCTGGGGCGCGCAGGGTTAGTGGTAATGATGCTTCGGCCCCGAAACCATGCCTGAACCCAGAGTCATCATTTGATGAAGGCTTTGTTGGTTGCAATGCTACTGTGTAAATAGCAGTCATTGTATGAAGATTATTATGCCATTCCCGTTCTTGAATCCTATACCCTAAATATTAATTTTTGGTTGAGAAAGCAAGAGCAGGCCTCAAAGAGCGAGGGTGCTTGATGATTATAGATGGTGCTGTGCATGCTAAATGATGTGTCAAAAAAGGCCACGTTCATGATGAACGATACACTCTTTATGAAAAAAAAAAGAAGATTGTGCGCCTTCTCTATCCTTTATAATAACGGGCTCTTCTACACGAGGTCGCTTTTAGAATCATAATAAATATCATGTCCATCATTCGTCACATGTCATGATATTTCCCAAAAAGTCTGTATCAGTTTCCGCTTACTGACGAGATCAGTAGCAAACAAAGTTCGCCTCAACACGTCTCATCCCCAAACTTTGACATGACCCGCCACAATGGCTCACCTTATCACAAAAGCTCTCTGATAGGCAAATCTTCTATCAACTTTCACCAGACTGCGCACCTTCTCAATCGTTTCAACAGATCTTCTTCCTTTCTGGGAGCGGTTGTAGTAATCGAATGTCCTGTCACAATACATTGCCCAGGTTTTTGCGAAGATTTAATGGAGATTCATAGTTTATTACAACACATATAAAAGACTAAATGATGATGAATGCAATATATATTCTACATATATCATCTACATCTACATATAGCTATATGTACTGCCCCAATATATATATATATATATATATATATATATATATATATATATATATATATATATATAGTGTGAGATAGTCACTGTTTCAGCTTTGGCTGGAATAGTGTACCAAAGTCAGTATTATTGGTAGAGTGCTCAATATAAAATAGAGCTGTTATATAATATAATAAGATAAATATATAAAGGTTTTACATTGAAATTTTTTCGATTTTCCTTACATTTGAAACATTTTCACCTGATGATTGCATCGCATGAAACCGATATGGTTGTGAATGTTCCTTTGTCACCTAATAAATTATTATATTATATTCATATTATATATATACATTCAAATCTGTTAATCTCTCTCTCTCTCTCTCTCTCTCTCTATATATAATATATATATATATATATATAATATATATATATAATTATATATAATATATATATATATATATATATATATATATTATATATATTATATATATAATATGTATATATATACATATTATATAATGTATAAATTAGTTAATAATTAATGAATTTAGGCGGGCATAAAATGTCAATACCTGTATGTACATTTCGATCTACATACAGGAATTGACATTTTCCCGATTTGTTTAGTCTTACATTTGAACATATATGCCCGCCTAAATTCATTAATTATTAACTAATTAATTTTCAAAATTAGGTATGATTTCAATTAAGCACATATCCTCCAAAAATTGTCGACTAAAGGCCATATAAAATAAACACATTGTTTGTTTACTTACTTTCATATATATTATATATATTATATATATATATATATATGTGTGTGTGGAGAAAGGTAGACAAACACGGGATGTTGTAGAAAATGGATGTTTATTGTAGATAGTGATGTCGACGTTGTAACGTTTCAACACGTTAAAACGTCGACATCACTACCTACAATAAACATCCATTTTCTACAACATCTCGTGTTTGTCTACCTTTCTCCACATACTGTCGGATTAATTTCCTCATATTTCTCCCATATATATATTATATATTATATATATATATATATATATATATATATTACAATTGCTATTAGTCTGGTATCTAGAAATGGAATTTTACTGTTATAAACATACTACTGAGTAGTGGTCTACCCGTTTTAAGGAGAGTTATGTAACCTTAATTAGCGGTCATCAGAAAATTGAATTTCCAAAGAGCTCAACCCACCAGGAGTGGAGAGCATATGTATTGCCATTCACAGTCCTGTTTCACCATTTAACGGCGACTCGTCTGTGTGACAAGACAAGGAAGGCTACAACAGGATGGGTTTGAAACCCGACCGAATTGTTATCGGTCAGACATCTTACCATCGTGCCATGGTCTATTCATCAATCTATCTATCTATCTATTAATCAATCTGTTAGTATCTATCTATATATCTATATATCTCAGTCTGTTCATCACTCTCTCTCTCTCTCTCTCTCTCTCTCTCTCTCTCTCTCTCTCTCTCTCTCTCTATCTATCTATCTCGGCACCAGACCCTTTTGCTAACTTACGAAATGCCTCAAGTAGTCAATTAATGACGCTTTCTAATAACATGTGCGATTTCTGAAGCGTTGCCCTCACAGCTTATTTCAAGTCTCGCATGAGAATAGTGTTTAGGCAATATTTCTATTAAGAATTACATACGTACATTCATATACAGGCGCGTACCGTTACTGTTATCATCATAAGAAATGAACTGGACGATCCGAGTTCAAATCCTGGACGAGGCTGTTTGCGTTTCACTTTCGCTCTAACCCCCTTCCGAAAAGCACGAACCCATCTCTTTTCCTTTAATATATGGGTAAATGGTAGAAGACTGGATTCTTTCGCTTGGGTAAGGCAACCAGTCTATAAAAAAAAACTCTGAATTCAAACCATATATATCTGCTTAAAAAGTGACTTCGCATCTTGTCCAAATTGAGCACATGTACACAGACAGACAAACAGTCAGACAGATAGACTCCCGTGCACACACACACACACACACACACACATCACCTCTAACATAACTTAGCTACACCTCAACATTTACTCACCTTCCGCATCTAACATAACTTAGCTACACATGAGCATTTACTCACATTGCCCCTCTAACATAATTTTGCTACACATGATCATTTACTCACATTTCACCTCTAGCATAACTTAGCTACACATGAAAATTTACTCACATTTCGCCTCTAACATACTTAGCTACACATGAACATTTACTCACATAAATTAATACATGCCCACACCAATTGACCCATCAACCACTGTCACCGCCCCAGCACTTAAAACAAACATCCTCTACCCCTCCACTCAACTGACCCAGCGACCCCATCCTACCCAAAATTCCCCGCTCCTCCTTATCTCACATCACTACACACTCACCCCCTTGACGCCCCCCGCGCCACCGCCGCCACTTGTATTAAACGTATGCTTTGCTTTAATAAAGTCACAAATGACTGAGGACGTCTGTGAACACAGACGAAACGTTTCACCCTGTGACTTGTTTTGAGTTGTTCATTTCTTGACCACTTTCCTTCTATCTACAGCATATCGTCGGATCCTAACCCATCCACCCTTCCTTCACACATTATATATATATATATATATATATAATATATATTATATATAATAAAGAAATAACAAAAGACTTAGAGATTGAGCATTATAGTCTATTTCAGGGAGCTTAGACAAAGTGTCTAACTCTCCCAACTCATCAGATGCTAACGTTATTTTTGTTATTTCTTTACTTATATATTTGCTCTGGGACTCTATCATTAATAGCACACATTGAGCTCTCAAACTGCGACAGTTTTTTAAAATAAAACTATTGTGTCGTAAGGAAGATTTCTTCTCTGGACTTTTGGATTTTATATATATATATATATATATATATATATATATAATATATGTGTGTGTGTGTGTGTGTGTGTATGTGTTGTTGTGTGTGTGTGTGTGTGTGTGTGTGTTGTGTATTCTGCAGCAAAAAAGGTAAATAGTAAGACAGACTCGGCTCTTTAACCTTTGTTAGGCAATCAGTCTAGGTAGAAGGAAAACTGAATTCAAACCTGTTAAAACTCGGCTTAAGAGGTTGACCTTGTGTTACATCCTACTCGTGCGGTGGGATTTGTAAACATATTCATCTACATACAGTACTGTTTTACCGTATCACGGCTCTTCAGTGCAGCTAAATTTTGCAGGCTGCCTCAGGCCGGAATTGAAACTTGGTCGATTTTTTCGTCAGTCAGAATCTCTATAAACCCGGGCCATCAACCCACTTTAAGGCGGGATATTTTAATGATATAAGTATTTACACACATATATAAAGGTTGCTAAAAGTGATCTATTCGTTTTAAGGAGAGACGTATCATAATAAATCCAAGTACAAATCCAGTAAACTAATAATATTTAAATGATCAATCTCTTTTTTTAAATGTATGTATATGATAAAAAAGTAAAGTCGTCGGTATCAGACAGATAGTGAGGGGGTCTATCTGCTTTTCACTAGCACTAGACCAAGGAGATTGTTTTTAATATGAATGTATACGCGCATGTGGTGTCAATTTCAATATTTGTGAAAAGTATCCAACTTTCCGTAATATATATATATATATATATATATATATATATATATATATTATATATATATATATATATACATATGTGTGTGTGTGTGTGTGTGTGTGTGTGTGTGTGTGTGTGGTAGAAATATGAGGAATGAAAGAAACAAAACTCAGACAAAAATGTGTAGTATATTTCGCTGGAGTTAAAACTCGGCTTCGTCAGTATTTATATATGGTTATTTATAGATGCTGACGAAACCGAGTTCAACATTCCAACGGAATATACTACGAATTTTTGTCTGGCTTTGTTTCTACCACACACACACACACACACACACACACACACACACACACACACACACACATATATATATATATAATATATATATATATATAGAGGAAAGATATCCGAAGATCTGAAACTCGTGTCGCTAATCTAAAATAATAATAATTTTTTTAAAAGCATAATCCATTTTGAGGATATTCTTTTTTTTATAAAAACATTTAATTTTCTCCCGATGGACCCATAACAACACTTACTATCAGCTCCTCACTTTACCGCACTCATTCGTTGAGTTGTCGAGGGTCGGTATCGAACCCGCAACTTTGTGGTTCCGAGTCGGATGCTCTACCGACTGAGCTAAACCGGCCCTATAATAGATGAATTTATTGTCACATAAGTGATGTAACTTCTTCAGATCCTGCCTTGATATCAAATCGTCTACGCAAATGGCTTAAAGCGACCTGATGACACTTTAAGAATTATCAACTACTACCTTATATGGAATTTATTCATCACTAATTTTATATGAATACTTATGTTTAGAACGACACTTCTATTAGTTCAACAATTGACCATTTTTTTTATTCTAACACTAATATATATATATATATATATATATATATATATATATATATATATATAAAAGAAAAATTAACACCAAGAGCCAAAACATACATCCAGACAAGAAAATAAGATGAAAGGAAACCCGAGAACTAGCGATGACAGATAAAAGCACCGGTGATTGCTGAGAGAAGAGGCTAACAGAGACGGGTCACGTAGGCATGGGTCACGTGGGCAAGAAAAACCATGTATTCTCATAAGTGAAAATTCCTGATGACGAGCAGTCATTAAAAATGATGATCAGAAACCATTGGTAGAATGAAATCTTAAATGTATTGTACACTATAATAAATAAATACAGCTCTTTCAGAAGTAATTGAGTACTTTATTGTCATTTCTCCAATCCTAACAAAGGATTAACTTTATATATATATATATATATATATATATATATATATATATATATATATATATATATATATATATAGGTACCACATCACCTTCATATGACACCTGTAATCAATTTGTTTCTTTAACACCTGTAATATAATATAATAATCACTTCTGTTCACCTTGGAATGATGTACCCTTGATGAAGCAGTCATTCAGATGTGCATGTATAATATACATATGTATATATTGTATATGCATATGTACAATACCAGTTGTATGCTTATATGTGTTCTGTTTGATTTAATAAGAACTAAACAATTTCAATTCTTTTTTTTTATTTCTCGACACAACAGTGTCATTTGAACACGCAGAATTATAGAGAAAATCTCACAATTTTGTCACACTCTCAGAAATGCATCACATCAACATTACTTATAGATGCAGCAGTCACGACACATTCCTAACACTTCCACTGCATACAAGAAGATGCACAAGTGTTTTCAGAGATTCGCACAAGAAAAAAGTCACATAATATAATATCTGTGGGTATGGATGGCCAATCTTACAGAGACAGGCTCTCCCTCTCTCTCCATCAATCTCTCTCTCTCTCTCTCTCTCTCTCTCTCACACACACACACATACACTCTCTTTCTCTCTCTCTCACTAACACACACACACTCTCTTTCTTTCTCTCACACACACACACTTTCTCTCACACACACATACTCACACTATCAATCGATCCATCTAAAAATACCTATTTCTATATTCTTTTTATAATTCAAGTACCTTTTAAAACATTTGTCATATCTAGTTTTATTCATGCAAAAATATTCGTCCAAACCTATGATTCCCTCGGAAATTGTCCGAAATCATCTTTTCCAGAGTTCCACTGAGATGTGTATAAAAATTCGATTAATTTGTTTCTTTTCAAATTTAGCATCGTACTTCTATAAATATTTCTGACACTTGAAATTACATACTACTTTTCTGAATGCAAAACTATGCAGGTAAAAATTGATTACTAAATTTAGTATCGACCACATGATGAAATCAACTAAATTTACTGTATCCGGTTAAATGACAGAAATCGAAATTTACCCAACGATTTCGATTTTTTTAATACCATCAGCTTCAGTTGAAATCATTTTTGATTTTAAAATATTTTTGTTAACAACTAAAACAATTTATATTTATCTATGTTATTATATTGTTCATTCATTATTATATAGTATATTTAATAATATTTTACACATATGACATACCAGCTCGTCGTCTAAAAGGAGCAGGGTCGGGTTTATTGTCCGATGCCTAAGAAGCACATAAAGGGGAAAACCGTAAGGATCATGGACTTTTTGCACTAGCTACTGCATAAACTTTGGTTTGTGTGTGACTCTCCTCGTTAAAAAGTCCTTGTATCAATCCGGCCTGGTAGGAGGTCATAAAAATACTTCCACTCACATGTATTCACATACATTCATCTATACATACGCACATGGATATATGAGAAGAGACATTGAGTTTGTACGTAGAAAGATAGAGGTTAATTTTGATCTGAAATTTTCATTATACAATAGCTGAACTAATGAGATTTATATTTGCAAGTGAATTAAGTGTATTGACAAGGAAGGATTAAATACTTCTTATGAATATTTGAACGAACACAAGATCTATTTTTATTAACTAAGATTACAAAAGCCATTCAGATATCAGTGTGTTAACTTTTATAAATTATGGTCAAAACACGTCGAAAGGTGCTTTCGAAAGGTTGCCGCTAGACCAACGGGGTTATGTAAAGTTGAGCCGGTTCAATTCTTTATTTGGGGATCACTTAAGCAGCAGCAGACTTCCTTCCCGTTGAATGAGATGATTCAGATGAATCAGATGAATCAGATGATAAGATTTGATGCTTATGCACCACCATATGTCTCTTAAGACCAGAAGCCGACGTACATACTTTGCCACAGATAGCACAGGACACATTGTTTGTTCTTGGAATTTGCATGTCATTTTCTTAAACTATTATATCATTTTTATTATACATATAGACTTTGAACACATAGAATGTTATATTTGTTTTATACCTTTCCCAAGAGTATTAGTGCTATATAAAATGCAAACAGTCTCGTCCAGGATTTGAATGCATCACACTTTGTCTATTTCCTATGATGGTAACCATTACACCACACACCTCCACTTGATTGTGTCGTGGCACATGAAACTTTTAATAACCAGGATAAGAGTCCTTTCTTTATTAAAATAACTTTATTCGGTATCAAATAACCAGAAAGGGTTGATATGCCGTAAAACAACCAATCAACTCTTCTAAATGAGTATGCTCATTTGTCTTTTCAGTCTCCTTGATTGATTCAGAACAAGATTTTAGAAGGATAGAAAAATATGTTTTTATTTGACAATTTAATTCTATAAATATTTTTGGTTGTTTAACATTTAGAATGTCAAAAGATGAGGATGATTCAATTAAAATCTCGTTCCTTTTACTCTTTTATTTATTCCTCATTTTAATTTTCAAAACCAAAACCATTAGACGCAAATTATCTGTTTGTTCAAATAATTATGAGCAGTACCGTTTATTTCTGGAAATGTGCTAAGCATTCTGCGTGTTTGAATATATTGAAACTAATCTTCGTAATTAAAAGGATATTTGAAGTGGATGAGGATTGATAGATGAAAAAAGAACGAAGATTAAGATACGGAATGCATATTGATGGGATTTTTGATGGGCAACTTGATATTTTCTGAGAGGAGAATATTGCATATAATCTATTAATCTTTAAAAATGAGACCATAATATTTCTTTAGCTTAATACAAACCTTTTAGAAATACATATCTATCGTTTAACAGCGTAAACACACAATTGAATCCCTTATTGATAAAAGTGTTGAAAACTTTAAACTGACCACACAAATACACAGAGAGAGAGAGAGAGAGAGAGAGAGAGAGAGAGAGAGAGAGAGAGAGAGAGAGAGAGAGAGAGAGAGAGAGAGAGAGCGATATATATATATATATATATATATATATATATATGGTCTACTTAGGTATCAAGCATTCTTTACATTTTAGCTTTGGACAATCATAACGGCTCACACACACACACACACACACACACACACACACACACATATATATATATATATATATATATATATATTGGCCAAGTGTTATAGTGTTAATCGATTATTTTTGGTTGCCGCGACTCTCTTGGTCTTTTCCTTTTTTCCAAGGCAAAGTTTTTAGTATATTCATACTAAAAATATTATTATATTTCTTACCATAAGGTTTTACTAATAGGATTAGTATATATATATATATATATATATATATATATATATATATAAGATTTTTTGGATGTTTGTTTATTTTTAGAAGCATTGTCGATAATATTTATATTTTTGCTTGAAGGCAACTACAATGCGAATATCGCATAATTCGATAATTATAGAAGATAATAATAATGACAAGTGAATCCCGCAAAGAATCACTCGGTGTGTAGAATATCGTACAGACTGTTTCAACTTTATTATTGAAACAGTCTGTACGATATTCTACACACCGAGTGATTCTTTGCGGGATTCACTTGTCATTATTATTATCTTCTATAATTATCGAATTTATGCGATATTCGCATTGTAGTTGCCTTCAAGCAAAAAAAAATATATATATATATATATATATATATATATATATATAGGTATATTTAACAATATATATATATTTTTCTTATATATATATATATATATATATATATTGTATGTTCTGGAATTTTTATGTATAACCGAAGAGAATGTTAGCGCGACAAGAAGAAAATGAAAAAGAAATGAACAACACATGAACAACAAAGCGATTAATAAAAAAAAACTGTATCAACCCAACATTTATGTGTGCTGAATCTTAAAGTGAACACCTATTTCCCTTCAGAATCGACCGATATAATCGACCTGGCAGGATAATTTCATAGTAAGATAGCTATATGATTTCAGAATTTCGATTTAAAGATATTCACTTAATATTCTAAACATTTGTAAACATCACGCAATAAAATGTGGCTAAATTTTGACATGTATCAAAAGATACACGCCAAGTTTTTTGGTATCCTATGAGAGTTACTTCTTTAGGAAAGACGTAATAAAACGATGGTGGATGTGAATTTGCTCAATTTAAAGAATAGGGTTTCTAAAAAGTAGAGCGATGCACTAAAAGATGAACAAGATTAAAATTGCTTGCAATAAATTGTTACTGCATAATCACCAGTCATTAATTCTTAAAGATAAAAAATAAAATTTAAAAACTAAAAAAAAAAAAAAAAAAACAAATTCACTTTCTTCTGCTCGGATATGGGTCGAGTTTTCGAGCGCAAATCGACAGGCACGCGAAATCTTTACGTTTTATTAAATGGAAATATTTTAGTCGCCCTGAAGCATACTTACTGATGATCTAAAAGAAATATGTTCAATCAATGATAAATTTTTGGAAAACTTATAAAATCGAGTGTACTCCCCCCCCCAACACACGTAAGGATTGAAACTCAGAACCTTTCTTCCTGTTACGTACTGGGGTTCTCACAGTACCAAATCTGTATATATTGTCGTTGTATACCCTTCTTACTTCTTACTTCTAGTTGTCTCTTCTTCTGGCCGGCTTTGCTATTCTGATCGTCTATCATTTTGGTCTGGTATATCTTCTAAGGGCGAGTCTGGTCTTCTATGGGGATTCTGTTAGGGATCACTCCTTATCAGAAGCCCTGTGTTATTGTTAGTTTTTAGGTAATAAACACAAGACTTCGATTTACGTTGATGGTACTTTATTTATAAATTCCCAAACCAGACAATCTGCGCAGATGACAGGATGCGCGTAGAAATGCGACTTACACCTTCGAGCTCCTACCTGCTAACTGACTTAAACTTACTATATCCTTAAACCGGAAGACAGGGTCTTCCATGCCTTCCGGTTCTCACGATCCATCCCCGCAAAGCAAGGTGAGAGTGAGGTCAAGCGCTGTCACTCATTCTCAAGGCCATCAGCTGCACTAATCGCCATTATGATTTCTACACTATTGCCATAATCATTAGGTATCTAATAATTATGTAACATTCCTTAACGATTTGATAAAGACGTAAAAATAAATAGTTATTCAATAATTCTACTTCAGAGCATGTAAGTCATTCCTGATAGAATAAATAGATTATCTTTTTAGCATATTATTTCT
Source organism: Doryteuthis pealeii (assembly GCA_023376005.1). Classification (NCBI taxonomy): domain Eukaryota; kingdom Metazoa; phylum Mollusca; class Cephalopoda; order Myopsida; family Loliginidae; genus Doryteuthis; species Doryteuthis pealeii. The sequence continues at coordinate 53,351,561 of CM042138.1, forward strand.
AAGTAATTTAATTAGCCAAGTTTTGTCTGTCATAAGTCTATCGTTTCCTGCTTTCTTTACATTAATATCTACAGAAAATAATCATAATCTAAAACCAAAATGAATATTTTCTATTATTTAGATTTTAGATGACCGGGTACAAGTGTTGTTGAGTTAAGTATTCTATATTACTATCGTCAGTGATCAGGATTGAAACCGCAACCTGCAGATCATTGTCATTTAAAACGAGTAGGATCGATCAACCCCAACGACTAAAAATTGGTTAAAAACAAATGGGGACTGTTTACTTACTACTGTATACTAGAACCTAAAATTTTTCGGTATATTAATACATACAAATTAGTAGTTTGCAGCAAAGTACTAAGACTTGGTATTACATAGACGGTTCTCGTAAAGGTCACCGTAAGTTTGTCAGACTTTTCAAAGCAGAAGTAAGCAGATAATCATGTACCAGTTCATTTACTCCCAGAAGAATTACGATAAGCTAGTCCAAAACACTCACCTTTCATGTATCCCGCTTTAAATTGTTCCTTTATTGATTAACTGTAATTTAACGGCTTAAAAACAAAAATGCCCTAATTGCCTTTCTGTAAAATTGGCTAGACAGAAAAGAGTTTGGAAGAAAATGAAGATTTTTTTCGAGCTACAAATTGGCCTTATTGGTAGCAACATGTTAATGAACTGAATAAAGGTTAGCTATTAGCAACTAATGTTATACCTGTATTGACTAAAAATACTATAGGTCACGTTTTACTGTCAGATGTCAACTCATAATTTAAACCAGTGGTTCTCAAAGTGGGCGGTAATGTCTCATGGTGGCGGTGGAAAGATCTAGGTGGAGTGACAGGGTGGAACTAGGAGCAGTTAATAAATAACTTGTTTTTTTTTACAAAATCTAAATGAAAAAATGTATGCCATAAACACGTATGCGGTTCATGCAGAATAAAACTGACATAAGAATTATAAATGAAGGCATAGTTTTGTTACGTAGCCCGAAATCAAAGTCAAAATTCTGCACGTTTGCTTGAAGCTCTATACAACATATAGAGTGGCGCACCAGTTACCACATGCCGCCCAGCTAGGCTAGAAAGCAGGGTCAGCAGACGACTGCAAAGGGCCAAAGCTCTACTCAGATTTGTAACCACTGCACGTTAATTTCAATTTTGTAATGACCCCAATGACACTGTTAAAACTGCTAAATAAATCGATTTAGTAAATTATATTTTATTTGTAAAATACATCTTTGTGTTTAATCTTGTTTTTTCAATTTGAAGTATACAAAAATAATGTGTGTCCGCATGTGTGTATGGGTGGCACTAATAATTCACTGGGAAGCCAAGAGAGCACTAGCATCAAAGGTTTTAGGAACCACTCCTTTAAACAGATGACGAAACATGAAAATATTAGGATAATATTAGAAATATCTTGTATCAGTTAATACGAATTCTTAGTTATTTTGCCCTTGTAATGTTGCTTCTTTTTATTGGCCCAATGAACATGGGAATTAAACTCAGAACAAGTAGATTCCAACTCTAAGCTTTTGACCAATGCTTTTATTCTCATTGTCTCGTGAAAAAGGATTGGTTGTTGATTGGTTGTTAGGCTTAATGATATATCGACCTTGTTGGTTATTTAATGTCAAATCTTGATTTTTATATATATGATTTGTTTAAGAAATAATTTTCATTAACTTCATGTGTATTGATCAATACTGGTGGTTGACCCTCAGCCAGCGCTTTCTAGCACCTATATGATAATGGTGTTTGCCAAAAGAGCAATTTGAAGAATACGGTCGGGACAATCATATAGTTACCCGGGCTTTATAAGCCTAGAGTATAATCGGATGGGACCTCTCTGAATGCCTGTCTAGCCTAAGCAAGAACCAAGGTTGAGTGTTGCTTGTCAGGGCATATGGGAATTAGTCGGAATATTCCCTAATTCATTGTCAATGCTGTCTTTCTACATTTGAGGTTTCCATGTTAAATTTTTTAGAAATAAAATCTAGGTACTACCACGAGTTTAATGTGTTTCGCTATTTGTAAGTCGACTTTTAGATTTATTATATGTTGAACGTGAAACTCAACCAAGATTTTGGCTTTTGAAAACTGTTTGAATCTGATAAAGACAAAAGTTCTATCCTAAAGTAGAAGCGAAACATATGTGAAAAGAAATGCTGATGACGTGTATCTAACCGCTTACAATACAAAAGTATTGATGTGTACTTAATCAACATGCTAAAAGCTGATATATACCTAAAAATAATTTATAGGGGAACAATGGAACTTTTTTTTCTTTCTTTCTTTCTTTCTTTCTTTTTTTCTTTCTTTCTTTCTTTCTTTGTATGTAACTAATAAGAGAGGTTAGTATCTATGCGCTCTGCTTATTATCAAAGTGTCGCTTCTTGGTACTTCCAAGTTCAGACTAAAATATCTGCACCCGAAAAAATCTTATTACATATATAAAAAATGGTTTGTTATTCTTAAACTTGTATTTATTTTTTTTACTAAGTATTAAATTTTATACTCTTTGATATAATAACTATTTTTATCTGCATATTTGATAACTTTGATAGTTTTTAAAATAACGCTGGGATTTTCGTGCTTACAGAAACTATATTCTGTTATCAGAAATAAGGTACACACACACACACACACACACACACACACACACACACACACACGTGTGTGTGGAGAAAAAAAGAAGGTCCTGAATAGAATCATTTCCCCGCCAACACATCTGGTATATATATATATATATATATATATATATATATATATATATATATATATATATATATATATATATATATGAACAGAAGCACCTGCTAAAACACAGATGTTAAAAATTAAATCTCTCTACACTCCACCAAACAGGAAGGGTGGGGTTATATATATATATATATATATATATATATATATATATATATATATATTCATATTTTGACAGGATATGGTTAACTAATGCCTGGAAAAGATACCAGAAGATATGAAACACGTGTCGCAAATGTACAATAGTAATAAATTTAAAAAAAAATATAATCAATTTTGCGGACCATCTTTTTTAAAAAATGAAATTTTCTCCCGTTGGACCTTAACAACACATGTTAGGGGAGTTGTACGCTCACCAGTTCATACACACACACACACACACACACACACACACACACACACACACACACACACATATATATATATATATATATATATATATATATATATATATATGATACTATATATTAATTATTAATTGAAAATATCAGTTTCAGGATTTCCTGATGATTATTAATTAATGGGACTGTTGCTTTTCTCTGTATTTATAATCGCCTCACAAAAGAGGGAGAATGTAATATGTACAATGAATTCGAAAAAGAAATACATGATATTAACCCGATATTACTATTGACATATTTTCTGTTCTTAAATTATATATATATATATATAGTATATGTTTTGCTCAGTCGTAGAGCATCGCTTGTTGCAAGTTTATGTTTCGATACATGTACGCGTCAACTTAGCGTATGAGTAGCACAGATTGCGTAATCTGATCTGTATGGTAAAGTGGGGAACTGACGGCATATGTGGTGCACCACCTTAGCAAAACAATTTCCCTCATCCAGTGAAAAGGGATATTCTTCGCTGTCCGGCTAATATAGAACTAAGCCTGTCCTACTTGTAATTATTCATTTGTTTGAACATGTATCTATTTTCTACATAATCGCTATTTCAGTCGATATATTTTTCTAGGCACAGTGGTTTATTTATGCTCATGTCATACGACTTCCCGCTATGTCGTTGAGGATGCGTTGAACCTCGTCGTCGATGCAAACTCCCTACACCACTTCCTAACATTTTAGACATCTATGCATGATTCGCCATACACTTCCGTTAATTTCTGATGAATTTCAGTCGGTTTAAAGCATTTTGCGTTCAAAATCCGAATAACTGCGCGAACTTCACACTTGTCAGTAGCGTCAATCGGGAGCTCCATCAGAAACGACTGCCAAGCCAAGATTGAGCTTGGCAGTGACGCGTCTTCAGGGACAGTACAATAAACACAATAGTTTTGCCAATAGCCGCCAAAACAGTTTCTTTCCGACCCTAGCGCTTTGAATACCTTATTTTGAGGATAACCCTCGTATATATATATATTATATATATATATATATATATATATATATATATATATATATATATATATAATCAACATCATCATTATCAAGTCGTATCTACAGCGTGGATATCCAAGATTATTCCTCACCACCAGCTCATAGAAGGTCATCAGCACACCATCAAGTATCCGTGCAGAGCTGAACGATGTAAGTTTTTGCAGGCCAATCAACACTTGTATGTCCATGCGTAGGTGCCCACTGAGGATGTCACTTATGAGCTCATCCTTGCTTCCCTAGCAGTGTCCAACATGTATTGTTCATCTAATTTTCATGATTTGCGTGATAAAAGATAAATGACTGTATTGCTGATTTCTTGTGGGTTGCTGCTTTTAGCATTTATTCAAGACAGTATCCTTGTACAGTTACCATCCGGGTTTTTTATCTAAGCGTTTCGATGGAGTTCAACTGGTACAGCAATAGAGTAGCATTGACATGGCTACAGCTTGAAGAATGTTCTTATATTAACATCGCTTTCTGACGATGAGATATTACTGCCATTTATTTGAACTGGTTTATTAATTTCAAGGCCTTGGAGTTTTGTGTGGAGATGCGTCCATCATGTTGTAACACACGAACTCTATTTTATGTGAGTTTTAAGCTGTGATTGGGCTTGTGCAGGTGTATTGCCTAGACGTGCTAGAGTAGTCATCTGTAATAGTTTCTGCAGGATATCACCTACTTCTTGCTTTTTAACGTGAAGCCTTTTTCTTTATTTACATCTAATGACGTTCGTAGTCTTGGTAAATTATGAATAAAGATGGTGCTATTGTACAAGACCAGCGACAATGTCAAAGAAATCTGTGTCACCATCAGGTGAACTTTTGCTTTTGTGTCTTTGTAGACAGACACCGTTTATTTTAGGTATACCATAAGTTAGATGCATTTGCTACATCTCCCCTCATTTGTATGATTTTCCATGATTTAACGATGTGTGCTGACAATTACGAACCTTTTGAATAATTAATTGCATATTTTAATGATTGTAATCTAAAACCAAAGAAATTAATTGGTTTTAATCTTTAAATATATATTCTATACCTACATATTGAAAGATAGGGAAAAACTGAGAGAGACAGACAGACAAACAGACAGACAGACAGACAGAGACAGAGATAGGAAGAGAGGGGTAGAAAAAAGAGAGGGAAAGACAAAGAGAGAGAGACAGACAGACAGACAGACAGAAAGAGGTAGAAAAAAGATAGGGAAAACAGTGTGTGTGAGAGAGAGAGAGAGAGAGAGAGAGAGAGAGAGAGAGGAGAGAGAGAGAGAGAGAGAGAGAGAGAGAGAGAGAGAGAGAGAGAGAGAGAGAGAGAGAGAGAGAGAGAGAGAGAGAGAGTATGGAGTCAAAAGCCTTGAAAGTTGGAGTTTATTTTTAAAGTTGTAAAAAGGAATTTTAATTTTTTTTTTCCAACTTTTAAAATAAACTTTTGCAACCGTTACATAAAGTTACACACCCTTCAGCATAACTGTCAGTTTGACGATACGCTTGTGCAAATAGTAATTATTTTTCGTTAATCTTCAAGCACTAACTATGACTCATCCCACCACTTCCAAGGAGGATATAGTAAGAGTCACATTCAGCGCTTACAAAAATATAAATATCCCAGGTTTTAAAAAATTTAATTAGTCAAAAATTCTTGTGCTTCAAAAGTAGTGAATATTTGAAATAGAAACCCTAAGAACAGACAACGTTCGACGATCCACTTGTTTATCGTGAGAGAAATCAAGAATACTTGAACTGTGGTACCACAACAATTTAAAATTTAACGAACATCATACCCTGCATTGATTTCGGTAAGACTTCCAACAACTTGAGGACTCCATAAATTTGCCATGGCTATGAATTCCTGTTCGTACTTGATACAATGATTTTATCAGGCTGGTTGGTTTGGTTGGTTCGATTTTACGGCATGTCAACCCTTGGGTTATTTTATGCCGAAGATATTTTGTTTGGTTCATTATTGTTAAGCATTCAATTTTTTTTTAAACTCAGTTTTTTAAAGCACATTTTAAAAATTATTTGATCTATTTGGCCAATTGATGGTATTCTAACAGGCACTACCACTCCAGGTTAGAGAGGACTGGGGAGTAATGGCGATGTAGGGGTACAGCACACTCCCCAGAGCTCCAGAACTGGAACCTCACCACTAGATGCAGTTTATCATCCTACCCAAGACACCCAGCTATCGCCTTTTAGCACATATGATAAAAAGGGTTAGGGGTTTTCATAAGGCTAATAGGGTCGGGACTATTATATATATTTACCAACCTCTCCACACGAGCACGGTGCGACACAAGGTCAGGTTTGAATTCAGAGTTTTCCTTCTCCTAGTCTGGTTACCTAGCTATGGTTAAAGAGCCCAGTCTGCCCTGCTATTTGCCCATAGCTGGAGGGAGAATTGGAGAATTGGATTCATACCTTTCGCAAGGGCGTTAGCACTATGTGAAATGCAAACAGCTTCGTTCAGGAATTGAACTCGGGTCGACGAGTCAATTTCCTATAAATCTAACCATTAAACCACGCGCCTCGGGACTATTATATAGGTACTAGGGCTTGACGTGGCTGGACGATTGATCGGGGCGTATCTCTCTGACCGCCCGTCTTGCCCAAATAAGAGCTAAGGGAGAATTACTTGTCATGGACATCTCAAGCTCCAGGATTTCGTCTTTAAGCATCACGGATCGCCACCCACGGCCAATATGTGGCCCTATTGGGGGGATTTTATCCCTCAGCAGAGGTGCAGTCGGTGTACTCTGCAACGCCAGACGACAGGGAACAGTCAGAAAGCAGAATATTAAAAGAGTTTGTTGCTATTGTTTATTCTAGATCTGTTTGTTTTCTTTGTGGCTTATTAGACGTCACCCTATCTGCTCTCCGATCATCAGCAGTTGACACGTCGACAAGCAGGCAAAATTAAACTCATTCTCTTTTCTGGCGTCTTTTTTCGAGATACGATCTAAGCAGATCGATTTGAAACGAGTCAGACTGACAGAAGTGATCTACTCAGACAAATCATTCAGTCAACATCAAGATCAATCACATAACGTTGGAAAACATCTATTTACTTTTCTTTAGATTTAGCAACTGAGAACTCGATGCCAATGACAACAAGGTCTTACGAAGCTGTCCAAGAATATTTGAGAATGCATCTGTCCCATAACTCAAGGCGCTACGTCTGATAACACTTTATACCTCCATTGTAATGCTCTTTGCAAACGTGTTAAAGTAATCTACTCTTTATCCGGTTCCGGCAGCAGCTATCATAACTTTCCTAATATCAATATTACACAATAAGATACTTGAGATAAGAAGCTGTGACGGTCATGTTGAAAGAGTTACTGTTGGTATTAGCAAACATCATTAAATACAAATTGCCCACTTGAGACAAAATTACAATTAATTTAAGCAAAAGAGTTTAATTGTTGATTTCGGTAATGAAATATGCTATGCGTAGTAAACTAGCTAAATATCAGGCAGATAGACGGACATACACACAGACAGACAAGTAGATCGATAGATAGAGAGAGAGAGAGAGAGCTATATATATATATATATATATATATATAGAGAGAGAGAGAGAGAGAGAGAGAGAGGAGAGACAGAGAGAGACAGAGAGAGACACAGAGACACAGAGACACAGAGAGAAACAGAGAGAGAGAGAGAGAGAGACAGAGACAAGAGACAGAGACAGAGAGAGGGACTGAGTTTCCTTTACTGCAATATATATATATATATATATATATATATAAAAGAGAAGAGAGAGAGAGAGAGAGAGAGAGAGAGAGAGAGAGAGAGAGAGAGATAAGGGGGAGGAGGGAGAGGGAGAGGAGAGAAGAGAGAGAGAATTGATTGATGATTATTATAAATACTACATTTTTGTGTGTTTTCGAACGTAAATACACATCTACATTAAATACTGGGAACAGATTGTCTTCTACATATAGCCTTACGGTCTGATATAAACACCACACAACACACACACACACACACATATATATATATATATAATTTTCTATGCACACTCTATTACGAGGTAGAAACATTCATTCGAAAACTAAAACAAATGGCAACGTTCTTCGATAACATCACATCTTTCTTGATTTCAAGCACAATTTATGTTCTCGAACAATATAAAAGAAAGCTTTGATCCATGTTTACGACATTTTATACGCCAACAAAATTTTTTATATAAAAAAATCTTTGTAGCAGTTAATAAAACATGCCAATAAGATGATTTGCTACAATTGCACGTGACATTACTATTTTATTTTCCGTAAGATTATATATATATATATCATTGACAAGGTTAATTTTGCAGGATTGTTCGCTATATACGGATATGGTCTCTGACTATGCCTGTGAAGTCCCGGTTTCGATTCCTGTCGGATATATTAATAAAGTCGAAACAGTCTGTACGGTGTTCTGCATGGCGAGCCATCCTTTGCGGGATTTACTTGTCAAGATTATTTTCTATAATTATCGAATTTTATGCGATACATGCATTTATAATTGCCTTCAAGCAAAAATATAAATAATAATAATATATATATATATAATATATATATATATATTAAGAAGGAAATTACAATGAGTATTAAAAAAATAATAAAATAATGTCCAGTGTCTAATCAATTTCGAAGAAACTTCATCTTCAGAGACTGTTTTTGAAATGGACGCGCTCTTGTTGTCATAAGACCGCGTCCATTTCAAAAACAGTCTCTGAAGATGAAGTTTCTTCGAAATTGATTAGACACTGGACATTATTTTATTATTTTTTTAATACTCATTGTAATTTCCTTCTTAATATAAATAAATAATAATATACTTAACAATGCTTCAAGCAACTTATCAAATTATATATATATATATATATATATATATATATATATATATATATATATATATATAAGGATAATATTGACATTAAATAACTCACGAAGTTTGATACATCCTTAAAGCGAGAAAATCGAAACTGAAATCGTAATGCCTTCATGTATAGGGTTAAGTATTTTGTATTGTGATTACTATCTATGCGGAACAAAAAAGTTCGATATCTTTTGAGGAGAGTTACATATTCTTTCTTTCTATATGCATTTATACAGACTTTCTATATGCATTTATACAACAGACTTTGGAGCATATGTAACAAATATTGACAATCTTCGGGCGATAATGAAAGGAATTCATGAGGCGAAAATGAAAGGTTATGTTTATAGAGTATCTTCGAATTTAAAATATGGATTAAAACTGACAATGCAAATCGTAAATTCACCAGATTGAAGCGTCTTGTTTTCTTAAAACGACAGTAAATGTCGTTAACCTAAATTCGCATTTAATTGAATTTCTCTCCGTGCACTCTTTATATATATATATATATATATATATATATATATATATATATATATATATATATATATATGTATATGTATATATATATATATATACTAGCAAATATATGCACCCTCCGGGTGCAAGTATTTAAGTTTTAATGTAATAAAATATTGTATTAAATTAGAAAGGCTAATGAAACTAAATAAGAATACAGATAAAAAGATTTGAAATAGAGTGAGTATAATAAAAGATTTGAAACAGAGGGAGTATAATAAAAAATGGAACAACTGAAACTTACTCTTCCATCACTCTCGTCTTTCATTGTTATTTTTTCTAATTTAAGTATTTAGTTATAAGAGGAAGTAAATAATAAAATGATAGTTATTTTATCTTGTTAATGGATTTCATTTAAGATTCATTGAAGAGATGTTTGCTTATATTCATTAAAATAAAACCAAACAGTTAGAAATCAATAATACTAAGCATATATTTATTAAATTCGATTTTTTAATATTAATATGCAAATTAGCCTTCCCGTTTACACTGTAAACCGCTATTTGTTGTATATATAAATATAATTGCATGTTGTCAGTATGTAGACATAGTTAACAGTATTAATAATGTCAATAACTAAGAGAATTGTGACTTGAGTAGGAATATAGTTTCGGTTACAGACAGAAAAACACACAATCTCTATTATAATAAGATATATATATATATATATATACATGTAGTATTAAACAAAAGACACATCTCCTGTTTAACAATTTTATTTGTGTGTGTGTGTGTGTGTGTGTGTGTGTGTGTTGAAAATAGAAAAGTGTTAACGTAAAACATTAAATACCGATGTTGTTAAATTCTGAAGGTTATTGTCGACGTGGAAAATACAAGTGTTCAGAATAGTTTTCTTATTAAAATTCCAGGTATTATCCGTGTTTGACGTTTGCATTAAAAGAAATCTGTTTACATTTAAATTATTAAAAGTTCAGTTAATGAGTTGATATGTGCGTTTATGCATGCATTTTTCACAATTTCATAGTTCTCATAGCATGCTACGGCCAATTATTCATCGGAGCATAAAGGTTAGAATCTATCACCTGGTCCATATCAGCAATTTAAAAAAAAATAATTTCCCATTTTATGTTAGGATCTATATCGCATTTGTTTTTGATGTCCCAGACATATTTAGAGAGAGAGAGAGAGAGAGAGAGAGAGAGAGAGAGAGAGAGAGAGAGAGAGAGAGAGAGAGAGAGAGGGGTGTTGGCATATATTTTATGTTATTAAAGCTAGATTTGTGGTTATACGACCTTTTCTTAAAAATGTCTTTGTATATCATCTTACTATTACTTTGTTTATTAACAAAATGATATACATCGGGTCAACACAAGACACTTTCAAGAAAAGGCTCTATAAACCGAAATCTAGCTTTAATAAAATAAAATATATGCACAACGCCACCCCCTCTCTCTCTCTCTCTATATATATATATATATATATATATATATATGTATGTATATATATATACACTTATGATGAACTGGACAGAGCCATTCTATATGTATATATATGATTAAGTGGACACAGTCTTTATGTGAATATATATATATATATATATATATATATATATATATATATATATATATATATATATTGAGAATAGTATTAGAGAAATCGACGGCAGGTTTTCTATCGATACTTATATGCTGAGTTCGAGATGAGTTAAGAAGAGCTTTCGAAGATCAAATTTCCTAGAAGATTCCTATTTGAAAATCCTGGGTTTGTGTTTAATTTTGGTTTTAATATCAACAATATCAGTTAATATACGTATCACATAGTTACATAGAATTTCGAACCATTATACAGAATAATATATCGTTGTGCTTTTCTCTTTATTTCTTTATTTTTTGTACTTTTCTGAACTGCATGTCGATGTTTAAAAATTATTATCATATTAAAAACATTCCCACTTTTACTTTTAATACAAAATTGATTATCTACAAACTCAGTTTCTGAGGTGGTTTTATACGTCATGCAATGTGGGGGAAACTCGATTAAAAATTGACTTTTGAAAAATAACCATCATCAGAAAATTACAATGGTCAGCTTCTACATTTGCCTTCTTTATTGATTGAATTTGGTATAGAATTATATGAGAAGTAATGAGTTGGTATCAAAGTTAATGGCTGGTTACAATTGTCGAATCACCCGTTTCATTGAGTCACTGACGTCAATATGTTTGTATTGGGGAAGATTTTGGTTATTATTATTATTATTATTATTATTATTATTATTATTATTATTATTAATAATAATGATAATACCAATCAATTAATAATAATAATAATAATAATAATAATAATAATAATAATAATCCCAGCCAATAAACAGACCTAGTGTTGATTAACAAAAAAAAAAAGAGAGAACGTGTCAACTGGTGGACTTTGCGGTTCCAGCAGATCACAGGGTGAAGCTAAAGGAAAAATGAAAAGATGGATAAATACCTGGACCTTGCCAGAGAATTGAAAAAGCTGTTGAATATGAGAGTGAAAGTCATACCAAATGTATTTCGTGCACTTGGAACGGTCCCAATAATCTTGGAAAAAAGATTAGAGGATCTGGAAATCAGAGGAAGAATTAAAACCATCCAGACTACTGCACTGCTGAAATCGGCTAGAATACTCGGAAGAGTCCATGAGACCTGAGGAGACTTGTTGTCACTTAGACTCCAGTGAAATACAATCAGTTAACGCCGATGTGAAAAATTCAAAAGAAGTGAAAATAATAATAGTTTGTGAGAATAGCTTCCCCAAGACAAAATTGTAAGTTAGTTCAAGTCTCACCGGGAGAGAATCTTTTATTGTTACTCCTTGTGGGTTTTTCACTTCAGTTTTAACTTTACTTAGTTTCAATCCACACTAATCCTCATTATCATAGAATGAAATCTGAAGCAAACTATGAGATACGTCAAAGTAAATGATAAGAAAAGAAAATTTCACCACGGGAACACAACTTAGGCTATACAAACGCTTGACAATCTACATCACTAATATCATCTGGAGAGTGTGTGAACCACACGAAATCTGAGTAATGACAATATAGTATCCATAATTTTTCAGTTTTATAGGGGCTCTGCTATGATAGTATTCAGCGTTTTATAATTTGCTTGAAGCCAAATAATAAAACAAAAACAGGGTAGGCCAAACCTGGAATGATACTTAGACATTGTTGGACACATAAACACACACACACACACACACACACACACACACACACACACACACAGACTTACACATACCCACACATACCCTCTTCTGACGAAGAGATCTTTATCTCAAAATATCAAGAATAAATCAAAGGTAAACAAACAACATCATAGTTGCTAATTTTTCTTTACACTTGCAATGTATTAGCCTTCAAAACCAACCACCAAACCAATATATATATATATATATATATATATATATATATGTGTGTGTGTGTGTGTGTGTGTGTGTGTAATTTTATTTTTATGGGGAGAATTTTTTTTATTTATATAATTCGATTAATCACGACAAGCAAATTTGGCGAATACCATGTGCAACATGAGGAACACTGTACAGCTGTTTCGACATAATTTGGTCTCATACACTGCTGCTGAGACCAAATTAGGTCGAAACAGCTGTACAGTGTTCCTCACGTGATACATGGTATTCGCCGAATTTGCTTGTCATGATTAATCGAATTATATATATATATATATATATATATATATATATATATATATTCGATTAATCATGACAAGCAAATTCGGCGAATATATATATATATATATATATATATATACAAGTAACACGGACATATCAAATACAAAAGATGAAATAAAGAACCAAAAATCTTAATAGTAGATTAATTATCAGTCTTTAATCATCGATAAAACAAAAATGTAACTGATTATATTCTGGCAATCAATTCAATAATTCTATAAAAATTCTGGTTGGATTTGACTGATTGCGGATAACAGTCGGAACTAGTGATCAGTATTCGAGCTCAGGTCATGGTCAGGTTTTTGAATTTATATATATATATATATATATATATATATATATATATGAATAAGATATAATGAAAAAACAAACGATGTTTACAACTGAAATAGGCTCATCAGAAGAGAAAGTGTGCAAACCGTTTCGGGGCCTAATTCTCTTGACGGTTTTAAAAAGCAACACTCGGCCCATCCTCAACTAATATGATTAATCTGATTAATTCCAACGTTTGACTAGCAGCGTTCTGTTTTTACTAACGGTCTTTTTCCCGTCTTATATTTTTGTTGATGACCGACCCACGTGCGGTTGATACATTTATGCAATAGGGTCCTCATATTAGTTGAGGATGGGCGAGTGTTGCTTTTTAAAACCGTCAAGAGAATTAGGCCCCGAAACGGTTTGCACACTTTCTCTTCTGATGAGCCTTTTTCAGTTGTAAACATCGTTTGTTTTTTCATTATATCTTATTCATACTGTCGGATTAATTTCCATTTTATTTTCACATATATATATATATATATATAATATATATATATATATTTTGATTTATATTCAAAACAATAATTTCCTTTTCATTTGAAAGATTGGCGTAATGCAATATTTCTACACAACAATGTTTTCTTGTTTCAGACGCTTTATAAATATCAATAATACTTACTACTTTGTTATTCAAATGTTGTTGAAAAGAAGAAAAGTTTCAAATCTCGTATCCCTCTTTCTCCATAATAAAATGGTAATAAAAAAACCTACCCATTCAGATGTGTAAATGAGTGTCTATGGGTATAAATATTTTCGTTTAGCAATTACACATACTAATACACACACGCGTACATGTCAGCAATAATACACACACACACACAAACATATATATGTGTACACCTGTGAATTTAATATTGTTCATATGTATATGTATATGATTGCTTACTTATATTTTTATACATACATAATTATATATATACTGTGAGTATAGAATGTTATATACATATATATCCCGTGAATATATATCTATAAGTGTATAAAGAATATATATATATATCCAATGAGCATATATATATATATATATATATAATATATATATATATATTATATATATATATATATATATAGAGAGAGAGAGAGAGAGAGAGAGAGAGAGAGAGAGGGGGGCGTGGGATAGTGGTTAAAATCGTGAAAAATGAGCTCGTCGATTCGAGTTCAATTCCTAGACGAAACTGCTGGCATTTCACATAGCGCGAATACCCTTGGAAAGGTATGAATCCATATATTCTCCCTCCAGCTATGGGTTAAATAGTAGGGCAGACGGGGCTCATTAACCTTGGGTAGGTAACCAGTCTAGGAGAGGGATAACTCTGAATTCAAAATTCCTGAGGTCAGTCGTTGATTGGGTTTGTGGCATTCCTTGATGCACCAATTCTATCTTATCGACTGTGCCAAAAAGTGTGGAATGGTCCTACACAAGCCTCCACCACTATAAGCAAATCACTGTGTTGGTTGTTCACTGGATGAACACTCATGCGTCGAAAATCGACGAGAGAGTCCATTTTATATATATATATATATATATATATATATATATATATATATATATATATATTATATATATCCCGTGATATATATCTATAAGTGTATATAGAATATATATATACATATATCCAATGAGCATATATTATATATTATATATATTATATATGTATATATATATATATATCCCAATAGTATAGATAGATATAGTAAGTTATTATAGTTTACTTGCATTATATGAGCGTGTATATAATTCCTTGCTTCGTACCTGGTCAATATGTTAAATATAACTGCCAATGGTCATGCAGAAAACGCCACGCCTTGTCTGAATTTTGCGCGTTCAAGGCGCCTGATACTGTGACAAAACAATTATGTCTCCATTTAAAGACTTTTACGACAATTTTGTTGCCGCGGTACCACAGACTTGGTGAATGAGACCATAACCTTTTCACACGGATGCTTTTGACTCTGATGGTTTGTGGGCGGGATGGGTTGATGATGCTAAGAGTAAAAGAACCAAAGAGAGAAATGCTTAGAAATATGAATTTAGCGTTGGGTGAAGTGTTCTTTCATGTGGTTTCATAAAAGAATCCATAAAAAATGGAATAGAAAATAACAAACAAAAAAATTACCATTCCAATGTGTGGATGTGTGTTTGGGAGTGTAAATATTTTCATTTAGCGATTACACATACGCTTTCATGTCAACAAATAAACACACGTATATATTTATATCTGTGGCTGTAATATTGATATATATATTTACATATATACATATCATTGATTACTTATATATTACACATACATAACTGTGAATAACTTAAATCATAAAGCAGAGACACAAACACACTCTCTCTTTCTTTCTCTCTCTCTCTCTCTTTCTTTCTCTGTCTCTCTCTTTCTCTGTCTCTGTCTGTCTGTCTCTCTCTCACGAACACACATGCACACACACACACACACACACACACACACACACAGACACAGACACACACACACAACACACAATATATATATATATATATATATATATATATATATGAATAAATTGAGGAATAACAGATAAAATATTTCGCCTCGGTATATTAACGAGGCAAAATATCAATTGAATGAAGTTGTTTGTGTTTTATCTGTTATTACTCAATTTTCAATCACATTTTTTGGGATATTACCCAATCTGTTACTCCTTTTATATGTAAATGTATATATATATATATATATATATATATATATATATATATATATTTATGTTGGTGTGTGTGTGTGTGTGTGTGTGTAAGGTATCCAAATGACTGGTAGGAAGGGATGATTCCACCCGAGATCCTCAAAATCTCACTGTATAACTATACTGTATGCTCCTGTAGGTGCAAACATATATTCATACAAGGATTTTATGAATCTCAAAAGAGACGTCAATGTATAATAATCAATATATATATATATATATATATTATATATATATATATATATATATATATATATAATATATTATATATATTGTAAACACGGTATGTTTGGAATGGCTTTTTTGCCGACAATTTTTGGGAGAATATGTGCTTAATTGGAGTCGTACCTAACTTTGAAAATTAATTAATTAATAATGAATTAGGCGGGAATGCCTATTTAAATGTATGGCTAAACAAATCGAGAAAAATCAATCTCTGTATGTACATTTCGGCCTATTAGGCCTCATCAGCAGAGCTATAGATAGCTATCTATAGCTCTGCTGATGAGTTTGTTTAGCCATACATTTAAATAGGCATTCCCGCCTAATTCATTATTAATTAATTAATTTTCAAAATTAGGTACGACTCCAATTAAGCACACACACACACACACACACACACAACACACACATATATATATATATATATATATATATATATATATACAAACCACTCTGTACGAGTAGGATGTGACACAATGTGAATTTCTTAATCGGAGTTTAACAGGTTCAAATTACGAGTTTTCATCCTTTTGGACTGGTTGACATACCAAGGTTAAATCTCTCAGTCTTCCCAACTATTGACCCAAAGCTGGAGTAGAATAATTGAATCTATACCTTTCCCAATGGTATTAGAGCTATGTAAAATACAATCAGCCTCGTTAAGAATTTAAACTTGTCCATTTCCTTCGACGGCAACCATTACAGCACTCGCATTCACTAATGCCTTTCACAAGGCCACATACATATACGTCTTTCCCACGCCAACGTGCGTACATATAAATAAAGTTTACAACCCCCGCATATATATTGGTTGGTATATATATATATACACATATTTACATATATTCATAAATACGGACTAAAATATAGAAAAATAAATGAAAGCAATTAGTTAATCAGATGACAATTTAAGATTTTTCGCTTCTTCAGACCCGTTTAATTTACTTATATATATATATATATATATATATATATATACCTAGGGTTGAGCACTCTGGGGGGGGATCTTGCTGACGGCCGCCAACTCAAGCGTAAACGCAACGCTCTTCTAAGGAATGGAGCACTTTGTGACGGCCTTTACACGCAAAGCGATGTGTGTATTAAAACAGTTAAAATCCCCTTCCCATTCTGTAAGTGAAGACAGCCTAATGGTTACGGTGCCGGACTGACACCCAACCAATTCCGGCTGTAGGTAGCTTACAAAATGTCTAGCCACACTGAGGAGACTTGATAAGTCGAAACACGTGTCTGTGGATGACCCTATATATATATATATATATATATATATTAAATCCTACGTAACGGACATAAATTCCACCGACGTATGTCACCCCGCCGAAAGAAAAAATAATAAAAATTAAAGAATAAACCGAATTTAATGAAGTTTCAGTGTTGATATATTAAACAATATAATGAACCATTTATTTTATTTGAAACTCTTACATTTTTCTGGTCAATTGACTTTGCATCACATATGTTTGTGAATCTGTATTACACCTCAAAGATACGTGGTTTAAAGTTAACTCACCTGAAAAATGTAAGAGTTTTCAAATGAAATAACTGGTGCATTATATTGTTCATTTATTGATATATCAACACTGAAAATTTAATTAAATTCGGTTAATTCCTCGAGTTTTAGTATTTTTTCTTTCGGTGGGGTAACATACGATGGTGGAATTTATGTCCGTTAAGTAGGATTTAACCTGTATATATATCGTTCTAAAAACTTTTTTCATAGATCAGAAAGGTAAATGTTCATTATTTTTCCCTCTTACTTCTGTTCCTCCGCCGTGAAGCCTTTTGTTTGCATACTGTGAGGTAAACTGAGTAGTCATTCGTCCCTCTTATTTCTTTCTATTCACATATCTCATTAATCAAGTTAAGGTAGATAGATATCTTTTGGAATAGTTATTAATTTATATAGGAGAGATTCTGAAATAGAACAGCAAAACACTATAAATTAGTAATTTTACATTCCTAAAATATAGAGAATTATACTCATGAATTTTAACTGTTTTCACTGTGTATTATTTATAAATATATATAAATATATATTAGTTTTATATATATATATATATATATATATATATATATATATATATATATATATATAACAGGAAGATATATACATACATACATATATATATACAGGAAGATATATAGGAAGATTTTTTCTCCGAATTTCGGATTATATATATATATATATACTTTGGTGCGGTACCAAGTTTCTTGGTACAAGATGATTCTAGGTTGGTCCTAATTCTCTACCAGTAGTTTGTTGTAGAGTTCAGGTTCCGTGTGAGAGCTCAATGTTTAATTATTGTAAACAGAGCAAAGTTATTTGTGAATAAAAAGGCCTTAAATACCATGGGTATCGTGGTTATGGACCATCTCTACTCGTGATTATGCCCACGAGCTTCTTCAGACCACTCCTGAAGAAGCTCGTGGAAATGGTCCATAACCACGATACCCATGGTATTTAAGGCCTTTTATTCACACACACACACACACACACACACATATATATATATATATATATATATATATATATATATATATATATATCGGAAATTCGGAGAAAAAAATCTTCCTTACGACATAGGAGTTTTTTTCAAACCTGTCGCAGTTTGCAGAGTACAATGTGTACTCTTATTGTTAGAGTCACAGAGCAAATTTATAAGTAAAAATATAACCAAAAGTTAGAATCTTTGCGTTATAGTCTATTTCAGGAAGCTTAGACAAAGTGTCTAACTCTCCCAAATCATCAGATATATATATATATATATATATATATATATATATATATAATATATATATATAACTAATATATGTTTATTTATTCTTATACACACACACATACACACACACACATATATATATATATTATATTATGTGTGTGTTTGTACGTGTGTGTGTGTGTGTGTGTGTGTGTGTGTGTATGCGTGTTCTTGTTTCTAATTAAACTGATAGATATTTTAATTTTACCCTTTTAAAGATATGATAAAGTTATTTTTGTTGCAGAGTTTTGAGTTTTACATTGACTGTTGAAAATATTTTTTTTACTTCAAGTGTATGAATTAAATCAATTCTACCATAAAATGAAATCAAATCAAATAACATCATTCATTATTCACCAACTCTCTTCTAAAAAATGATGTATTACAGCTAAATGGCTGATTAAAGAAGACTAGAAAAAAACGAATTTGTTAAGTAGACAATATAAGGAGAATGGTGTGTAACTCTCACGTACACATTCTAAACTGAACTGCTAATGAATTAGAGAGTCTTGGGTAATGTGTTTACCAAACGCGTTCGCCACCGGTAGGATGTGCCACAAAGTCGCAAGTATGGGCATCCAGCCATGATCGAACTCGCTATTTAGAAATAAAGCATCTGCAAGAATAGCTTGCTAACCATTACTTCACGATGGGACGTTATAAAATATGCAAACCGTTCGCCACGGTTAAGATGTGATACAAGTTTACAAGTATAAGACATCCAGCGATGATCGAACTTGTTATTCAGTCGTAATAGATCTGCGAGACTAGCTTGGTAACTATTACACCAAGATAGGACGCCATAGGATTAGAGTGTTCTTGGTATGATATTGATCTGCTTCAAGTGGTAATGTCTCTGTTCTGGAGTTCTGGGGAATGTAAAGTCAGCCATTTCTTATCATTACTTCCAGGTATATTATGATCTGGTGTAGTGGTATCTGTTTCAGTCTTACCTCAGGATCACATAGATCTATTAAAGATAATATTTGTTAATGATTGTGAACTAAATTGATATTTTGGCTCCTAAGACATTGATATTGCAACTAAGAATGGCGTGTTAACTCTTTAAAATGATTGTACAAATACATTTTTGTACCATATATAATTAACCATTGTTAAACTTTTTGTCACGTGATACTGGTGCATGTCAGGAATTCAAATATTTCTGTGTTGCCCAAGAAAGAAAAAAACATCGGTCATTTGCACCTCGGAGTGTCCTATAAATTTGATCTCATCAATAATACCAATGTCTAATGGGTTTGAAATCCTGTCCAGGTCTCATGACAGTCAGAACTACACTGCAACAATTACACCAGCTCTTTATCCATTACGTCACATATACGTCACTCAACTGAGTTCATTTCTACTATTGAAGGAAGGCCAAATCGTGCAATATGTTGGTGTGCCTAATTCATATTTCAATATTTAAGTTTCATCATCATCATCATCATCATCATCATCATGTCGCGCAATAAGTACGGATATCCATGACAAACTCTCGCCAACCTTTCCTATCATACATTGTCCCAGGGAGATCCTCTGCACAGCGTCCAGCATCTTCGCATAGTTGGTCAACGTAGGTCCTTGCTGGGCGGCCCCCGCTAGCATGTCCGTGTGTTGGCTTCCACAGGAGAACGTCGCTTATGAGCTCGTCCTTGCTTCTCCAGTAGTGTCCAGCATGCCTTGTCCGTCTAACTCGAATGGTTTGTGATATGAGGGGGGGCAGGTGGCCATTCAGCTGTTTCCTCGTGGGGTGCTGTTTCCACGATTTGTTCAAGACCGCACACAGCATTCTTGTGCAGCTCCCCTCTAGCTTATTCTCAAGGCGCCTCGTTAGGGTCCAGGCGGTGCAGCCATACAGCAGTACTGATATAACTACAGCCTGGAAGAATTGTCGCTTTAACTTGTCAGTGAGATCGGACTTCCATATGACTGATTAATTTGTTTATTGGCCGACCATGCTTTTCCTATCGTGTCTTTATATCGCTTTCTGTGGATGAATATTACTACCTAGGTATGAGAATTGTTCTACTGGCTTTAGGGGCTCACCGTTGAGTGTAGATATGTCTCCTTTCTTTTTGAAATTTTATTTTAAACATAATATTGACTCATGATTAAATATAGAATGCTTTTCAGATTTGAAATTCTGTTTTCCGAATCCGGACTTTGAAGCTGGGCTCAAAGATCTATTATCGACGCCTATGAGAAATACAAAACTGTCTTAGTCACTAACAACATAAAGGTTAACACATTAACTAGAATTTTATTGTTAGGTCTTTAAATTTAAAAACAAACGCTCCATCACGCACTTACTTTCCCCAGCCGCTACAAACGTGTGTGCACATTTATATAATCGGGCAACAATCGTTGTTTAATTCGTATTTTCTTTCAATGTAATTGTCAAATTATACAAATTAAATTATCTCTAAACTTACAGGGTGACCCCCCCCCAAAAAAAAAACAACCCAAATAAAGTTTATTAATCTTATAAAATTATATCTATAAAATTTCAAGAAATTGTTGCACTTAAACTTCAAAGATATATGGATAAAATCATCTTACCATATTTAAGCACCAAGTTGACTGTATATTCTGAAAGAAAGAAAAATTAAATTAAGATTAACAGTTTTATTACAAAATTTCGTGTTTCTTCTTTTTTTTTGGGGGGGGGTTCACCCTGTATGATAACAGTCATTCATTGGGAAGATCTTTCCTCCATTAAAAAAAACGAATTTTCATGGGTAATGATCTGTTTTAGTCTGCGCTGTTTTTGATTCTGTCAGAAAAATAAAAAGTTGCAATTGTAGAAATTTCACCGAAGAAATTTGGAATTAATAATGGTTGTGTTTTGGGAGAGACGTTTCTTTTTTTGTATTGTCAACGGGTTTATTTATTTAAAATTGTCTCGATGATAAAATAAAGTGAACTGAAAAATCTTCTTGTTGTCTATATTCACGCCTTTTTGGTCTCTGTTCTTTTAAAACTCTCTCAGTTGATGAACGTTGTCTCTCACCTTGTGATTCAAACGCAAAGTCCACATGGCTATGACCATCAATGTCAAGTACGACTTATTACCGTTTTTGTACCCTTTTCATATATAGCTTATTCAGAGAGCAATATGTATATATATTATATATTGGGACACATTTGCGTATTCTTGTCAATACTTTTAGTATGAATTATGATCCAATAAGTCCAAGTGAACATATCTTGTCTTTCCTTCTCTTTATTAAGTGTTAGTATATTATTGAATATACTAATTCTAACATTGGACTTTGATGAGTGGGAACTCGACTAAATATCTTCACTAGCACCAAACACACCAATACTAGTTGGTTTGCATTTGTGGTCAACATTTAGGAGTAGATATTTTCTTAGTATCTCTTTACTACTAACCACCATTTCTTAATTAAAATCTCCTAGTTGAGAGTTCAGCCTGAAATGTTCATTTGGGATTAAACAATCGGTCGCTTCCTGCCAATATCTCTCTCATCTAATCTCGCAACAACCGCCATTTTTTTTCCAAATGCGTTCCTCTATAGACCAATTATTTCTAAATATAAGATCATAATTTTCTGGCTAATTAATTTCATCAGTGTCAATAAAGGGATAATTAAGGTGAAATCTCTCTCGACCATATAAAAAGGCCAATTCTGCCGAAAACCTTTTGCTAGTTCCTCTTCTTGGGGTGTCCACAATAAAGTATTCTACCTTGTTCTTCCATTCTTCCCCTTTAAACGTTCGTTGCAATTTTATACCTACAAGGCCTGTCCGGAAAATATCCATTGATTTGACATCTTAAAAACGCCTGCTTCGAGCGATTGTACTTTAGTCCAGTGGTTCTTAACCAGTTTTTGAGCCTATGGATTCCTTTGATTCATATTTTACTATGGTGGACCCCCAATAGCCATTCGATGTTTTAAAATCCAATTGTATTTTTATGATTAAATATTTTTTGCTTACCAGAACCCCCCAAAAAAACGTTATATGGTTTCCGAAAGCCATATGACCCCTGGGTGAGAACCAATGTCTTAGTCCTCTTCAGAGTACTCTCTTTAGGGTCTCTCACAGATCCCAGTCTGTAAAGTGTTATTTCGGATCGTCATTAGCTGTCTCATTGCGTTCTCCTTAATCCTTAATTTGGCCCATGGCCTAAAGCCACTTTCCTTAAAACATTGATTTTATGATGTTAAAAAAAACTCCAGAAGTGTCAAGAATCTTGCTAATTAGTTATCGGTTTGCATAAAAATCACTACAGTGACGATCAAGATATTCAAATTGACTGGGTACTTTCCGAACAGGTCTTGTACTTATAAACCTCCTTTTCATTGCCCATTGTTAGTGGAAACTTTCTTCAGTTTGTTAATAAATGTTATATCTACCATCAAATTGCACAATACATGTATATAGCAATCTGCATCGTAATCCTTCACGTTATAACCCATTATCTTACTGAACCAAATCACTAATCTCTGTTCAGGATTTGGTCAGGTTTGCAATTAAGTGCTAGTTTTTCTGATATTTACTAAGCTTACCTTAGTACAATACAATACTAAATAGAGTGAAATGGATGTTGGAAGATTCTGTTCCGTCAAAATTTTAAGTGAAGATTTCCTTGAAAATCGATTCTGCCTCGAACTCAAACACAGAAATTTGTAGGAGATTCTCAACACAACGAACAACTGGGTCTGTCTGTATGTCTATCTGTCTCTCTCTTCTCTTTCTCTATATATATACAAGTTGGAGTAGCGTGGACAGGAAGTCAATAGCGCTTAGTTACTGGCAGTTTCCCAACTACTCGATTTTCAAACCAAGTTTGAGTTACTGTCTACGCAACCCTAGCGTAGATATACATGATTTATCCAAGAAATTGTGCACTATTTACTTGTAGATATAACTCACCATACTATATATATATATATATATATATATATATATATATATATATAAATGGTGGCTTACCGGTGAATATGGGCACGATCGTTGGAGGTGCACAGAATCCAGGGGTTAAGTCTGCGATAAAACAAATACAAAGTAATCAATACAAAGTAGAGCAAATTTATAAAAGAAATGGATACAATAGAAACCTACTCGAGTTTCACCGTTAGAATCATCAGGGTTAAATCCACTGAATTAATCGAGTTACCGATTAATTGCAGCCGATAACACGTGTGTTCATTGAATAAGATGTTACGTTACAGAGAGACGCTTGTTTACTTTTTTTAAAATCTCACCGGAAATTGTTTTTTCGTGGATATTAAAATGAAAGATGTGAATCAATTTGTGGGTATTTGTTTTACTATGGTTGTTTAATAAAGTATGGGTTATGAGGCGTGAGAGTGGTTTAATAAGTAAAATAGATTAAAATTATTTATTGATTTAGCTTCGGTTGAAAAACTTGAAATAAAAAAGAATTTTAAAAAGTTTGAAATTGAAAAGCTTGAAATAAAAAAAAAGGTTGAAATTAAAAAGTTTAAAATTAAAAAGTTTGAAATAAAAAGTTTGAAAAAAAAGTTTGAAATTAAAAAGTTTGAAATAAAAAAGAATTGGAAAAAGGATATGAATTGAAAGCTTGAAATAAAGAAAATGTTTGAAACATAGTTTGATATTAAAAAGCTTGGGAATAAAAAATAATCTATTATAAAAAAGATTGGTATTGAAAAGCTTGAATTAAAAATGCTTGAAATAAAAAGCTTGGAATAAAAAAAGTTTGAAATAATTCATTATAAAAGTTTATAACTTGGAAATTTCTTGTAGGGGAGAGATGATAGCCCTCTGTGAATAGAAAAGACTGTTCTATTTGAATATAATAATGGCGGGATAAGTCTCGGGATCCCGTCTTTCCTAGCGAGACTAGCTAGTATGATTTACGACTGTTCACTCATTTTTGTGCCTTTATCAAAATAAACCCTTTTCATTTGTAAGTTATGATTCGATTTATTATTTAATATAACTAACTCCAGTAACATTACAATAAAATTCTGATGGACAAAATAGAAAAAGATTTCCAGAAGTTTAAAATGAATCCAAAAATCAACATAAAGTCAAAAGTCAGAATATATCAAAACAGTCTGATACAATATTTGTTATTAAGAAAAGAGACTGAGAGAATCCCAAGTGTGTATATATGTGTGAATTTCTCCTCTCTCTCTCTCTCCCCCTTTCTCCCCTCTCTCTCTCTCTCTCTCTCTCTCTCTCTCTCTGTGAGAGAGGGGGTGTCTTTTTAGAGTTTTAACATGGTCGACCTCGCATAATTTTCATTTTTATTCATCTAAAACGAATCGATCAGTTACTTGAAATCAAAGGCCGTAAAACAGATTTGTAAAGTTGCAGTCTCGTCTTTTGTTGTTGTTGTTGTGGCTTTTTCTTTTGTCCATTGGAGACACATTAGATTGTATCTTTTAGTTTCACTAAAAATTTTCACATCATAAATTTCCGGAATAAATACTTTCAGCTTGGTAAACAATCGGCAAACCGAGTTAGACAATCCATTAGAAAGTTTTTTTCTGCGCCTACCGTGGTGCTGTGTTTATTAGATTCGTCTTTGAATCCCGCTTAACTTCTGTTTTAACTTATGTGCATCCTCTCTTTTATAAGTTTATGCCAGACTAAGTTAGGCTAAGTAAATGATTATATTTTCGCATTTTCTCCCTCGGGGATAGCAAAACTCGCCAAGAAGAGATCAACAGAATTAGAAAGGAAGAGGAAAATAATGAAAGAGAGAGAGAGGGGAGAAAGAGAGAGAGAGAGAGAGAAAGAGAGAGAGGGGGGAGAGAAAGAGAGAGAAAGAGAGAGAGGGAGAGAGCGAGAGAGAGAGAGAGAGAGAGAGAGAGAGAGAGAGAGAGAGGAGAGAGAGAGAGAGAGATGTCTCTTTATTTCCTTACATCTTTCTTCCTTTCTCTATCTCTATCTCTGTCTCGTCTCTCTCCTTTTCAAATTTCGTGTGACTTTTGGGTGGGGGCTGAGTTTACATCCTGCTGCAATTAATAAATCTGTTTACTTTTCTTTCTTTTCTTTTTCTTTTCTTTTTTTTTCGTAATATCATTTATAGAAGTAGCGACCTTATTTTCTTTACTGCCTCCTAGAAAAGAAGGAACGAATAAATGAAATAAAAAAGAAGTCTCTATGATTGGAAATGTAATAAAATTGTTGTCATCTTACAAAATGAGTTTGTGATTTCTATGCATTTTTCTTTTGTTGAACCGCCATAAATTCAATCGTGTAAGCTCATAAATAAATCATATATTGTGTTTATTTCATTCTGAAGTCATCTTTTTAGTAATTCGTTGGAAATTATATAATAAAAAAGATAAGTTTACTTGTTTCTTTATCTGATGCAAATAAAAGATGGCTGCTCGTTTTTCTGTGTTATGCCTGACTTTTGTAAAAATCAATCTAGCTAAATCGGCTTTCAATCTTTTAACATCTTATATAATGAACACTGAAACATTTTCTGTTTATTTGTATGCCCATTATTTCTGAAAACGTAGTATATATACATCCTGCCTTCCGGACATGTCTGTCTTTAATCAGAGAGTAGTATCTGCACCTGTCGAAATCTCTTGATTACATGTACGTTAGGGTAGGTCGATTTTTCACTTTTTAAAAATCTCAAATTGTCCATCTATGCGAAAGTTGTCTATTAATATACTGAATACTGATACCAAAAATTCGATCTTTTACTTGCACCATTGTTTGAGGAAATAGCATCAAAATCGGCTACTAAAATGCACTAAAAATCCTCGTTTTCGCAAAATTTAGCCTTTAGAAAACGAGGACTTTTAGTGCATTTTAGTAGACGATCTTTGATGCTATTTGCTCAAACAATAGTGCAAGTAAAAAAAAAACCCTAATTTTTCGTTCAATGTTCAGTATACTAACACACAACTTTCGCATAGACAGACGATTTGATATTTTAAAAAAGTGAAAAATTGACCTACCCTAATGTACGTGGATAAGACAAGACCACGTGTCTCATACTCTGTTGTCGAGGACATGTTGTTAAATATAGGATCAAATCTCCATTACCCGGCCTTCCATCTGAGATTAAATTGTTGTATCGGTTCTTGCCTGAGGGCTGAATATTGCACGCACTGTCCTCTTGTCTTCATATAAGCAAAATGAGGCGATCTTGTTCCCAGGGATATCAACCTTGCATCAGCGCCTTATCCATACCATTTTGATGGTATGGGGTGGGAATTAAACGCAAGTAGGATACTGGTTGAAGTTGACAGGGCCATTTTGAGTCTTGCCCATATGCGCACACTCGGGACTATGCGCTAAAAATACCAAGTATATAATACTACAGTCTATGATCAGAACGTCACTCCGAGATATTGTGGCTGAGATTAGAATATAGTATATGTTTCTCCTACTCAGCATGCGATATTCTCTCTCTCTCTCTCTCTCTCTCTCTCTTCTCTCTCTCTATCTATCTCTCTCTATTTCTCTCTATCTTATATATATATATATATATATATATATATATATATATATATATATATCAGTCATTCACAAACACGTGTTTCGAAGTTTACTTCTCATCAGTGCGGCTCGACTTTTTAACAGCTACCTCTAGCCGGGTGCGAATCCCCGACAGAATTTTCGTCCGTAAAGCTTCTTAATCTCTATCGGGAATTGTCAGCCAGGGTCGAACAATTAATTGATAAACTTACAAGTTGTATGTTTTTACAATCACCAGAGAACTCCAGTCTGTAAACAGGCGAGTATTTGCTTTTACGCTAAACGGTGAAAGGTTAACTAATGTCTGCCCTACAGTGCTCAACCATGGAATTTGGGAGATACAAAGTATTTCTTACCTTTCGATGGACACGAGTCAAGAAATGAATCAAAACTTTTCCCTATAGATTCCTTTCACAGGACATCACCTACCTATTGCTCGATATATAGAAGCTCTGAGTATTCCGATACTTTTACGTTTTTTTTATTTTATTTTATTTGCTTGGAGTGGGCAATTTTTTTCATTTGTTCTCACATATGCGTATGCACTTCACGATAAACGATGCGTTTAATTCAACTTCCATCTCCAGGCCGTTCAAAATCAGATTATTAATGTTGTCTCTAATCGTGAAATCTAATTTTGAATATTTCAAAAATGCAAATTAGAATTAAAAATAAAACAATCTATTCCATTACACGTCTTTGATCCTAGAGTTCACAGATCCTATCACTGATTCTAGACAGGACTGCCGATCCATACGCAAAAGATCCTATCATTTTTATGGGAACGTTAATTATTTAATAAACTGTACTTAATGTGAAAAACAAATGAATATTTTTCTAAGTAAAAATATGTGTAGTCCACCCCGTGAACGCTAATGTTACTACTTAAGAGCAGCTAACCTAATAGTTTATTCATTTATTTGTTTGTTATGCCTCTATGAGCATCACCTTTTTTTCGAACTTCTAACATCAAATTTTTAGAAAAATCCTTACACGTAACGTTTACACTGGCAATATGATATATATGTACAGATCAAATTTTGTTAAGTGATTCATACCATATTTACCCAAAATTCCCTTTTTAATCATTATTCTTTTTTTTCTTAAATTATTCAAATTAATCTTAAAATGTTGTGCGTTATTGGTGTTTTTTCATCTGATTAGACAATTTGTTCAAAAAATATATTGTTCTATTAGCAAAAAAATAAAATTGTTTAATAGACTTAGTTTTTTTAATTTGCCTTGAAAGAAAGTTTTTAGTTCGAGGAGAAATATTAAAAAGTGTCGACCATAATTAGTAATTCCACTTATTATTTTGAAAGTATTAAATTAGATCATCGCTAACTCTTCTTTCTAGTAAAGTAGTTAAATCAAATTTCTCTAATCTCTCTCTGTAAACATAATCTTTTAATCTTTTTATTATTTTTGTCACTCTTCTTTGTATGCCCTCCAATCTCAATATTTCAACCCAATTTCCACGTTTAAACACTGGAGCCAAGGAATGGGTACAATATTCTACATGAGATCTTATTAGCTTTGTATATTTTCAAAACAATATTTACCTCCTTTGAGATAGAATTTCTAACTATCCAGCCAATCAGTCAATTTGCCCTCAACATTATAGACAAAATATATTTGTCAGCTTTAAAAGCAATATCAAAGCCAACCTTTAGATGGCTTTCCCCATTTGTTGCATACTACCTTTTAAGTAAGGACGTATCTTCTATTGAGTTTTTTCATCTGGTGGGTATCTGTTATTCTCTGTGTATCTGCTATCTGGATATGTCAATCCTATTGGATTTGTCGTCTAACTGGGTGACTTTTATTCTGGTCTTGGGCTGCTATCTGGATCTGAATTATTGTTTATCTCTGTTCTTTTTTTGTCTGGATTCTTGGGTCTTGCCTTGAGTTTTTCTTCTTGTCTGTTACGTTTTATTTATTCATGAATACAAGACAATGTTTCCTTTTTTAAGTTATATATTTTATAAACAATAGTCAATGCAAAAACGCGTGGGAAATTGGCCTCGAACGGACAGACCGCCATTTGCGTCTGTCTCACTCGTTACCCAGCCTGATTTTCTAAACTAACTTTCTTATGTTTGCTCTGTCCAATAAGAGAATAGGTTAACAGGTCAGAAAAATCTGTCAATCAACTTCCACGATATTATCGTTATTTCAATTTTTACGACAATACAATACAAAATTGATAGGCAACCTATCAATTATGTAACACGTTTATTTTTTTATTTCCCTGTTGCCTTATTCATATTCAAACTTATGTTTTCGGATCCAATATGCAACATTTTACATTTTTCTGTTAAATTTTAATTTCCAAATATCTAAATGTAACAATTTATTTAAATCCATTTGTGTTATTCCTTTTGATGATGGTCTAACAAGTAGTTTAATATCATCAGCAAATAGTTCTTACATCTGATTTTATATCATTAGGTAAATAATTTATGAATATCAAAACAACAAAGGTCCCAGTATTGATCCCTGAGGAACACCAGATGATATATACTATATATTTCTGCTGACAGTATGTGAATCATAGAGGAGTTCAACTCAATTCGTGGTGGATGATGAAGCGAAATGATTGATCAGAAATACATGTTAATGAATTTCGCTGATATACGTAATCCTAAAAATCTTAGGAAATGTCTGGTGCAACCAATGCAACATTTAAGATAATCCACGGAAGAAAGTTGGCGATATTTTTTTCTGTTTTTTTTTCTATGGATTCAGTGTTTCTGTTTCAGCGGGTTTTTTTTCTTGGTGCTTTTTTTATTTTGCTTTTCGTTATTCCAATTCTGCCTCATTATTTTTTGTGTTATTTTTCTTGGAATTTTCATTCGCTTTTCACTCTGTCACACAAGTTTTCCACCAGTTTGAGATCTTCTACTTCTTCTGCATCAGCATCAGTGTAGGAATATGGTATAATGGTTACCGTCGCTGGAAATGGGCACGATGTTATTTCACATAGCGCTAATACCCGTGGGAAAGTTACGAATCTAACTATTCTCCCCCCCCCGGCTATGGATAAATAGTAGGGTAGACTGGGTTCTTTAACCTTGATATGGTAACCGGTCTAGGAGAAAGAAAACTCTGAATTCAAACCTAAGGTATTCTCTTCTCATTAGTCAGAACTACTTAGAGAAATCCTCCTCCGTCTATTACTATTATTACTACTATTGACCACTAGTGTGGCCAATAATAGTAATAATGATAACAGTCATTTTGGGAAACGCCCCCAAATCTTGTACACGTTACTGTTGATAATTATAAACGAATATCTGCGTTGCATTATCGTGCAACGGAAGAGGAAGCTTCCGGCAAAAATGACAAAGAGAAAGATAAAAATATATATTTAAAAAAAGGGAGAACGGAAGAGAGGTCTTCCGGTCAAGAAGCAGGGAGAAGATAAAGAAACAGATAAAAGAAAAAAAAAGGAAAACGGAAGCGGAGTCTTCCGGTGAGGAGGCGGAGAGAAAGATAAAGAAATATATGTTTGTTATCAGATCAAAAGATAAAAATGCATGGGCATATTTATTGTATATAAAGGCCAGCGGATGAAGGGTGTCAATTCAGTCCCCAGCAGCAGCCGAGAAGGTAACCTCGTCGCCTCCGTCATCAACCACCCTCGGAAGTTCATTGTGAACACTGCGCTCTTCACCAGCCACCCGGCATTTTCATTGTGAACACTCGTTGCCCCTCATCACCCATACACCGAAGGAAATAAAGACAGGTCATATTTTTATATACACGTGTCTGTGGTTTTATTGAAATCCAGTAGTCGGCTATACAACAATCTGGTGCTACGTCACACATTTGCAAAAAGTACGTATATTAGGAAACAAAGGCATTGAATTTATTTATTTATTTAAAGTGGAGATTTCCAAATAGGAGGTACTTGTGTCCAAAAGGATGAATTTTAAATCTAAGGATGGTAATTTCATCAAGAGATGGAACTGGATAGGAATTTCAATCATATCTATTAGTCATGGGCAGAATGGTAAACAATTTAGTTGACAACAACTCAAAACATAGAATGAATTAAAGAAACCTGGTTCTGTAAAGGGAGGAAGGCTGTCACTACACTAAAAATCTGATTTTTAAGATTTACAGTATACTAGAAGCGGCTACCTAGCGTCGCTTGGGTAAAGGGGGAAAACCCTACTGTATTGATTTTTTTTTAAATTTTGAGATTTACACATGCTGGACATTTTTAAGTAGAATTTCAATACTATTTCTATGTATATTTTCCTTTTTTAAATATCTTCGAATATAAATCAAATCTTCCTGAGCTTTGCACCAAAATCAAAACCCGGTGATATTTAATGTGTATATATATTCATTTTGTCATAAATTGTTGTATTTTCATAGTTTCAACCGGACATACATACAAACATACATACACACACACCGACTCCCCTTTATATATGCATAGATTTTCTTTTTCATGTGAATTTATTTCAGTTCTTAGAGTGCATTGACAACATTTGATCCCAAAATTGAAATCTTGCGGCATTTTTTTAACTGACAATTACTAGACGATTTTCTCCTCTCACCTAACTGATCTAGTAGAATTATGACAAAACTAGAGGGACCCGTGGAATTTCCATGAAACAAAACAAAAATCAACGATTTTATTACATATAAATCCTACCAAAATTACCAAAATATCTTCCGTAATTCACAGTTTCAATATTACAAATAAAACAAACACGTATTTAAAAAAAGATCATTTTAATTTTATATTGCGCATTAAAGGGACGCAAAACCATTTGGAGTGTTTCATTTTTAAAATTGGGTTAAATAAAATGGTACAAATAAGAAATATGCGATTCAGCAACACCAGATAATCTATATGCACATTTTTACATTGCATATTGGACAATTTGGACGGTGTCATTTTTAACCAGAGGTTGTTGCAGTAAGATGATGTACGGAAGATTTAGGAATACGCTTAATAATAGATAGATTCAGTTTTAAATGAATACTATTTAGACATTGACACTGACAGATTTTAGAGTCTCTATTAGACTTAAAATTGTGTGGCTGCCACTGTTAGTCTAATTAGTAGTAATTGTATATATTTGTCTTGTCATGATCATCAAGTCCGGTTTATGCTTCCCCTTCCACTTTTCCCCCTTACCCCTGAAATAAGGTCATTCCCACTGGTAAAAATGGTTCCCCTATAAGAAATAGTTCTTGGGTTTTAAAAAAGCTCCTAAAATATGTATAAATGCATTTTTGAGATTGTTTGGAGTACTTATTTTGCCTTTCTGTTGTTATGTAAAAGAGAACACTGCCTTAGGCAGTAGAGCAAAAAGTTTTAGTAAAAAATAAAAGTTTGTAGGGTCTTGGACTGTGAGTAGTAATTTTGGTATTGTCAGGTCTAGGGATTCCTGGCAAGAAGCTTTCTTTCCCTTTGAGGTGACCACCTTGAGCAGGTCACAAACCTTGAGGCTCCCATGTGAGCAAATTTTTGGCGGTTATTTTGGAACAGTAATTCTTAGTATAGGAACTACTAAGATATTTGGTCTCGTTTATGTCCAAGTCCCTACGTGCCAACAAAGTTTTCACGGCATGCGCCGCATGAAAAATAAAGAATATATTTGAATTACGGTGTGGCCTGTACGTCATTTGAGTGCACGGTGCGGCACAACCTCTTTGAAAATTAATTCGGGAAGCCAAACTGGTTGTTAGCATTATTGTGGGACCTGGCATTCACAAATAGAATTCACTATCTTTCGGACACTCTATTATCTTGAGAATTGGTATCTTCCGAGTTTCTTCTTTTATTAAGACGTCTTTTTTCGGTTTATTTTGTGAAAAACTTATTTAAAAGATGTTGAAATGTTTAGCATGAACTATACCGATAGGAGGAACGTGGGGTGATGGTTACCGTCGAAGGAAATGGAGACGGTGAGACGAGCTCAAATCCTGAATGAAGCTATTTGCCATTTCACATAGCACTAATACCATTGGGGAAGATTTCAATCCAACTATTCTTCCTCAAAATATTGATAAATAGTAGTGCAGGCTAGGCTCATCAAGATGACGGACGGAAGATTTGGGAACACACGTATTAATATATAGATATTAAGAACACAAAAAAGTTTCGTCGAAAACAGACCCTTAGCTACAGTGTAAAGGTTAACAAATTTGAAAAATAACAATTCGTGTCGACCTTAAAATTGCTTCACTCTTAATTGTTAATGTTGTGGTTTGAAAAATAGACACTAAAATCATTTGAGAATTGTAATAAAATTAAAATCAATACTGAATGATCGATATACAAATTTATTTATACGGAAGTGTCCAATGAACATAAACACACGCATACTTACAGGCGAACAAACACATACACGAGCAGAGATAAGGATACACAGATAAAAGAGTGTGTGTGTGTGTGTGTGTGTGTGTGTGTGTGTGTGTGTGTGAACTGATTTAGACATAGCTGATCGATTGGCATACATATCGATTCATGCAAGATTAAATTAGATTAATTTTTCAGAGATTGGTACGTACTGGACATAATATTATCACTTATATACATATATATATATATATATATATATATATATATATATATATATATATATTCCTTCAGAGATATGTACTTACATACACGTAGATAGATGTACTTGCAGAAGGTTTGATTAAATTAGATTCAGCTATACTACACACACATACACACGCACACACACACACGCACACACACACACACACACACATACATATATATATATATATATATATATGTGTGTGTGTGTGTGTGTGTGTGTGTGTGTGTGTGTACGTCGATCTAGAAGCAAAGAAATGCAAGTTTTAATGAAAATTAACATTTTGATTGAATTGCACGAGGCTTGTAAGAAAGTCAGAGAGAGGGAGAAATTTGAACATATATATATATATATATATATATATATATATATAATACTTTATGAAAGCCAATATACTTACCATTGACATAATTGTATACACTACTCCAGAAAAACAACCAAACGGACATATACATACACATAAACACCCATACACACACATGCACACACACACACACACACACACACACACACACACACATATATATATATATATATATATATGTGTGTGTGTGTGTGTGTGTGTGTGTGTGTGTGTACAGGTGACTTTCTACATATGTGTATACTTATTTTTGGTAGGCTTACTTGCTTATATGTATAATGGATTAAATTTAACAAAATAACATTTCATGCTAGCAAAAAATCTTATCAACAAATATGAACAGACTGCGATTGATGCATTGATGTGAAAAGACTGATATATTGATAAATACAAAAAGATTCACATATATTCTTTGATATGAACAAATTCTTATAGATTGGTACAATAAAATTGAGATAGATATGAACAGACGGAGATAGTTCGATATATAGATAGATATGTACACAAACAGACTGACACACACACACACAGATAGATAGATAGATAGATATGAACATTGATGGACAGATATGAAGAAAAGGATGTGACACAAGGTGAATTCCTTAAGAACATTTTAACAGGTTTTGATTAAGTATTTTCCTTCTCCTAGACTGGTTGCCTAACCAAGATTCAGGAGCCCAGTCTGTCCTACTATTTACCCAAAGGCAAAATGGCGCTATGTAAATGCAAACATTCTTGCTCAGAAGCCTGCTATATATCATGATAAATATCCAAATTTCATTACTATGGGATTCATGGCTCAACACGCGTGTAAATGTGATCGATAAAACGAGCTAAATATACAATTAAAAAATCGCTAACAGTATATATATATATATATATATATATATATATATATATAGGGTCATCCACAGACACGTGTTTCGACTTACCAAGTCTCTTCAGTGTGGCTAGACATTTTGCAAGCTACCTACAGCCGGAATTGAAATCCGATTATTTGGGTGTCAGTCCGGCACCTTAACTATTAGGCTGTCTTCACTTACAGAATGGGAAGGGGATTTTAACTGTTTTAATACACACATCGCTTTGTGTGTAAAGGCCGTCACAGAGTGCTCCATTCCTTATAGAGAAGAGCGTTGCGTTTACGCTTGAGTTGGCGGCCGTCAGCGAGATCCCCCAGAGTGCTCAACCCTATGGGATGGGGAGCATATATAGGGTCATCCACAGACACGTGTTTCGACTTATCAAGTCTTCAGTATGGCTAGACATTTTGTAAGCTACCTACAGCCGGAATTGAAATTCAATGGGAAGGGGATTTTAACTGTTTTAATACACACATGGCTTTGTGTGTAAAGGCCGTCACAGAGTGCTCCATTCCTTAGTATGAACAAAAAGTAATAAGACAAACAGGAATATTTCTTATATGTTATTTATTCTCTACTAGTTTCGACCTTAGGTCATCGTCAGGAGAAAATTTCTTATTTGAAGAAATTGTTTTTAGATGTTTTGAAAGGGAGCATTATAGAAGAACTATAAAAATTGGAGTATTTTTGAAGGTTTGACATGCTATTAAAATCCGGGTAAAAGAGTGTGTTAGTAGTAGCAAGTCCATCTGTTCCGTGAAAAACCTCTTTGAGGTGGATTATTTTTTTTAATGCTCTTATATATGTGAGGGAGG
This sequence comes from Doryteuthis pealeii, assembly GCA_023376005.1. NCBI lineage: Eukaryota > Metazoa > Mollusca > Cephalopoda > Myopsida > Loliginidae > Doryteuthis > Doryteuthis pealeii. Next base: position 53,387,898 of record CM042138.1, read on the forward strand.
GTTCTTGGGAGTTGTGTATATGACCATATATGTATACATATAAATGTATGTGTGTGCATACATATATGTGTGTGAATGTGAGTGTGTGTATGTATCTCGGTACTGTGCACGTGACTTTTAGATTTTTTAAATGGGTCAAAAGTGGCTTGTGTGAGGCGGTCAGTGTTTGTTTATTTAGGTGCCATGGGCCCCCTTCATAGTTGTTGACTCGACTTTTATTGCCCTTATTAAAATGATGAGTGTATTTTCTGATTAAAACCAAACGGATGAAAACTTTTTATCTTTTTTATCCATCTGTATTCGTGGTTTTCGATGACAGATTTAGTGTTAGTATCTCTTTAGATTCTTTCAATAAGGGTAAATTTGGCGTCTCTGTCAAAGTCATGGTCATCTATTCGGAAGTGTTGCTCGACTGGGATGAGCTTGATATGATCTGTATTTTTTATGCGGTATCTGTAGTCATTAAGACTATATATATATATATATATATATATATATTAAGAAATTTGAAAAACGAAGTGTTCCAAAAATAAGATGAATTTATTTATTTATCGCTTAAACGTTTCGGTTTATTTAAGCGTCGATAAATAAATTCATCTTATTTTTGGAACACTACGTTTTTCAAATTTCTTAATATTGTCGGATTTATTTCCATATTCACTCCATATATATATATATATATATATATATATATATATATATATATATATATATATAAAGGTAAGCTAGCTGACTGGTTTCGCTCTCGCTCAAAAGAGCTAAAATTGAAGAATGGATTCAGGATTAATAAATATAAAATTGGGATGATCATGAAAAAACCCTGAAGAGTGATAGGGAAATATTAGGATGTAAAGGGAGATAATAGCGAATCCAAGCAAACATTCTCTCTGCTTATAGAGCTCAAACAAATAACAGAAGTTGCTGACAAAATAGAGAAGGTCTCCAATATTTTGAGATGAAAGGAAGCGTGCGACTTGCTCTGAATAGAGAATAGGTCAACATTATTCAGAATAGAGAACAAATGATTACTGAATTTATTCGCACAATTATGGTTATTTATAAGGTGTTCGGAAATCGATTTTTAGCTCTGTTGAGCGAGAACGAAACCGGTCTGCTACTTTAACTTCACTTCTTAGTTTTAATCATAAATAATAAAATATACGATCTGTTTGTTGCCATCATAAAATTTGTACCTTTAAAATATCTTTAGATATCTATTAATAATGGAGATTCGTTGTCTCTCTGTCTGTAACCAAAATTACGTCCCTGCTTATGTCACAAACCCTCAGGAATTGTGTAAGATTATCAATGAGTTTTTAAATTACATTCAAAATACTTAATACTTAGAATTCTAGTATGCAGCATTAAACGGTCGACATTGTTTTTTTAAAACAAGTTTTAATAAATATTATAAGTATTATATAGTAATTATTTTTTTAAATTATTTTTTACTCTTGAGCTTTTTTTCAGTAACAAGAAGTTTACTAAAAAGTTTACAAATAACTAAATACCTACGATTTTGTGTAAAATTTTGAGTAAAATTTATGAATAAAAGATTCAAAATAATCATTTAATTAATTCCCCGCCCCAGGCAATATCTTTCAAAAATTAACTTTTACACCGCCTGAAGGGTGTTTAATTAATTAATTGATTTGTTTTTACTAATATATATATATATATATATATATATATATATATATATATATATATATATATATATATATATATATATATATATATATATATATATATATATATATATATATATATATATATATATATATATATAATCATTAGATAAATATACATTCATCAATGATTATTTTAGCATTCTTCCGATCTGTGACTTGAGCACAATTTACAGATATTTTTTCTTTATAAAATCTCTTACTAATATACATGTGATATACAATGCATCTGTACATAAGAAAGAGGTGAATTATGACATTCGTTCTGATCAGTACTCATAAAATTGTTCATGGTAGGTCATCACAAGCTATTTGACGTCACAATAGTGGCTAGACGGCCAATGAAAAGTTTAATTTGTAAAATTATTCAGAAGACTTTTGTATCACTCCAGCATTCATTCTCAATTGTGGACAATGCAACAATTATGTAAGTGAATATTCGACCAAAACTGATTTGTTGACCTCCGCACTATGACAAGAATCTTAGGTCACGTAAATAAGTAAAAGTAAGTAGTAAAGTCATCGGGGTGGCCTAAAATCGGTATCAGCCTGAGAGCGAGGGAGTCTATCTCCTTTTCACTAGCGCTAGACCAAGGAGATTGTTTTTTAGCATCTGAGATGGAGCGCCACACCTACAATCAGCTCCTTAATTTACCGCAGAGATCCCTATGCTACTCATCTTCTGAGTTGGCGAGGGCCGGTATCGAACCAGGAACCTCGTTGTTCCTGGACTGATACTCTATCGACTGAGAATCCCCTATAAATAGATGAAGAATTAACTTGTAAGACGATGTACATAATTACCCCCCCCGCACTATGTGACACAAGATCAGTTTCTTCAGCGGAGTTTAACAGGTTTTAATTCTGAGTTTTCCCTCCTTCTAGACTGGTTGCTTCACCAAGGTTAAAGAGCCCAGTCTGCCCTACTATTTACCCATAGCTAGAGGGAGAATAGGGAATTAGCACTATGCGAAATGCAAACAGCCTCGTCCAGGATTTGAACTTGTCTCGGCTTGTCCATTTCCTACGATGATAACTATTACACGAAGCCCCTCCACCGACGATATGAGGTAGATAAAAGGTTAAAAGTTGAACTTCAGTTGAAATCACGCGTGGCGTAATACAAGATTGAAACATTATCTGATTCCAACATGGCGTCGGGTGATTGGAGCCTGGCGTTGATTACTCTATCATGTGAAAATCATATCATGAAATGGTTTTATTAAAACTAGACAAGACACATGTCCAATCAGTATCCCATTAATGGAGGTGGAGGCCCAAAGCCATGACAGGGTGTTCAAAGTGGTCAAATTCGAGCCGGTAAATCTAAGTGATGTGTGTAAAACAAGACTTTCAATAAAGTTGTTATAATCTATGATATTAATACCCTTATTCCTTAATCTTCCGACCGTTATCATTCTGCGACACCCTCTGTTTAAAATATGTGTCTATATTGCTAAAATTTTAATCGCCAAAATTAAAAAGAAAATGCTATAAATTTTGTCAAATACACACTTGTTGAAGGCGCCCGGTGTAATGGTTATTATCATCGTAGGAAATGGACTAAATTAACATCTTGAACAAGTCTGTTTGCATTTTACCTAGGGATTGGGAAAGGTATGAATTCAACTATTCTCACTACAGCTAAGAGTAAATAGTAAGGCAGACTAGGCGCTTTAACCTTGGTTAGGCAACCAGTCTAGGAGAAAGAAAACACTGAATTTAAACCTGTTAAACTCCGCTTAAGAAAATTGACATAGTGTCACATCCTACTCGTACGGAGGGGTTGGTAAATAGATATTTCATTGAAAAATGCCGTTATGAAAGAAAGAAAAATAAAAAATGAATGAATGAATGAAAAGAGCTTTGTTCAGATGACGCCCAGCAAAAGGCTCGAACTGATGGCTTGAAGGAGGAACCTTAAAAATTGGAATTTTATCTCGTCCACCTGCTGATCTAGATTAAAGGGAATGGAGATAGGCGATATTCATTAAGTGCAACGATCAGTGTCCTGGATGGAGATCAGATCAAAATGCACAAAAATTCTCGTTTTCGCAAAATTTAACCTTTAGAAAACTAAAATTTTTAGTACATTTTAGTAGATCTTTGATGCTATTTCCTCAAACAATAATGCAAGTAAAAGACCTAATTTTTGGTATCAGTATTCAGTATACTAACACACAACTTTGGCATAGATGGACAATTTGATTTTTTTTAAAGTGAAAAAAAACAAAAAACTACACTAGTACCCCAAACTTACTACTGTCAGCGTTCAGTAATGTTTGCGTCTTAGTTCCTGACCACTGATAATCCCTATCTTCTTTATTTTCAATAACATTATCAGGTCGTACTGACTGCCCAATTATTTTACGGTCTTAAATGTAGAATAATTGGTTATCGAAGCAACTCCCGGAAATCCACAAAGAATGAAGGTCGGGAGAGACAATTTCTACATCAAACTGGAAAATTTCACTGAAATGGTTGATTCTTTCCAAAATAAAATTATTGAAAAGTTTAAGCAAACAGTATTGTGAAGATGATAGGAAGGCATGGGCGGCCACAAACAGATTATCAGTCATATGGAAATCTGATCTCACTGACAAGTTAAAGCGACAATTCTCCAGCTGTTGTTGTGTCAGTGCTGCTATATGGCTGCACTACCTGGTCCTGACAAGTCGTGAAAGCAGCACCCACAAGGAAGCAGTTGCATGGACACCTGCTCCCCATCTCATATAATATCCGTGAGACGGACAAGGCATGCTAGACACTGCTAGAGAAGCAAGGGTGAGCTCACAAGCGACGTTCTCATATGGAAGCCAACACATTGACATGCCAATGTGGGCCGCACACCAAGGACCTACATTGACCAACTCTGCAAGGATGCAGGATGCTGCGCAGAGAACCTCCCTGGGACAATGAATGATAGAGAGGTTGGCGAGAGATTGTCATGGATATCCGTGCTAATAGCGCGACATGATGATGATGATGATGATGATTGTGAAAATGAAGATGGGTTTATTGAGTATCTAATTTTTAGCAACGAATTGACTGTAATGATAAACTTCAAGTGTTTCTCAGTAAAACAGTTTATCGTGAGAATCAATATCTGGAATAAATTTTTCTTTTCATTTCTAAGACTGTCTACTTTTAGATACACTTTAACCCTTCGTTTTTTTGTGCCCTATCTTTTGCGGCTTTTAAAACTCTTTGAAACCTTTTTAAAAAAATTTCTAAAACAATTTCTTTCATAAGAAGCTTTCTCCAGACGATGACATAAGGTTGAAACTAGTTGAGAACAATTCAAAAATAAAGAACATAAAAGAAATATTCCTGCTTGTTTTATCACTTTTTATTCGTCTTACACTTACACACACACACACACACACACACACACACATATATATATATATATATATATATATATATATATATATGTGTGTGTGTGTGTGTGTGTGTGTGTGTGTGAGGAGTGAAGGATTGAGTAAATCCGACAAAATGTGGTTGAAAATAGAGGAAAAAGTGGATATAAAAACACAGCAACTAAAGTCAATTGATATTTCGCCTCATTATTTAGTTGAGGCTTCCTCAGAATTTATTGAGACAAATGCTTTTTACATTCTGCTTTTATACAGAAAAGTTAATTGGGTAAGGGATAGAAAGAGAAGAGGGTTTGGGTGTGTGGTGTAGAGAAGCGAAAAAGGAGGGGTGGTTTTAGTATGTGGGGTATGGTATTTTATGGTGTTAGTTTGTTGCCTTTGAAGAAATTTGATAGTCAAGGTGTAGGTCAGTGTATAATGACTAATTACATATATTTGTGTGTGTGAAAGATTCTGTGTGTGTGTGTGCATGTGTGTATGAGTTTTCCAGTAACGTTTCTTGCTCATTATGATTAAAATACATATTCATTAAACTAAAAAAGTAAAGTCGACGGGGCGGCCTAAAGTCGGTATCAGCAAATCAGCGAGGGAGTCTATCCCTTTTCAATAGCGCTAGACCAAGGAGATTGTTTTTTTTTTAGCATCTGAGGTGGAGCGACATACCTTCCATCAGCTCCTTACTTTCCCTGTGCTACTCATACGCTGAGTTGGCGGGACCGGTATCGAACTAGGAGCCTTGTGGTTTCTAGCCGAACGCTCTACCGACTGAGCTAACCCGGCCCTTGTATTTCAATAAACTAGTATGATTTAAAGAAAGACAAATATACGAACTATGAACAAGTCAATAATCACGTGATTTATCACATTGCGATTTGAATTTGATCATTGAGTGCATATGTAAAGCTCCCAGTAAGCATTCCCTCCAAAAGAAGATAATGATATTTTGATCAGAAGCTTCGTACAAATACCATTCTGTAATTCTCCTAGAGATCAGCGCCACGAGTGGTAGTGGGAGAGAGGGAAAGCTGAAACACGCAGATTGAATCTGGTCAGACGATTTGAAATAAGAAACCCTGCCCCTTGCTCGACCTTTCACTATTAATCATTCGTCCACCGTCACAAATAAAGCTGGAGATTTTTAAGTATTGAACAACAATTCTGTTACATCATATTATTACGTCATACATATTGTAATTCAGCTGCCGATATCATGTCTCCTTTTTACATCTTTCTATCTATCCACACGCACTCGCACATAAAACACACACACACACACACACACACACACACACACACATATATATATATATATATATATAGTGTGTGTGTGTGTGTCAGCTTGGCAGTCGAGGTTTCGAGTCACACACGGAGCAGTCTCCCATGTCTATAACCTTGCT
>CM042138.1:53401859-53445372 GCA_023376005.1 Doryteuthis pealeii
TCCATTCCAAACATTCAGTGAAAAGGTCAATAGCACTGGGAAGCAGCGGATAACCAAAGAAAATTGGGACTTTTATCTTATTTCTCCCGCTTTTTCGCTCTTTGGAAACTGGAATTGAAGAATCCGTTCTTGGCTTTGAAAATGTCCTTTTGTCATTTGAGAGGTCAGATCAGTTACTCAGTGGCGATTTCCTATACTAATGGCTGTCCGATAAGATCTGTCACCTATTGTCCGATTCTCATTCGATCCAAATCAGATCAACCAACCCAAAATCTACAATCACCCCCAAGTCAACGTTCTCGTCCATTTTTCATTTGATGACCAACAAATTGTCCTTTTCGGGAATTTCGATCTCTGCTGACCAACGCTGTTTTTATCGCCAATCGATCTCTTGTTATCAATCAATCATTATCGATCTGCAGACGAAGTGGCAGAAAACCATTTGATATATTTCGTAAAATTCACTTCACTGATACCAGATATTAATATTTTTTTCTCTTTCAATATTGCAAGAAAACTACAATGTTGCAATAATATTTTACCACCAGAACCTATGGATATACCACAGCATGATAATTTGATTATTACAATGTTTGATATGTTTACTTAAGAGCTATTGCGAAATAGTTCAATATGTAAAAAGTATAATAATCATGATTTAAACCCCTCTCACTATTTCTTCAAAGAAGGGTTGTAAAATATTTTCATTGATTTTCGGAGGGGGGGGGGTGTTTAAAATATCTACATTGATTTACCGACAAAAAAGTGACAAAAACACGACTCGGAAAATGTCTAAATTGGGCCGGAAATTCGCTTAAGACTGGCTCGCTAAAACATAGCGTAAATTAAAGCAGGAGGCCGGGATGATATAAGATCAACATTATCAAAATATATTCCATAATTCACAATTTCAATATTACAAATAAAACAAACATGTAATTTCTTTTTTCTTTTTTCTTTTTTTTCAATTAATTTTAATTTTACGTTAAACATTCCAGCGACGCAAGACTGTTTTTCATTTTTAAATTGGGTGAAATAAAATGGGACAAATAAGAAATATGCGATTAAGCGACACCAGATAATCTGGATTTACATTTTTGCATCACATCTTGAACAATTTGGATGGTGTCATTTTAACCAGAGGATGTTGCATGCAGTAGATGACGGACAGAAGAACACGCGTAAATGTCCTAAATAAAGACTATTATAGACACAGACAGATTTTATGCCCCCATTAGACTAAAAAATAGAATTCACTATCTTTCCGACATTCTATTATCCTGAGAGTTGATATCTTCCGAGTTTCTTTTTTTATTAAGATGTCTCTATATTTTGCGGTTTAGTTTGTGAAAAAACCTATTGTTGAAATGTTTAGTTTGGATTCTACATATAGAAGGAGCGTGGGTAATGGTTACCGTCGTAGGAAATGGACACGGTGAGACGAGCTCAAATACTGGATGAAGCTGTTTGCCATTTCACATAGCGCTAATACTATTGGGAAAGGTTTGAATCCAACTATTCTTCCTCAAGATATGGATAAATAGTAGAGCAGGTTAGGCTCATTAAACTTGGTTAGGTAACCAGTCTAGGAGAAGGAAAACTCTGAATTCAAGCCTTTTAAACTCTGATTAAGAAATTAACCTAGAGTTATATCCTACTACTGCAGAGGGGTTGGTATATATATATATATATATATATATATATATATATATATATATATATATATATATATATATATGATAAGTTGTAAACACGGTATGTTTGGAATGGCTTTTTTGCCGACAATTTTTGGGAGAATATGTGCTTAATTGGAGTCGTACCTAATTTTGAAAATTAATTAATTAATAATCTATAGCTCTGCTGATGAGGCCTAATAGGCCGAAATGTACATACAGAGATTGATTTTTCTCGATTTGTTTAGCCATACATTTAAATAGGCATTCCCGCCTAATTCATTATTAATTAATTAATTTTCAAAATTAGGTACGACTCCAATTAAGCACATATTCTCCCAAAAATATATATATATGTATATATATAAATTGAAGAAGGTGAAACTGAGATAAGAGTAATTGTAATATTTTTTTTATTTAATAAACAATATAATCTATTAATAGTATTCAAAGGTTAAATCTATTCATATATCTAGATAATAGATAATTATTTATAATGAATTATTTATTTTTTTTAAATGTATGTCATCATATCATTTTTTAACTTAACTAATCAAGTCATAAGCATAACATTTATTAAATCTATTATAGAGATATAATATAAATAATCTATTCATATATCTAGATAATAGATAATAATGTATAATAAATTATTTCTTTTTCTTAAATGTATGTCATCATAGCATCTTTTCTATCGACTTTAACTTTTAACTTTACTAATGAAGTCATTTTAGAATTTGATAAAGATAATCAGCTCATTCAACTGTGTGATATGAAAAATAGATTACAATGGAATTATTAGAATAATAGTTAATTAGAATAAGAGAGTTTCATAATTTGCTTGAAGCATTGTGTATGTATTGGTTAGGAGGTTGATTTAGAAGGCCATCACAATGCAGTTTGGAATAAATAAAAAATAATAATACGGTAACAATGGTGGTGTGTGTTGACCTGTATTTTTTAAAATTATTTCTTGAATTTTCGAGGTAATACCTCTTTATCAAAAGAATTGAACTGAAGCAGTACAGCTATGGCATTTCTTCCTAAATGAATTTTTTTTTTTTTGAAAATGACGTTATTTTTGAAATAACTGTATTCCCGTGTGAGCGTGAATGCGTTTATTTTTATTTTTATTTTTTTATTTATTTTTTTTTTGTACGTGTGCGTATGTTGTAATGCGCGTGACATTGAAAATGTTAATTAGAATAATTTTATCTATTTTTTTATTGTCATAAAGAACTACAATGGTTAGATTGCAAAAATACAAATAGTACCGAGTACTCGCTTGGTTACCTCATTTTAAGGAATGACCCATCCCCTTTAGAGGTACCAGCTATATTCACAGTATCACAAGTTTTCCTTAAGAGGACCTTTCTATTCGACATAAATGCCAGGTACGTAAACTTTGATCCCCCTCCTAATTATATAGCAATATTTTTTTTTGTTTTCTAGTAAGGATTTATTTGTTTTTTATTTGTTAGAAAAGATGGCTGACATTATTCAAACAGTTGTAAGCTGTCATCCTATTTTTTTATAGAATTTATGTTTCAAGTAAAAAATATCGTTGTTTTCTGTTACATTTCTTCCTAAAAAAAGACACCATATACATGTTTAAATTTATCTTGTTTCATGCCAGGGTAATTATAACTTTTAGCCGATGTTGACTCAGTACGAGGAATATGAATGACATTGTTTGATACAATCTCGTATTTTTTCTCTTCGTATACGAATATTTTAATCCCTTATTCTGTGCAGATCGTCAAGATCTTCAGAAAAGCATTGTGTTCTTTTTTTATACCAAATTTTATTTTTAAAACATGGAGAAATTACTCAAAAATGGAAATATGTCAAATAAGTAGAAAAAAAAAACAAAAAAAGAAAACAACAAACAAAAAAAAACAACTTTAATCTTAGAAACTTAGAATAGTACAACATTTTAAACAATGCAAACAAAAGTGATATTAGTTTATTCTTGTCCATAAATCGGATTTTTTGCAAAACTGTCCTATGCGGTATCAAAGTGATGTCGATAGAAGCATGTTTCATCCAGTCAGAGGGGCTTACAATACCATGAATGTATCGTTGAAGAGGTGTAAGACCCCCCCCCCAAAAAAAGAGGAGTATAGTGGATATAACACTAAATTGCATCTGAGGGCGATGCTCCAGTTTTGAAGCTCTGGGGTATGTGGAGTATCCCTTCATTGCCATTACCCATCAAGCAAATATTAATCAATTGACCTTTTTTTCCGTTAAATGCTGTTATCACATTCAGCAGAAATAAGCTTTATATTCCATTATGTAACATAACCATAGGATAAAACACTAAGACAAGGAATGCCATTAAATTCATCTAGTTTTTTCTGGGTTTTTTTCTGTTTTTGTTTTTTCATCGACAATGGAAACAAACACGAGAATGATTAATTTGTTGAATTCTTTTTCTTTGGATTGTTGTAGAGACAATCATTTTGAATAATAATAATAACGTAACAGAATCTCTTTAAAAAGCTCTAGCAACTTTCGTGCAGATCGCACAAATGCATTTCAAGTTTTCTCAGTTAAGTGGAGAAAGTCGTTTTTTTTATTTATACATTTATTTTTTAAATTCTTCTATCGACTTCACCCTGTCGTCACTTGGCATATCTACAACAACAATATCACAGGGATTCAAGCGAGTTGTCTAGAGTAAATTAAAAGATGTCAAATCGAATTAAATCTCTTCAGGTTGTCTTTTTATCTGTTTTTATATTTTCATGATTTCAAGACTTACTGCAGGTCTTAGGGTTTCTAATAATTTGACAACCAGAACAGCAGTAGCAGCTGCAGTTCACATCTTCCTTTTAACCACTTCCCCACTTTCTTATTTCTCTTATCCAGACCAAATTAAGGACCTTAAAGTGGCTCTGTTTTTATCGACATTGACAATTCTAAGAAACAGGAATTAATCACATTATCTTCAAATCTCAACTTTGGAAGAAATCTTCAGCAAACAAGGCGAATCGTATTGTTGTTCCGTCAAAGTCGAAAATCGAAGCCCTTTGCATCGATACAGTACGAAGCGAGAGAAAGACGGATTTTCCAAGAGCTTACATGGAATTGGCTCTAACTACAAAGGTAATGTCAATAGAACATGCCGAGTAAACGGGGTGGTTAACAATGCAACAATGGCAATGTGTCACTGCTCATTCCACCCCCAACCATGATATCGTATGGCAGATGTGTGTGTGTGTGTGTGGGGGGGGAAAGTACTTTATCAATAACAAATGTTGATATGTAGTTTTATTTGATGAACATCGATCGTTCTGGACTCGGTTAAGCAATGTTCTGCCAGCTCAGTTTTCAGTAGGTGAAAGTTTGATAAGCAATGGAGATCCGATATATATATATATATATATATATATATATATATATATGATATTTTATATATATATATATATATATATATATATATATATATATATATATATATGGTATTTGTGGAAAAAGTGACTTACCGGTGAAAATGGTCACAGTGGTTAGTTGATTCAAGTTTCACAATGATAAGATGTGTACCTCTATGATAATATATATATATATATATATACTAACCCATCCGAACGAGCAGAATGCAGCACAAGGCTAATTTCTTAAGGAGTAGGTGAAAGTTTCAAAGCTATCATTGATAAGCAATAGAGATCCAATATATATATATATATATATATATATATATATATATATATATATATATATATATATATATATATACTAACCCCGCCGCACAAGCAGGATGCAGCACAAGGCTAATTTCTTAAACGGAGTTTAACAGGTTTTCCTTCTCCTAGAAGGGTTACCTAGTCATAGTTAAAGAGCCCAGTCTACCCTGCTATTTACCCATAGCTGGAGTGAGAATTGGATTAATACATTTCCCAGGGGTATTAGCGCCATATGAAATGCTGCAAATGCAAAGTTTTACTCCTTTCTCTATTCACTATATTGCTCTGTCCATCCATATACTGGTAATAGGTACATAGAGCTCTCCCTACGGATGACGTATAACATTAGTTGAACCCTACACGGAATGATCCTCATTATCATATATATATATATATATATATATATATATATATATATATATATATATATATATATAACCCATCCGCACGAGCAGGATATGACACAAGGTCAATTTCTTAAGCAGGGTTTAGCAAATTTGAATTCAAAGTTGTCCTTTTACTAGACTGGTTGCTTAACCAAATTTAGAGCCCAGTCTGTACTACTAGATGGAGGGAGAATAGTTTGATTCAAACTTTTCAGAAGTGTATTAGCGCTATGTGAAATGCAAACAGACTCGTCCAGGTTTTGAGCTCGTCTCGTCGTGTCCATTTCCCACGACGGGAAACATTATGCTGCGTGCCCACTACAAATATATATAGAAAACTGATGTATTCCTCTGTTGGTGGGTCTTATTTATTCAAATCTGATGCCAAAACAATCATAAATAATCATTTAGTGAGCTTAGAAATATTATGCACCTAGTTAGAATCGAACTCACTGAAAATTGTCTGTTAAAATGGCTTGCTAACTATTACACCACGTGAGGTGACCTAATATAACCGCAAATAATATTTGATGTACAGAGTTATATATATATATATATATATATATATATATATATATATATATATATATATTGTCAATGCTCTAAAAGAGTTGATTTATTATTTAAAGTAAATTAAAACAAGTTATTGAAATATTAGATTGAAAATGAAAAACTATCTTTATTTTATTCGATACCACTCCTCTCCTCTCTCTCTCTCTCTCTCTCTCTCTCTCTCTCTCTCTCTCTTCTCTCTTCTCTCTCTCTCTTTCTCTCTCTGTATATATATATATATATATATATATATATATATATATAAAAGGAAGGTCCGCAAAATGTATTTTGTTCTCAGAAAAATTTTTTAATTCTTTTTGTTTTACACATGCATATGTAAAACAAAAAGAATGTAAAAATTTTTTCTGAGAACAAAATACATTTTGCGGACCTTCCTTTTTTTTATAAAATATTGAATTTTCTCCCGTTGGAACCAGAACAACATTTTATATATATATATATATATATATATATATATATATGACAGAATTACTTCATGCAATATATATATATATATATATATATATATATATATATATATATATATTATATATATATGCATGTATACGTGCACTAACATATTTATATTCCTTTTTGAATGTATAATAGCTTTATCACTAGTGTTGTGCACTCCTCTCATAATACTGCAAAAATATGTAAAAACTCTCTTTCTCTCTCTCCTTTTCTGTCTCTCTCCCTCTTCATTCATCTCTCTCTCTCTCTCTCTCTCTCTCTCTCTCTCTCTCTCTCTATATATATATATATATATATATATATATATATATATATATATCGTTTAAATTACAATCAACTTTTAACAAATCTTCAATTTTTATTCTTATACTTTTATTTGTCATTAAAATCATGTTTTATTCATTTTTGTTATGTGTATGTGCTAATATAATTCCCCAAACTTTAGATTTGAAGTAAAAAAAAGAAAAGAAAAGACTTCAACCAATAACAATTTACTCGAGGGCCAAAACCTTACGTCAAGGAGTATCTCTTCTAAATTTTGTTATTTTGATTATTTTCATCTGAAATTCAGATTAACAAAAATAAACGAAAAGTTATTTCAATTTTATCTAGTTTTAATGAAGGAGAAAATTTACAATGTAAACAAAAACACACACACACAAACTTATGGTTACGATCTTCAGTTTCATAAAATCAATTATGTTGATAGTCACTTGTAATTTGTCTAAATGAAAATCCATCCACGTGAGCCGTGTGTGTGTGTGTGTTGTGTGTGTGTGTGTGTGTGTGTGTGTGTGTGTGTGTGTGTGTCTTTTAAAATAAAATATAACATTTCTTAAAAAAAGTTTCAATTTCAGAATTTTTTGTAAATAAACAAATACTAAATCTAGAACGGTGGGAGCTTATTCTAACATTTGCTTTCGATACCCCTGCTTCCATCATCATTATCCTCATCATCATCAAGTTGTGCTGACAGCACGGATTTCCATGATTCTCTCTGTATCTGACTCTCGCCACCCGTCCCTATCGGACATCACAACGAGCAAGTCCTCAGCACGACTTTCAGTGTCGGTGCATAGCTGCTGTTTATATGTTCTAGCTGGTCGGACAGAATTGATGTGTCCACAAGAGAATGTAACTTATAAATTTTTCTTTACTTCTCCGGTAGTGTCAAGCATGTCTTGTTTGTCTTACTTGGATTGTTTTTATGATAGGAAGTAAGTGGTGTTATAACTGTTTTATGGGGTGCTGCTTTTAACATTTATTCAAGACAGTAGGCAGCATTGTTGTGTAGTTCCTATCAAGCTTTGTTTCCAAGTGTTCTGTTAAAGTCCAAATGATGCAGCCATACAGTTGCATAGATACTGCTACAGCTCGGATACATTTATCTTATTTGAGAGATCAGATAAACATATGATCAATAATCTGTCGATAGCAGTCCATGCATTTTCTACGCGTATATTGACATTACTTTCTGTACATGATATATTGTAACCGATGTATATGATTTGGTTTGGTTTGTTTTGTTTTACGGCATATCAACTGCAGTGGGTCATTTAATGCCGATAAAGTTTTGAAAAAAATCAATTCTTAATGGATAATACAATTTTTTAATAAATACATTTTTCTATTTAACCATAGATGGGACCCTAACAGGTACTACCACTCCGGGTCACAGTGGACCAGGGAGCAATGGTGATGAAGGGGTGCTCCACATTCCCCAAACCTCCAAAACTGGAACCTCACCATCAGATAGAGTTTAACGTCATTCCCAGGACTTCTAGCACCTATATGATAAAAAGGGGCTGGGGCTTGCCACAAGGGCAATAGGGTTGGGAAAATCATATAGGTGCTAGGCCTTGACGATTGATCGGAGGAGGCCTCTCCGACCGCCCGTCTAGCCCAAGATAGGGCCAAAGTGGAGTATTGCATGTCATGAACTGCTCATCCACATGGGCTCTATCCTTAAGCATCACGGATCGCCACCCACGGCCAACAGGTGGCCCCATTGGGGGAGACTTACCCCTCTGCAGAGGTGCAGTCCGTGCATTCTAACGCCCCAGCCGACAGGGCGGCTAGGTATGTGAACTGGTCAACTAATTTCAGAGGCTTACAATCCAACGTGGAGATGGTTATATTTAAAAGAAGAATATGAACTCTGATTTATCTAAGTTCACGTACAGATCAATGACTTTTGCTGCCTTCTCCAGGCTATGTAGCAGTGCTTTGGTTTGAGCAGGTATATTTGAGAGAAACGCTAGTTCATCTGCGTAGTCTGAATCTTTATTTCTTTAAAAGAGTATAATCTTATAATAGGCACCTCCGAATGGCCTGGAGGTCAAAATAAGATGCTACGATTGTCAACAATAGGACAGACAAATACAGATGCATCATCACCAGCCAAATAACTAGACCAGAAGTCAATTTCTGCTGAAGCCCTAACTAAATCATTTTTGGGATGCTTCAATTCCGACTGCTTTAGATGTAACAAAATTTTGTAGCAGTGTTTTGACTTGAGCAATTATATTTGAGAGAAGCACTAGTTCATCTGCGTAGTCTACATCTCTATTTCTTTAAAAGAGCATAATATCATAATAGGCATCTCTGAATGGCCTGGAGATCAAAATAAGATTCTACAATTGTCACCAAATACAGATGCATTCTCAGCAGCCAAATAACAAGACCAGGAGGCAGGGTCTTTTACTAAATAATTTTTTGGATGCTTCAATTCTGACTGCTTTAGATATAAGCACATTTTGTTGTTTTTCACTAGTTTCTTTGAGTTAATAATTTTGATATATAGGCCATCACATTTTATTACTTATATTTAAAGAAATTAAATCTTTTATCTTTGAAAATATGCAGAAAAGAGACTTTGATAACAGATACATATAAACATGTTTGCATACATACATGAAGACTAGACAGACCAGACCAGACAAATGTATGTACATAATTAATATTTGCAATGTAAAATAAATAATAAAAAATAAATGCAACTTAGTTTGTTTTTCCTTTCGTGCTCAATATCTGGGATCTGATAGATCGATACATAATTGCGAAACTGTCAGTAACGCTAAAAGCATGTCCCAACCGGTTTCACACATTTTTTTTTTTTAGAAATGATTAAAAAACCAGCGATGCTAACCGAGGTACACACAGGCACACAGACACAGACACAGACACAGACACACACACACACACACATATATATATATATATATATATATATATATATGTGTGTGTGTGTGTGTGTGTGTGTGTGTTTGTGTGCATACACACACACGCACGTTTTTATTGAAAAGTTTTTCGTATATCTTTTATTTTCTTCTTCGACCCCCCCCATATATATATTATATATATATATATATATATATATATATATATATATATAATATACATTGGATATCTTATAAATTCACTAGCTTTCGGTGGAAATGAGGCTCATGTTGCCCAATTTTCTCTGCCTATAAAATCAGCATTTCAAATTCATTTACCTGCTCTGATGATAAATTGTGACTCAGTTAAAAATGATTTTTTCTTATACTAACATTTCTTATACTTATTACTAACACAAATAATCTATAGAGATTTAAGTTTGTCTGAAATGTCACATTTATATTGACTGAATAGTTTCTATAAGTTATTATAGGATTTTTTTGATCAGTTTTTGACATAAGATAGAATAAAATCTATTTTTCTGGTGGCTATTGATGCGCATGAAATAACAACAAATCTCTTGAAAACCTCGACACACTCCTCTGTGTTATTTTTCATTTCAACAAAGCTGTTATCTGAAAAGTAATAACTAGGTGGTTTATTTCTTTCGAACTTTTTTATAAGACTCTTCAAGATAATGTCAAGTGCTCTATTAACTAAGGGTAAAACTGTCACCTTCATATTCTAGTTTTTCTTTGGTGGTGTTCTGATATTTTCCCTTTCCTGTAGATTAATGGAAAGGCAACTTACACTGTATGACAAATCGTTTGTTTATGTACGATATTTGAATATCTTTGGTTTCGAGTTGTTGGTGCGAATTTTTGAATGCCAAGGAATTTTGAATTTACCGTTATCCATCAGATTTTCAGCATTGTGTTTATACCATTAATCTGTAGACATGAATGTAAATTATTTTGCAAAGTTTCCAGTTGATCACTGCTATTACCCAGTCATGTCTTGTTGATACTCTTGTTGATACATTCATTTAGTTGATGTTTAAATCCCCATACATGTGGTGTTTAATATTTTGTTATCTTGATGACGTGGGCCTGATGGTGTTTGTTCTAATATCTTTTGTTGTCCCCTTATTAATTATTAATAATAATAATAAAATGTAGACTTTGTGGTAATAGAGATGATACTGTAAACCATATACTCTGCGAATGTAGCAAACTAGCACAACGAGAATACAAAACTAGACAAGACTGGGTTGGGAAGGTGATCCACTGGGAATTATGCAAAAAATTAAATTTTGACCACACAACAAAATGGTATATGCATAAACCAGAATCTGTTCTTGAGAACGAAACGCATAAAATTCTCAAATATTCAAAAAATTCAATTCTCAATTCTATTATTCTTAAAATTCTCTGGGACTTTGAAATAAAAACGGATCACCTTATCCCAGCAAAAAGACCAGACCTAGTGTTGTTTAACAAAAAAGAAAGAACTTGTAGACTGGTGGATTTTGCAGTGCAAGTAGAGCACAGGGTGAAGCTAAAGGAAAATGAAAAAATGGACAAATATCTGGACCTTGCCAGAGAACTGAAAAAATATGGAATATGAAAGTGAACGTGATACCAATTGTAGTTGGTGCACTTGGAACAGACCCAAAAGGATTGGAAAAAGGTCTGGAATGTTTGGAAATCAAAGGAAGGATTGAAACCATTCAGAACACTGCACTGCTGAAATCTGCCAGAATACTCAGAAGAGTCCTGGAGACCCGAGGAGACTTGCTGTCACTCAGACTCCAGTAAAAGACCATCAGCTAATGCTGATGTGAAAACTCAAAAAGAGCAAATAATAAATTATTAATAGCTGAAATCATGGAAATTCATTGGTTTAATTTGAAACAACCACCAAAAATTGTGGATATAAAATGGTAATGCTTAATTCATGAATGACATATACACCCAAGTAATATATACATTTATTTGGATATACACAATACAACAAAATAGATAAGATAAATAAAATCAAATTAATTAAATCACCTAAAAGAATATTTGACTTTTATAAAGTTTGTAGTTGGAGACCATGTGACGGTCCACAAGGACCTGATAAAACTGGAGGAACTGAAGAACAGAAGAAGAATGGAGACCTAGGATCACAGCACAGTTAAAATCAGTTAGAGTACTTAGAAGAGACTTGTATATCTAAAGAGACCTTCTGTCATTCAGATCTTCAGTAAAAATAAACACCAGATAGAACTTTGCAAAGAGTAAAGCGAATGCAGTAAACTAGCACAACAAGAATACAAGGCTAGGCACGACTGAGTTGGAAAGGTGATCCATTGGAAATTGTGCAAGAAACTAAATTTTAACCATAGAACAAATTAGTATAAGCCCATATCAGAATCCATTCTTGAGAATGAAATGCGTAAATTTCACTGTGACTTTGAGATACAAACAGATTACCTTATCCCAGCCAGAAAACTGGACCTAATATTGATTAACAAGAAAAAGAGACTTGACAACTGGTATATTTTTCAGTTCCAGGAGCCAATAGGTTGAAGGTGAAAGAAAACGAAAATATCGACTAATACTCGCCAGAGAATTGAAAAAAAACTGTGGAATATGAGGGAGAAAGTGATATCAATCGGAATTGGGACGAAGTGTTTAGAAAACTGACCAGAGGAATTGGACATCAGAGGGAGAATTGAGACCATCCAGACAACAATGTTGTTAAGTCCAGCTAGAATACTCAGAATAATCCAGGAGACCTGAGGAGACTTGCTGTCACTCAGACTCCAGTGAAAATGAAAAAAAACTCGAAAGGAGTGAAATAATAATAATAATAATAATAATAATAATAATAATAATAATAATAATAATAAATAGACAAATATCTGGACCTTGCCAGAGAACTAAAAAAGTTATGGAATATGAAAGTGAAAGTTATACCAATTGTAGTTGGTGCACTTGGAACAGTCCCAAAAGGATTGGAAAAGGTTCTGGAATGTTTGTAAATCAGAGGAAGGGTTGAAACCATTCAGAACACTGCACTGCTGCAATCTGCCAGAATACTCAGAAGAGTCCTGGAGACCCGAGGAGACTTGCTGTCACTCAGACTCCAGTGAAAGACCATCAGCTAACACTGATGTGGAAACTCAAAAGGAGCAAATAATAATAATAAAAAAAAATAATAATAATAATAATAATAATAATAATGCTAGGGCAAGTTTGAATAAAAAAGAATAACAATAATCAACAAAGTTTATCAATGAATGAATCTTTCTCCTGGACTGCGTAGGGTAACCTTAATGGTATTAAAGTTTGAGTCAGAAGAAAAAAGAGAAACACCACATTGCGTAAACTATCCCACGCGGGTAATATGCATTTTTTTTTTGGATTATATTGTAAAATAAATATCTGGGCATGTGTATGTGCGTTTGTATGTATGTGTGTGTCTGTATGTATGTGTGTCTGTGTATATATGTATGTGTGTTTGTATGTATGTGTGTGTATGTGTGTCTGTGTATATATGTATGTACGTTTGTATGTATGTGTGTGTCTGTGTGTCTATGTGTGTGTGTTTGTGTGTACATGTGTGTTTAAAAGCGGATTATAGAATGTCTTGCTGGTCAGATCGGAGGTTTCTCTATGATATGAAGGATCTTAAAGAAATTTCCTGGCGCGGTCGTCGCCAGTTAAGATGAGAGTGCAGTCAGCCGCCATTGTGGACACAATGTTCACAAGCAGCGAATAATGGGATTTGGCGTACACTAGTGTCTGCAGTCAAAATAGGACTCAGCCCTTCATTCAAAATAATTTCTCTCTCCATCCCACCTCTACCATTATCTTCTATGGTTGACTTTCTTAGTTTCAATACTTTTTATTCTCTTCCAAAGTTGGAAAAGACGAATACACTTATATATATATATATATATATATATATATATATATATTATATATATATATATAACCAGGTAAGTGGGAGTTGAAAATGATTCTAAGCGGGACCTTTTTTAATGTCTAAATATTAAACTTGATATAGTCCATGTCGAGATCTTACTAATAAAGCTGTGAAGAAGCCGTTACTCTCGGAAACGAGATATTGGTTATAATAAATTTATAACTGTTAATATGAATGATAATTAAGTATTTTCTTTATATATATATATATATATATATATATATATATATATATATATATATATATATATATATATAACCAGGTAAGTGGGAGCGTCCAAATGTCCATATATAAAATTTGGTATAGTCCATATCAAGAGCTGACTGTATAGAGCTTACTAATAAAGCAGTCTGAAGAAGCCGTTACTCTCGGAAACGAGATATTGGTTGTAATAAATTGATAACTGTTATTATGACCGATAATTAAGTATTTTCTTTATATATATATATATATATATATATATATATATATATATGATATACCATATTCCTCGTTTTGGGTGTTTATTTTTACTTAAACGTTTCAATTACTGTATCGAGGGATCTTCTTCATACGCTTCTCATATTCAGTAAACTTAATGCAAAAAATATTAATATAGAAATTAGCAACAAAAAAAAACGCCCTTCGGGTGGTGCAAAAAAATATTTTGAATGATGTTGCCTGAGTGGGAAGGAAAAATTAAACAGTAAAAAATATTAATATAGAAATTAGCAAGAAAAAAACGCCCTTCGGGTGGTGCCAACAAATATTTTGAAAGATGTTGCCTGAGTGGGAAGGAAAAATTAAACAGTAAAATAAAATGTTTAATGTTTTTAAAAATAATTACTTACTTAAAAAGCATCATATTCACTCCTCTCCAAAACAAACATCTCAGATGTTTGTCTTGTTTTACAACAGGAGGGATCCCCAAACCCTTTCTAAAAAATTCTGATTTAATTATTCAGACTCTTATCTTTAGAGAAAAATTTAACAATCTGTCAACTATTTGATTTTGCATAGAATTTAATATCTTTATGTAGCAATGATACTGACTATAAATGAATTAATCATTGATTAACTTACTTAATTCCTGAAATGACTGTGACGTAACAAGTGACATAATTTCGGTTAAACACAAATATAGATCGAATCTCTATCATTAATAGATACAATAAAACTTTTAAACATCAAATGGCTATAGGGGGTCCACCAAAGTGAGATAGAAATCAAAGGGTCCATAGGTAAGAAAAAAGGTCGATGACCAGTGATCTAAAAGTAAATTTTGATATTAGGGCTGGATTTGAGAGAATGTTCACGTTACTTTATACCAGGTAACATTCTTTTTAAAATTTATGTTCATGAGAACGGAATAGTTAAGTATGTTAGTATTGATGGGCACTAATTTAACAAATCTTAAATAAGACGGGTATTTTTTTTCTTTTTAAATAAACAAAAAAAAAACCCCACTCGGTAAGAAGCGCTGTGAGCGTAAACAATGTAAGCAATAAAAATCAACCAGAAAACAAGTTGGATATAAAACCATTAAACCGGACATTAATTAAATGTACCTTATGAAGTTCGTCAATCGTATACCGAATAAATCACTTAACAAAAAAAAAAAAAAAAAAAAAAAAAAAAAAAGGAGACGAAAAAAAAAACCCAAGGAAACAAAAAACGTGTTGAAGCGGAAATAAAAACCTAAGCAAGACAGCAAAGATTCTTTTTGGTGTTGCTTTGACGTACATAAATCCAATATTGTGTTAAGTGCCGTTTTAATGTGCTGGTTATGGTTTCTTTCCTTTTTCATATACTTTACACTCATAGATTCATAGACTTAATATAGAAAACTCAGTTTGGGATTCAACGAAGGCACATTTCTTAAAGATAACTTGAAAACTCCAGCATTTCCATTCGATCAATTTTTCTTACTCATAAATCATTTTCTTGTCTCTTGTTTACGGTTGAAAAAGAAAATACTCAAAGGTTACAGATTTTAATCTAGGTAGGATATAATAAGAAGATAAGAAACCTGACATATTGGGCTATTACGCTATTCATAATTTTATATATATATAATATATATATATATATATATATATATATATGGCAGTATCTTTTCATTCAAACACATTTGGTTAAAAATAATGGAATCCTTATTGTTTTGAAGATTTAAATTTTTATCTTCAAGTTTTCTAATAGTATTTATAATGCTCATATTAAGTTATGAGCATCAAAAACACTGTTAGAAAACTTTAAGAAAAAGGCCATAATAAGTTGTCCGAAATAAACTTTAAACCAGTTACTTTCAGTCCTTTTCCGAGCCACTATTAAAGCTATTTGTTATTATTTGTCTAAACTATTCGCTAAAAATTTACATTTTTAAATATATCTAACGAGCTAGGCAAATGTGATTTAGAATAAAAAATTGTTCTATTTATAGAAAACATTTTAGAATATTGTCACCGGTGTCATAATTAATTCTATTAATAGTGGGTTGTCTAAATTTTATGTATAAGGTTTCAAGGATTTTTAATTTGCTTATATTATTGTCAGCTTGATGTATTTTTGTGTTATTAACTAAAGTATTTATGTATGTTGTAGTAGAGCAGTTATTCTTTTTTTAATGTTTGCATATATATATATATATATATATATATATATATATATATATATATATATATGGTATTTGTGGAAAAAGTGACTTACCGGTGAAAATGGTCACAGTGGTTAGTTGATTCAAGTTTCACAATGATAAGACAGCGATATAACAAATATAAAGTGCTCAATACGTTAGTAGAGCAAATTTATTATCATAGGGATACACGGTAATAACCGAATTAATCCAGTGGATTTAACCCTGTAGATCCTTATGGTGAAACTCGAGTAGGTTATTACCGTATACCTCTATGATAATATATATATATATATATATATATATATATATATATATATATATATATGTTTAAAACATTCAATTGAATACGTGTGTACTGCCAAGCAACTTGTATAATCGGTTGTCTCGATATTTTTTTTTGGGGGGGGACAAAGCAAAAATAGGATTGCGCATGTGCATTATTTAGCTAAGTGCAATTTTTTCATACTTGCTAAAATGGAAATGTTGGCTTCATATATTTCCAGTGTATTAGTACTATGTGAAATGCAAATAGTCTCATTCAGTATTTAAACCCGTGTGTATGTGTATGTGTATGGAAACTGGAACAGACAGATTTCGTTATTTTGCCAATAATTTTAAAATGAATTTGCTAGTAATATTATCTTTTTTAATTTTTTCTTATTAGCTCATAGTTGCGAGTGTCACAGGGGGATATAGCCGTAAGTATCTAAAATGGCAGGAGGTTTGCTTGGTTAATTGACATGTAATCTCTATAACGTATTTACTTCAGCACCGTCTAGAATGTTATGAATTTTAGGTACATAGTGCTGGCCTTTTAGGTGACGTTCTTTTAAGATGACCAAACCATCTGATTTTCTGATGTGAAATTTGGTGTAGATTAGCTATTGTTCTTACTGTATCTTATATATCCTCGTTTTATATTGTCGTTTCTGACTTCGTCTCTCGTTGTCTTTGATGCTCTCTCTAGTCACTCACAGGTGACCAGTTTTCTTTCCAGACGTTTTGTCAGCGCATGAATTAGCACAGGTTCTGTGCGGTAACGCGGGGAGATGATGGTAAGTGTATACGCAAAAACAATCTATTGGAAAGAGGATAGACTCCCTCGGTGTCCGGTTGATACTGACAACTGGCGACTCCACCAACTTTACTTTTACTATATATATACTTAGATCCCAAGTGATTGTGTCCTTGTGGAAGACTAAAATAAGTCATGATTAGGGTCCGTTAAGTAATTAGCACAAATATCAAGATTAAAAGAAAAACGTATGTAAAAAATTGATATCTTAACTGAAGATATTTTAGGAAGTCAGCTCTTGTATATCACAGCACCCAACATGCACCTTATGATGATTTATCATGGTAGTACGAGTCTGGGATATTAACCTGCCTATTTTCTATCAAATCGACACTTTCTGACATTCCAAAGTGCATTTTTGGCTGACAGAAAAAAGATCTTATAAAGACAATATAAATGTTATAAAGACAAGATACATCCTTGCATTTCATTCCCGCATCAAAGAGCAAAACAACCCACTTTCTTAAATATTTTGGTGTATTAAAAGCATTTTTTAATCAACTGAGACAGTTTTTTTTTCATATTTGTGAAGCGTATGTAATGTTCTCCGTATTCTGATGATCAGAGCTCTTCTGCTGATTGTTAGGTTCTTCCTTACGTTACGGTTTGATGGACACCCATTTCACCATTCTTAAAAGAAATACGCAGCTTTGGAGTTTATTCCACGTCACGAATTCTGCAAACAGCTTTTATGACTTTAAAATAATGTCTCAAAATTGCTAAGATCTCAATACTTGTATCACCCATTATATCATCTGAAAAAAGAAGTGAAGTTGAATAATAATAATAATAATAATAATAATAATAATAATAATAATAATTGTTGTGATGTTAGTCCAACAGTAAAAAAAGAAGTCAAGTCGAGATAGGGTAAAATAAGACAAGTGTATTTACAATAATGGTACATGTACAACTAGCTTGTCGTTAACGGGAACAGTACGACCTTTCCACTCGGTGTCTCACTATTTATAGTGAGAACCGGTGTCTATTCTCCACTGTAGGAACGGCCGGTACAACAATAATAATAATAATAATAAGCAAAATTAGATGAGACAAAACAGAACAGCAAATGTAGAATGTGTGGAGACAGTGATAAGACGATCAACCATGTAATAATAAACAAGCATGACGAAAATACAAGACTAGGCACGATTGGGTTGGAAAGGTGATCCAGTGAGAATTGTGCAATTAACTGAATTTTAACCATACAAGAAAATCGTACATTCACAAACCAGAATCCGTTCTTGGTTGTGAGACGCATAAAATTCTCTTAGGCTGAATGAGACGCATAAAATTCTCTGAGATAAAGACGGTTTACCTTATCCCAGACAGAAGACCGGACATAGTATTGATTAACAACAAAAAGAGAACTTGTCAATAGGTAGATTCTGCAGTTCCAGCAGATCACAGGGTGAAGGTGAATGAAAACGAAAAGGTAGACAAATACATAGAGTTTGCCAGAGTATAAAAAAAAACTGTGGAATATGAGAATGAAAGTACCATCAATTGTTGTTGATGCTCTTTGAACGGTCTCCAAGAACACAGACTAGAGGAATTGGAAATCAGATGAAGAATTGAGACCATCCAGGCAACAGCTTTGTTGATATTAGTTAGAATACTCAGAAGAGTCATGGGGACCTGAGGAGACTTGCCGTAACTCATACTCCAGTGAAAGATGTACGCTAGTGTGGAAAACTCACAAGAAGTGAAATAATAATGATAGATATTGAGAAGTCATAAAGGGGTAATTATTAGTCATGTATATTTTCATCGTGGTATCATAGTTATCAAGATAGTCGCGCAGATCTATTAGTACTGAATAACGAATTCGATCCCCGCTGGATGCTCCTACCCGTGGTGAAAGGGTTCAGTAAACACCTACATGAAATACGCTTTCGAGTAAAGTTTTCTAAAAATGAAAATACATTTGATACACCCCAATACTTAGGTTTTTTTATTGGTAATACTTTTATTGGTAATACTTTTATTGGTAATACTTTAATCCTGAATTTATATTTCAAAAGCAGCTTTCAAATTCCAATCGCTTTGGACTAAGACCATTTTTCTCTTTCTTTGCATGTTTTATTTCACTTAAAATTGACCAAGAAACAGGCAATTCTCCAACTAGTCAACGAATGCTGCTTTCTATACCTACATAACACCATAAAACAACCCTTTAAAAGCCATTTTACCAAATTTTTCAGTTTAGATTTTTGGTCTGTGCTGCATCATATGTCCTTGCAGAAATAAGGCCGCTAGTATAGTCATTATCCCGTGACATTGGTCTATTGAAGCAACCTCCACAGCTGGAGGGGGTCTATGTACAGTTCTACAGGAGAAGTAAACATACACTCATTCAATCTTTTTACCGATTCAATTTTCTTCATGGATGTATTCCGTGTTCCGTGATGCTTAAGAACGGAATCCTGGTGGCTGAGCAATCGATGACCTGCAACACCCTACTTTGGCCCTTAAGCCTCACGTGCGCTTAGAGAGGCCCACTCTGATCAATCAGCTGGTCACGCCAAGCCTTAGCACCTATAGGACTGTCCCGAATCTATTGTCTTTAGAGGACCTCAATCCCTTTTATCATATATGTACTATAAGGTTGTGACTGATGGTCTTAGTGTCGTCGGTATGATATTAAAGTGCATTTAAAGTGGTGAATCTCCTATTCTGGAGCTCTGGGGCGTGTAGAGCACTCCTTCATCGCCATTACTCTTGTGCTGAACCGGAGCGGTAGTACCTGTTAGGGTCCCATCTATGTGTTGAAGAGATAAGATGAGTTTTAAAAACCGTGTTAAAAATTGAGTTTAGAAATTGAATACCCAACGTATGAATAAAACAAAACGTCTTCGGTATAAAATAACTCGGGTGTTAACATGCCGTAACAACCAACCAATTAACCAACCAACTAACATTAGCATAAAAATGAGCGTTTGTTGTTTAATAATCTGTTCTCACAAGCCGTTCTTAGTGGTTTTTCCATCTGAATGTTCCATGAATAAAACAAAACGTCTTCGGTTTAAAATAACTCAGGTGTTAACATGCCGTAACAACCAACCAATTAACCAACCAACTAACATTAGCATAAAAATGAGCGTTTGTCGTTTCATAATCTGTTCTCACAAGCCGTTCTTAGTGGATTTTCCATCTGAATGTTCCGTGCTTTTAGAATTGTGCCGAAAATGGTTGACAAATTTCAGGAAAAAAAAAGAAAAATTGCATTATGTTTATCAACTAACAGAAATATTTTAAAAAGAGAAAGTTTTCAGAAACGCGAAATATGTTCTTTTGATAACTATTTTTTTTTGTCAAATGTAAATAGGTGCGTACGTGAACGTGCGTGTGTGTGTGTGTGTGTGTGAGTGCGTGTGTATGTGTGTGTACGATTTTTTTTCCTTCATTGGCTTTGATGACCTTTTCTTTTCGGTAAATTCTTCAACTCTATTGTCAATCTTTCGCCATCACTTTCTTTCTATTCTTTCTTTTCTTTGCATTCACTCCCTCACCCACCCCCCGAAAAACAACAACAAACAAAAAACAACAACAAAAAAACCAGCTATAAAATCATGTGTGTTAATCAAGTCTGAAAAAAAAACACAAACAAACAACAATGATAAAAGTAAATCTCTTTTTCTTTTTATTTTCCTCATATTTTTTATTTACTTTCTTTTCTTTATTAGAAGTTTCTAGTTTCTATTTTTCCCATTGAAGTTTTTTTCTTATAATAAAAAAAACCCTTAAAATAACCAGACAACGTATTATGTCGATTAATACAAGAGAAAAACACACTCAAAATGATTTTGTTGAATATAAATGTCCTTAACACATTAATTCAACTTCTATGTTTTTGTTATATCATGTCTAACGAAACCGGAAAACCTTTTATCATTTTCAAACTGTTTTTCCAACTAAAAGTCTGATCAATTTTTGAATGCCAACCTCTGTGGATATTATTTGTAGAAAAGTCGATATAGCTGAAGTCTTTGTCAGGAAGTGAAAGTGTCGAATTAGTTCCTACCAATCTGTCGTTCAAGTTCCAACATAGAAAAAGACCAAATTAGCAATTAGAAATCAATATGAACCAAAAAGAAGAAAATAAAGAAAAAATAAAGCATATATGCGACATTATGATAAAATCTTATATATGTTTACATACACAAGAATCGAGATCATCCAGACCACAGCACTGTTAAGATCAGCTAGTATACTTCCCGCTGTCTCTGACTTAGGTGAAAGACCACCAGCTAACTCTGACGTGAAAAACTTACATAGTGAAATAAAAAAAAATTTAAAAAAGAAAGAACTTGTCAACTGGTGGATTTTGCAGTGCCAGCAGATCACAGGGTGAAGCTAAAGGAAAATGAAAAAATGGACAAATATCTGGACCTTGCCAGAGAGCTGAGAAAGTTATGGAATATGAAAGTGAAAGTGATACCAATTGTGGTTGGTGCACTTGGAACAGTCCCAAAAGGATTAGAAAAGGGTTTGGAAAGTTTTGATATCAGAGGAAGGATTGAAACCATTCAGAAAACTGCACTGCTGCAATCTGCCAGAATACTCAGAAGAGTCCTGGAGACCTGAGGAGACTTGCTGTCACTCAGACTCCCGTAAAAAACCATCAGCTAATGCTGATGTGAAAACTCAAAAGGAGTAAATAATAATAATAATAATAATAATAATAATAATAATAATAATAATAGATGAAAGAAAACGAATTGATAGACAAATACCTAGACCTCGCTAGAAAATTTTAAAAAAATGTGGAATGTGAGGGTGAAAGTGATACCAATAGTAGTCGGGGCACTAGGAACGGTCCCCAAAATCTTAGAAAAAAGACTAGAGGAACCGGAAATCAGAGGAAGAATTGATATCATCCAGACAACAGTATTGTTGAAATGAGCTGGAATACTCAGAAGAATACTGGAGATCTGAGATGATTTGTTGTCAGCCAAACTCCAGTGAAAGACCATCAGATAATGCTGATATAATAATAATAATAATAATAATAATAATAATAATAATAATAATAATAATAATAATAATAATAATATGGGGCTTTGGGATGGAGACGGGTCGCCTTATCCCGGCTATGAGACTTTATCACGGATTGGAGACCTAGCATTGATTAATAAGAAGAGAACTTGTAATCTCGTGGATTTAGTCGTCCCGGCAGATCATAGTGTGAAAATGAAAGAAAACGTTGAAGAGTATGTTCAAAACCTGAACAGAATTTTATTCTTTTAATCAATTAGTGGGCAGTACAAACATACAAACATTTCTGA
This sequence comes from Doryteuthis pealeii, assembly GCA_023376005.1. NCBI lineage: Eukaryota > Metazoa > Mollusca > Cephalopoda > Myopsida > Loliginidae > Doryteuthis > Doryteuthis pealeii. The sequence continues at coordinate 53,424,745 of CM042138.1, forward strand.
TCTCTCTGATAATCGAAAATTCTTCAAAGCCTTAGCCGTGTCGCTGCTACTGTAAGGGTGCACCACTTGGACTCTAACGAAGCGTCCAGAGAAAAGACTAGATGATAGCTACACAAGAATGCTACGGGCTGTCTTGAACAAATCTTGGAAACAGCACCCCGCAAGAAAGCAGCTTTACGTCCATCTCCCCCCCCCCATCACACAATCCAGCCGAGTAAGACAAACAAGACGAGCTGGATCCTGCTGGAGACACTGTTCGCTGAGGCAGTGGAATATGCCGAATGTATCTCTGCAGAGGGGGAATGGTATAATGGCCGTGGGTGGCAATCTGTGATGCTTAAGGACAGAATCCTGGTGGATGAGCAGTTTATGATCCTCAACAGTTCACTTTGACCCTTGCTTAGGCTAGACAAGCGGTCGGAGAGGCTGGCCACATCAAGCCGCAGCATTTGGTTGTCCCGACCCTATTGCTCTTTTGACAAACCCCTAACTCTATATGGCAAAATGGTCACGTGGTCTAATGGTTAGAGTCGTAGGAAATGGACTCATCAACGCGAGATCAATTCTTGGACGAAGCCGTTGGCATTTCACATGGCACTAATACCCTTGGGAAAGGCATTAATCCAGTTCTCCCTCCAGCTATGGATAAATAGCAGGGCAGAATGAACTCTTTAACCATGGCTAGGTAACCAGTCTAGGAAAAGGAAAACTCTGAATTCAAACCTGTTAAACTCCGCGTAAGAAATTGACCTTGTGTCGCATCCTGCTCGTGTGGAGAGGTTGGTAAATATATACACGGCAAAATCCCAATCATATATATGCTAGAAGACGGTGGTTGAGAGACAATGTCCTGGGTATGGCGTTAAACTGCATCCAATGGTGAAGTTCCAGAACTCTGTGGAGTGTGAAGTACCCATTCATCACCATCAATCCAGGTCCACTCTGATCCAGAGCAGTAGTAACTGTTAGGGTGTCGTCTATGTGTTAAATAGAAAAAATGAATTTAAGAAATGTGTTTAAAAAAACTGAGATAATAAAAAAATATTGAATCACGAAATAACCCAATATGAGTTGACCTGCCGTAAAATCCAACCAACCAACATAATTTGATATTCTCTCCGTGTTGCATAACGCCTTCTTTACCGGCACTAAATAGGTATATGTTATATACTGGTCTTTTCACTAAGCCAAATCAGCATATAACGTTATATACCTTTCTTACTACTTCTTGTTCTGGTCGTCTATTCTTCTGGCCTGGTATATCTTCTAAGGTCTCATCTGGTCTTCTATTGAGGATTCCGGGTCTGGTTTTGGTTGGGGATCACTCCTTATCAGAAGCCTTGTGTCATTGGTAGTTTTTAGTAATAAACACAAGACTTCGATTTATGTTGATGTTACTTTATTCATAAATCCCCAGACCAGACAATGCGCGCGGATCCTTACATCTTGCTAGCTCGGCTTCTAAGTTCTAACTCTAACTAACTGAGTTGCTTACTCCTTAAACCGGAAGGGCCTTCTATGGGGTTCGCACGGTCTATCCCCAGAAAGCAAGGTCAGAGTGAGGTCAAACGCTGTCACTCACTCTCAAGGCCATCAGCTGTACTGATCGCCATAATGATTTCTACACTAAATGTATTAGGGATCCAATTATTATGTAACATCCGAATCTGAACGTAATGAGAAAATGTTCCTAACTTCCGTGGATTGAATAAAGGGTTCAGTTCAAAATTCAAAATCACAAAAACCGACATACAACTATATAAAACCAGACGATTGTCAAATTATGAAATGAACATTAGAATATATATAACTTTTATTGACATCAGATTAATACCACTTTTGATAATGAGGTAACAGTTTCTTGTTTTTGTTTTTTTTGCTTTGAATTTTGCGGTGAACCGTAATAAACATTAACAACAACATTAAGATGTTTCCCGTCTGATTTTGAGTTAATAATTAATACAACATTATTAAAAACAAATATATGGATACTATTATATTAATGAACTTATAGCGCTAAAGATAATAAATGATACATATGCTAATGAAATAAATTTGAGTGATATATATTAGAATTAAATCTACATTTAATTTTTATACATTAAAGTATTAAAATTATACATTAAAATTATATTTCATGAATGTTACAATATATCACATTACAACAAATCGAAAGTATTATGTTTACTATCAATTTTTACATGAAAAATGTAATGATGAAATTACGTTAAAAAACACTGTTAAAAATTAGGTTAGAAAAATCCGTTTTACGGAGCTTCTAAAAACACGTCATACCTCTTGAGCATTTCTTTCAACGTTATGACTTTTACAAATCAGATGAAGACTCCAATCGAAATAAATCATTTTACCAAATTAGTAAATTAAAGTCGTCGGAGTAGCCTATTGTTGGTATCAGACGAATAACGAGGAGGTCTATTCCCTTTTCGCTAGCGCTAGGCCAAGAACATTGTTTTTGCTGAAGTGAAAGCGCCACACCTACAGTCAGCTCCCAACTTTACCACATTGATCAGATTACTCAAACTATGCTACTCGTCGACTTAGTTGGCGAGGACTGGTATCGAACCTGGAATATTGCGATTTCCAGGAGGATGATCAACCGACTGAGCTGAACCGGCCCCATTATACTGATGAAGAAGTGAAGTCGTCGGGATGGCCTAAAGTCGGTATCAGCCAATCAGCGAGGGAGTCTATCCCCCTTTCACTAGTACTAGACAAAGGAGATTGTTTTTTTGCGTCTGAGGTGGAGCTCCTTACTTTACCGCACAGATCTCTGTGCTACTCATACGCTGAGTTGGCGTGGAGCCGGTATCGAACTTGGAACCTTGTGGTTTCTAGCCGAACGCTCTACCGACTGAGCTAAACTGGCCCTTTTATACTGATAATACAGATTAAATGTCAGAAATTCTGCCGAAGGTTTATAGATTTGTTTTTTTTTTATTTGATTCCCTTGGTCTTTAATTATTATGAACTCTGTATTCTCTTTCTTGATACATAATTTCTGTAACTCTTGAGCTAGGTCTTGATATCTCATTTACTTTGACGGGTAACCTGTTCCCTTATTTGAAAGGACAATTAAATCTGGTTGTACAAGACTAAAAATGCTGATTGTTTTACAATCAAAATAATTTTCTTTTCCGATTTTCTAGAACGGTTAGTACCCAAAAAATTGTCAAAAACGAAACAGTCAATGAAGCAAGTTCCAATCTTTCACAATTCAACTTTAATATTACCAGTAAGAAGTCGGTTTAGCTTAGTCGCTAAAGCATCCACCTAGGATATAGCAAGATTCCGGATTCGATACAGGTCCGTGCCAACACAGCGCATGAGTGGCACAGCTTGGGTAATCTGATCTGTGCGGTAAAGTGTGGAGCTGACGGTAGGTGTGGTGCTTCATCTCAGCAAAAACAATCTCACTAGTCTAGCCCTAACGAAAAGAGGATATACCCCTCGCTGTTCGGCTGATATCGACAATAGTTTTTTTTCTTTGGTTTGACAACTGATTTTTGTTTTGATTCTTGCCATTAAAACAGTAATTAAAATTCGGTACTCGTTGCCATTAAAACAGTAATTAAAATTCGGTACTCGTTGCCATTAAAACAATAATTAAAATTCGGTACTCATTGAGTTTTAACGCCATCTTATCACACGTTGGAGATCCAGTGTCAACAAGTCTCCAAAAGACCTTCCCTGACTGTCCTTACAGATGTATTTTTAAAATAGTATTTTGATCATTTTCTGTTTTGTCTTATGTATCTATACATTAATACTCTTGTTTCTTAATCTTCCGACCGTTATCATTTTGCAACACCCTATGGTAATAAATGAAACTTTCCAAAGATGAAGTGCAAAAATGTAAATATATGTGAATATATATATTTACCAACCATTCCGCACGAATAGGATGTGACACAGTGTTAATTTCTTAAGCGGAGTTTAACAGGTTTGAATTCAGAGTTTCCCTTCTCCTAGACCGGTTGTCTAACCAAGGTTAAAGAGCCCAGTCTGTCCTACTATTTATCCATAGCTGGAGGGGGGTAGGATTCATACCTTTCCCAAGGGTATTAGCGCTAAGTGAAATGCAATTACCACATCTAGGATTTGAACTCGGGGCGACGAGTCCATTTCCCATGACTTTAACCATTACACCACGCGCTTCCATCCTGAATATATGTCGTCCCCTCAGCTAAATAATGGACCATTCCGTTTTTATCATAAAGATAGAATGGGAATAAAAAAGACATGCTACACATAAAAATATATTAAGAAAGAAAGAGAGTAGGGGAAAGATAGAGAGGGAGTGAGCGCTAACGCTAATCAGTTTCAATCGACCATAATGAAAATATGAAAAGAAGGAAAGAAATAAGAAAGAGTATGAGACAGTTAAATCAAGATTATTATACTTTTTGCATATTGAACTATTCGCAATAGCTCTTAAGTAAACATATCAAACGTTATAATAATGAAATTATCATACTGTGGTATATCCACAGGTCCTGCTAGTTATTATTATTATTATTATTAATAATAATAATAATAATTATAATAATAATAATAATAATAATAATAATATAGTAGTAGTAGTAGTAGTAGTTTTTCAACTATGATAAAAATGTCAAATGATATCATTAATAATTAATTCAAATTATATCGCTTATCACATTTATCATTACTTTGAAATTAATGCCGAAAAATGCGACCGATAATTACACAGTTAATTGAACCTTACGTGGCACAAGTAGGAAAGATAACAAATTATATGGAGGATAATTTGAAAATTTGCCATCTTCCTCTCCCTCTTCCGCCATCTACCTTCGTTTTAATGCAAATGTTTCTTTAGATAAGGAAGCTGATACATGAAAAGAAAAAAGAAAAAAAAAAGAAGAAAAGAGCCAATTATTTGAAAATTGTCAGTGCAAAAATCTCGCCCAGACACCAGGAAAAGCACGGAATGTACCACCGTCTATTTGTCTGACTTGATGCACCTTATTTCTCTTTATTGTTGCATACAATTTTTAACTCTTTTCTCTTAAACTGGCTATTAATAACCGTCCCACGTACAGCCATCGGTGTTGTCTAAAGACAGACGTTAATTATTTTTTATTATCATAACAACTCTACACTGACTTGCTGAAGACAACGGATGTCTTTAAGGGACATTAAATTGCTTTCAAACCCACGTGTTTCATCTCATCAAGACAAATTTGAAATATAATTAAAGAGAGCAGAATGGGGATCATATGCCCCATTCTCAGAATCGTATAGTCTTCATTTCTCTGTCTGTCTCTGTCTGTCTCTCCTCTCTGTCTGTCTGCCCCCCTCTACCTCTCTCTCTCTCTTTCTTCTCTCTCTCTCTCTCTCTCACACACACACACACACACACACACACACATATATATATATATATATATATATATATCATGTTTTTATGAAGATTGGTTTCTTTGTTTAATAGCATATCAACATTCGTGGTTATTTACTGCCGATGCCACCGTAATTTCGCCAAATTCTTAATTTCTTTGAGTGTTGTCACCTCAGCTAAATGTTTGGACGTTTTTATTATAAAGAAAGAAAGGTAAGAAAAAGGACATGCTACACAGAAAAAATATAATAAGAATGAAATAAAGAGGGTAGGGGAAATATAAAGACGGAGTGAGCGCCAACGCTAATCTGTTTCAATAGACTATAATGAAAAGATTAAAAGAAGGAAAGTATTTACCCAACCCCTCCTCAGAGTAGAATTTGACACATACAAAAGTTAAAGAGCTTAGTCTTGCATACTATTTGGCGCCTTAAGTAGAGAGAGATACTCGATGCATACCTTTCCCAACGGTATTAGCGCTAGGTGAAATGCTACCCGCTTTGTCCATGTCCGTTCGCCGAGTCAATTTTCTACTCTGATAACCATAACAAACCGATGCACCTCAAAGCCATTGTTGTAGAAGAACATTAGTGGTACTATTTAACCCATAGCTGTCAGTGTATTTATGAAGAGAAAGGGTCTGAGTACATTTTTCACCGACACAAATATCAAACTTTTATTAATTCTAGATTAAAGGGAATCTTTTATTTGCTATTTTCTTGGCCTCTTTTCTGCTGTCAATATATTTAAGTTTCTGTCAGTCAGGTGTATAGTTAGAATCAGAAATGATTCTATCAGTTAGATCAGAATGAATTCAACAAAGAATAACTACATATTACTTTAGAACAAATACATTCTGGATATCTAAGTAATTTTCCGGGATTTCAATTACGAATGCGATAGTAAAAATCGGATAACCACAAGAAAATATTGTAGTCCATTTTTAACAGTACTAACTCAGACTGTTAGCTCCGACAAGGATGTCAAGTAGATAAAATCTTTCCGACTGTAGACATAGATACGGCATTCAATACTAGTAGTAGTAGTAGTATCAGTAGTAGTAGTTGTATGTTGTAGTAGTAAGAATGATACAAATATCAACGGTATAGTTGTACCCTGTGAATTTATGTCTTCCACCACGAATTATTAGAAGGAAAAGAGATTTATTTCGGCTACTGACAAAAGATCTCGTGGAATTGATAACGTGGGAAAATAGAATAAATACCGGTGATCACCTTCAATTAGGAAAACCCATATCGAATTCGTTTGAAGAAACGAGAGGAAGTAGATATGGCAATCGATGAAATGCTGGACGCTAAGGTGATTGAAAATCACAAGCCTTGGATTTTTCCCACATTTTAGCTCAGTAAAAGATAGATCACCGTATTTATTCTATTTTCACGTTTCAATTCCTACCGAATTCTTGTCAGTAGCGCAAATAAATCTCTATTTCCTCTAATCAATGTTCGGGTGGAAGACATAAATTCAGCAGGGTACAACTATACCGTTGATTATTTGTATCATTCTTACTACTCAACTACAACTACTACTCTGATACTACTACTCCCTAGTAGTACTTGATGTCCGTTCTTATGTCTACAGTCGGAAAGTTTTATCTACTTGACATCCTTGTCGGCGCCTAACAGTCTGAGTAAGTACTGTTAAAAATGACTACACATATTTCTTGTGGTTATCCGATTTTACTATCGCATTCGTAATTGAATCCCTGAAAATTACTTAGATATCCAGAATTGTATTTGTTCTAAAGTAATAATGTAGTTATTCTTTGTTGATTTCATTTCTGATCTATAACGATAGAATCATTTCTGATTCTAACTATACACCCTGACCTGACAGTAAACTAAATATATTGACAGCAGAAAAGAGGCCAAGAAATCACACATAAAAGATTCCCTTTAATCTAGAATTAATAATAAGTTGATACTTTGTGTCGGTGAAAAAGTCTCACGACCCTTTCTCTTCAAATACACTGACAGCTTAACTGGGTTAAATAGTACACTAATGTTTCTTCTAACAACAATGGCTTTGAAGGTGCAATCGGTTGTGTTATGGTTATCAGAGTAGAAAGATTGCACTCGGCGAACCGGACAGACCAAGCGGGTAGACATTCACCTAGCGTAATACCTGTTGGGAAAGGTGCATCGAGCTAAATCTCTCGTCTACTTAAGGCCAAAATATGCAAGACTAAGCTCTTTAACTTTGTTATGTGTCAATTCTATCTCTGAGGAGGGGTTGGGTAAATACTTTTCCTTCTTTTTAATCTTTCATTATAGTCTATTAAACAGATATAGCGTGGCGCTCATCCGTCCTATTATATTCCCCTACCTCTTTATTCATTCTTATTATATTTTTTTCTTGTGTAGCATGTCCTTTTTCTTACCTTTTTTCTTTATAAATAAAACGTCCACATTTAGCTGAAGGTGACAACATCTAGAAATAAGAATTTGGCGATAATAACGGTGGCATCGGCAGTAAATACGCCACGATGTTGATATGCTATTAAACAAAGAATACCAAATCTTCATAAAAACATGATATAGTATATATATATAAATATATAGTGTGTGTTGTGTGTGTGTGTGTGTGTGGTGAAGAGTATGAGAGAAAGAGAGAGAAAGAGGAAGAGAGGTAAGAGGGGGGCAGACAGACGAGAGAGAGACAGACAGAGACAGACAGAAAGAGACTATAACGATTCTGAGAATGGGGCATATGATCCGCCATTCTGCTCTCGTTTAATTATTATTTCAAATTTGTCTTGATGAGATGAAATCACGTGGGTTTGAAAGCAATTATGTCCCTTAAAGACATCCGTTGTCTTCAGCAGTCAGTGTAGAGTTGTTTATGATAAAAAAAATATATTACGTCGTCTCTTAGACCAACACCGATTGGCTGTACGTGGGACGGTTATTAATAGCCGTTTAAGAGAAAAGAGTTAAAAAATTTGTATGCAACAATAATAGAGAAATAGGTGCATCAAGTCAGTACAAATAGACGGTGGTACATTCCGTGCTTTTCCTGTGTCTGGGCGAGATTTTTGCCACTGACAATTTTCAAATAATTGGCTCTTTTCTCTTTTTTTTTTTCTTTTTCTTTTTTCATGTATCGCTTCCTTATCTAAAGAATCATTTGCATTAAAACGAGGTAGATGGCGGGAGAGGGAGAGGAAGATGGCAAATTTTCAAAATTATCCCTCCATCATAATTTTGTTATCTTCCTACTTGTGCCACGTAAGTTCAATTAACTGTGTAATATCGTCGCATTTTCGGCATTAATTTCAGTAATGTAATGGTATAAGCGATCCTAATTTAATTAAATTATTAATTGATATCATTTGACATTTTTATCATAGTTTTGAAAAACTACTACTACTACTGACTACTACTATTATTATTATTATTATTATTATTATTATATTATTATTATTTATTATTAATATAATATATAATATACTAAGCCGGACTGTGATATCACAGTTGATAATTTCAATTATTATAACGTTGATATGTTACTTAAGGCTATTCGATAGTTCAATACTGCAAAAAGATAATAATCTGATTTAACTGCTCATACTCTTTCTTATTTCTTCCTTCTTTTCATATTTCATTATGGTGATGAAAACTGATATGCGTTAGCGCTCACTTCCCTCTCTATCTTTCCCCTCTCTCTTTCTTTCTTAATAATATTTTTATGTGTAGCATGTCTTTTATTCCATTCTATCTATATAAAATACGGAATGCGTCATTAGATTTAGGCTGAGGGGACGACATATTTCAGATGGAAGCGCTGTGTAATGGTTAAAGTCATGGGAAATGGACTCGTCGCCCGAGTTCAAATCCTAGATTGGTAATTGCATTTCACTTAGCGCATAACCTTGGGAAAGGTATGAATCCTACCCCCTCCAGTAATGGATAATAGTAGGACATGACTGGGCTCTTTAACCTTGGTTAGACAACCGGTCCCTAGGAGAAGGGAACCTGATCATACTGTTAACTCCGCTTAAGTAATAACACTGTGTCACAATCCTATTCGTGCGGAATGGTTGGTAAATATATATATTCACATATATTTACATTTTTGCACTTCCATCTTCATAGGGTGTTGCAAAATGCTAACGGTCGGCAAGATTAAGAAACAAGAGTATTAATGTATAGATACATATAGACAAAAACAGAAAATGATCAAAATAACTATTTTAAAAATACATCTGTAAGGACAGTCCAGGAAGGTCTTTTGGAGCTTGTTGACACTGGATCTCCAAGTGTGATAAGATGGCGTTAAAACTCATGAGTACCGAAATTAATTATGTTTTAATGGCAACGATACCGAATTTTAATTACTGTTTAATGGCAACGAGTACCGAATTTTAATTACTTGTTTTAATGGCAAGATGCAAAACAAAAATCAGTTGGTCCAAACGCAAAGAAAAAAACGTATTGTCGATATCACTCGAAACAGCGAGGGTATTCCTCTTTTCGTTAGGGCTATGCCTAGTGAGATTCGTTTTTGCTGAGATGAAGCACCACACCTATCCGTCCTAGCTCCACACTTTACCGGCACAGATCAAGATTACCAACTGTGCATTCTGCGCTGGTTGGCACGGACCTGTATCGAATCCGAATCTTCTAATATCCTAGGTGGATGCTTTAGCGACTAAGTCATACCGACTTTACGGTAATATTAAAGTTGAATTGTGAAAGATTGAACTGTTCATTTGACTGTTTCGTTTTTTGACAATTTTTGGGTACTAACCGTTCTAGAAAATCGGAAAAGAAATTATTTTGATTAAAACAATCAGCTTTTTAGTCTTGTACAACCAGATTTAATGTCCTTTCAAATAAGGGACAGTTACCCTCAAAGTAAATGAGATAATCATAGACTAGCTCAAGAGTTACAGAAATTATGTATAAGAACAGCACGCCACCTACCCAGAGTCAATAATATAAAGACCAAGGGAATCAAATAAAAAAAACAAATCTAATAACCTCGGCAGAAATTTCTGACTATTAATCTGTATTATCAGTATAAAAGGGCCAGTTAGCTCATCGGTAGAGCGTTCGCTAGAAACCACAAGGTTTCCACAGTTCGTACCGGCCTCCACGCAAACCAGCGTATGAGTAGCACAGAGATCGTGCGGTAAAGTAAGGAGCTCCACCTCAGACGCAAAAAAACAATCCCTTTGTCTAGTACTGTGAAGGGGGATAGACTCCCTCGTGATTGGCTGATACCGAACTTTAAGGCCATCCCGACGACTTCCCTTCTTTCATCAGTATATGGGGCCGGTTCAGCTCAGTCGGTTGATCATCCTCCTGAAATCGCAATATTCCAGGTTTCGATACCAGTTCCTCGCCAACAAGTCGACGAGTAGCAATATTTGATAATCTGATCAAATGTGGTATAAGTTGGGAGCTGACTGTAGTGTGGCGCTTTCACTTCAGGCAAAAAATGTTCCTGCCTAGCGCTAGCGAAAAAGGAATAGACCTCCCCTCGTTATTTCGTCTGATACGCATACCGACGACTTTAATTTACTAATTGTGGTAAAATGATTTATTTCGATTGGAGTCTTCATCTGATTTGTAAAAGTCTAACGTTGAAGAATCTCAAGAGGTAATGACGTGTTTTTTAGAAGCTCCGTAAACGATTTTCTAACCTATATTTTTAACAGTGTTTTTTTAGTAATTCAATCATTACATTTTTCATGGTAAAAATTGATAGTAAACATAAAACTTTCGATTTGTTGTATGTGATATATGTACCATTCATGAAATATAATTTTAATGTATAATTTTAATACTTTAAATTATAAAATTAAGATGTAATTTATTCTACATATTATCACTCAAATTTATTTCATAGGCATATGTATCATTTTTATCTTTACGCTATAGAGTTAATTAATGATAAAGTATCCAATTTTTTTTAAATAATAGTTGTATAATTATTAACTCAAATCAGACGGGAACATCTACATGTGTTGTTAATGTTTATTACGTTCACCGCAAAATTCAAAGCAAAAAAAACAAAAAAGAAACTGTTACCTCATTATCAAATAGTGGTATTAATCTGATGTCAATAAAAGTTTATCTTTATTCTAATTGTTCATTTCATAATTTGCAGATCGTTCTGTTTTATATAGTGTATGTCGTTTTTTGTGATGTTTGAATTTTGAACTAACCCTTTATTCATCCACGGAAGTTTAGGAACTTTTCTCATGTAGTTTCAGATTCGGTGTTAATAATAATTGGATCCTAATACATTTAGTGTAGAATCATTATGCGCGACAGTACAGCTGATGGCCTTGAGAGTGAAGTGACAGCGTTTGACCTCACTCTGCCTTGCTTTCTGATAGACCGTGCGAATCCCCATAGAAGGCCCTTCAAGGTTTTAAAGGAGTAAAACGCAACTCAGTTAGTTAGAAGTTAGAACTTAGAAGCGAAGCTAGCAAGAATGTAAGGATCCCGCGCATTGTCTGGTCTGGGGAATTTATGAATAAAGTAACATCACATAAAATCGAGTCTTGTGTTATTACTAAAAACTACCAATCGACACAAGCTTGTCTGATAAGGAGTGTCCTCACCAAGAACCAGACCCGGAATCCTCAATAGAAGACCAGATGAGACTTAGAAGAATACAGGCCAGAAGATAGACCGACCAGAACAAGCAAGTAGTAAGAAAGGTATATAACGTTATACTGCTGATATTTGCTTAGTGAAAGACGCAGTATATAACATATACTATTTAGTGCCGGTAAGAAGCGTTATGCAACACGAGAGAATACAAATTATGTTGTTGGTTGGGATTTTACGCAGGTCCCTCTATTGGGTTTATTCGTGATTCAATTATTTTTTATTATCTCATTTTTTTTTCAAACACTTTCTTAATGTCATTTTTTCTATTTACACATAGACGACACCCTACAGTTTACTACTGCTCTGGATCAGAGTGGACCTGGATTGATGGTGTATGAATGGGTACTTCAACACTCCACAGAGTTCTGGAACTTCACCATTGATGCAAGTTTAACGCCATACCCAGGAATTGTTCCTCTCAACCACGTCTCTAGCAATATATGATTGGGAATTTGCCGTGTTTATTTACCAACCTCTTCCACCGAGCAGGATGCGACACAAGGTCAATTTCTTACGCGGCAGTTTAACAGGTTTGAATTTCCAAGTTTTCCTTTTCCTAGACTGGTTCCTAGTCCATGGTTAAGAGTTCATTCTGCCCTCTTTTATCATAGTGGAGGGAGAACTGGATTAATCATTTCCCAAGGTATTGTGCCATGTGAAATGCCAACGGCTTCGTCCAAAAGTTGATCTCGGCGTTGAGCAGCTCCATTTCCTACGACTCTAACTCATTAAGACTCACGTGACCATTTTGCATATAGAGTTAGGGTGGTCAAAAGAGCAATAGGGTCGGGACACCAAATGCCTGCGGCTTGGATGTGGCCAGCCTTCCGACGCGCTGTCTAGCCTAAGCAAGGTCAAGAGTGACTGTTGAGGATCATAAACTGCTCATCCACCAGATTCTGTCTTAAGCATCACAGATTGCCACCCACGGCCATTATAACCATTCCCCCTCTGCAGAGATACATTCGGGATATTCCACTGCCTCAGCGACAGTGTCTCCAGGCCGGATCAGCTCGTCTTGTTTGTCCTTACTCGGCTGATTGGTGTGATGGGGGGGGGAGATGGACGTAACAGCTGCCCCCCTTTTTTTTTGCGGGGGTTTTTTGGCGTTTTTTTTTTTTTTTTTCCCCCCCAAAGATTTGTTCAAGAAGCCCGTAGCATTCTTGTGTAGCTATCATCTAGTCTTTTTCTCTGACGCTTCGTTAGATCCAAAGTGTGCACCCTTACAGTAGCGCGACACGGCTAGGCTTTGAGAATTTTCGATTATCAGGAGATAGAAAATGTTTGTATGTTTGTACTGGCCCACTAATTGATTAAAAGAATAAAATTCGTTTAGGTTTTGAACATACTCTTCAACGTTTCTTCATTTTCACACTATGATCTGCGGGACGACTAATCCACGAGATTACAAGTTTCTCTCTTATTAATCAGTTAGGTCTCCAATCCGTGATAAAGTCTCATAGCCGGGATAGGCGACCCGTCTCCATCCCAAAGCCCCATATTATTATTATTATTATTAATTATTATATTATTATTATTATTATTATTATTTATTATTATTTATTATATCAGCTTATCTGATGGTCTTTCACTGGAGTTTGGCTGACACAAATCATCTCAGATCTCCAGTATTCTTCTGAGTATCTCAGCTCATTTCAACAATACTCTGTGGTCTGGATGATATCAATTCTTCCTCTGATTTCCGGTTCCTCTAGTCTTTTTCTAAGATTTTGGGGACCGTTCCTAGTGCCCCGACTACTAATTGGTATCACTTTCACCCTCACATTCCACATTTTTTTAAAATTTTCTACGAGGTCTAGGTATTTGTCTATCAATTCGTTTTCTTTCATCTATTATTATTATTGTATTATTATTATATTATTATTATTATTATTTACTCCTTTTGAGTTTTCACATCAGCATTAGCTGATGGTTTTTTACGGGATCTGAGTGACAGCAAGTCTCCTCAGGTCTCCAGGACCTTTCTGAGTATTCTGGCAAGATTGCAGCAGTGCAGTTTTGAATGGTTTCAATCCTTCCTCTGATATCAAAACTTTCCAAACCCTTTTTAATCCTTTTGGGACCTGTTCCAAGTGCACCAACAACAATTGGTATCACTTTCACTTTCATATATCCATAACTTTCTCAGCTCTCTGGCAAGGTCCAGTATTTGTCCATTTTTATTTCCTTTTAGCTTCACCCTGTGATCTGCTGGCACTGCAAAATCCACCAGTTGACAAGTTCTTTCTTTTTATTTTTTTTTATTTCACTATGTAAGTTTTTCACGTCAGAGTTAGGCTGGTGGTCTTTCACCTAAGTCAGAGACAGGCGGAAGTAACTGCTGAATCTTAACAGTGCTGTGGTCTGGAATGATCTCGATTCTTGTGTATGTAAACATATATAAGATTTTATCATAATGTCGCATATATGCTTTATTTCTTTATTTTCCTTCTTTTTGGTTCAATGATTCTAATTGCTAATTGGTCTTTTTCTATGTTGGAACTTGAACGACAGATTGGTAGGAACTAATTCGACACTTTCACTTTCCTGACAAAGACTTCAGCTTATATCGACTTTTCTACAAATAATATCCAAGAGGTTGGCATTCAAAATTGATCAGACTTTTAGTTGGAAAAAACAGTTTGAAAATGATAAAGGTTTTCCGGTTTCGTTAGACATGAATAACAAAAACATAGAAGTTGAATTAATGTGTTAAGGACATTTATACTTCAACAAAATCATTTTGAGTGTGTTTTTCTCTTGTATTAATCGACATAATCGTTGTCTGGTTTATTTAAGGGTTTTTTTATTATAAGAAAACTTCAATGGGAAAATAGAAACTAGAAACTTCTTAATAAAGAAAGAAAGTAAATAAAAAATATGAGGAAATAAAAAGAAAAAAGAGATTACTTTTATCATTGTTGTTGTTTGGTGTTTTTTTTTCAGACTTGATTAAACACATGATTTTATAGCTGTTTTTTGTTGTGTTTTTTGTTTGTTGTTGTTTTCGGGGGGTGGGTGGAGGGAGTGAATGCAAAGAAGAAGAATTAGAAAGAAAGTGAATGGCGAAAGATTGACAATAGAGTTGAAGAATTTTACCGAAAAGAAAAGGTCATCAAAAGCCATGAAGGAAAAAAATCGTACCACCACATCACACGCACTCACACCACACACACACAACGCACGTTCACGTCGCACCTATTTACTTTGACAAAAAAAAATAGTTATCAAAAGAACATATTTCGCGTTTCTTGGAAAACTTTCTCTTTTTAAAATATTTCTGTTAGTTGATAACATAAGCAATTTTTCTTTTTTTTTTCCTGAAATTTGTCAACCATTTTCGGCACAATTCTAAAAGCACGGAACATTCAGATGGAAAATCCACTAAGAACGGCTTGTGAAACGAATTATGAAACGAACAAACGCTCATTTTTGGCTAATGTTAGTTTGGTTGTTAATTGGTTGGTTGTTACGGCATTTAACACCTGAGTTATTTTAAAACCGAAAGACGTTTTGTTTTATTCATGGAACATTCAATGAAAACCACTAAGAACGGCTTGTGAGAACAGATTATTAACAACAAACGCTCATTTTTATGCTAATGTTAGTTGGTTGGTTAATTGGTTGGTTGTTTACGGCATGTTACACCCGAGTTATTTTTATATCCGAAGACGTTTTTTTTATTCATACGTTGGGTATTCAATTTCTAAACTCAATTTTTAACACGGTTTTTTAAAACTCATCTTATCTCTTCAACACATGATGGGACCCTAACAGGTACTACGCTCCGGTTCAGCACAAGAGTAATGGCGATGAAGGATGCTCTACACGCCCAGAGCTCAGAATAGGAGATTTCACCACTTTAAATGCACTTTAATATCATACCGACGACACTAAGACCATCAGTCACACCTTATAGTACATATATGATAAAAGGGATTGAGGTCCTCTAAAGACAATAGATTCGGGACAGTCCTATAGGTGCTAAGGCTTGCGTGACAGCTGATTGATCAGAGTGGGCCTCTCTAGCGCACGTGAGGCTTAAGGCCAAAGTAGGGTGTTGCAGGTCATCGATTGCTCAGCCACCAGATTCCGTTCTTAAGCATCGGAACACGGAATACATCCATGAAGAAAATTGAATCGGTAAAAGATTGAATGAGTGTATGTTTACTTCTCTGTAGAACTGTACATAGACCCCCTCCAGCTGTGGAGGTTGCTCAATAGACAATGTCACGGGATATGACTATACTAGCGGCCTTATTTCTGCAAGGACATATGATGCAGCAACAGACCAAAAATCTAAACTGAAAAATTTGGTAAAATGCTTTAAAGGGTGTTTTATGGTGTTTATGTAGGTATAGAAAGCAGCATTCGTTGACTAGTTGGGAATTGCCCTGTTCTTGGTCAATTTTAAGTGAAATAAACATGCAAGCAGAGAAAATGGTCTTAGTCAAAGCGATTGAATTTGAAAGCTGCTTTGAAATATAAAATTCAGGATTAAATCTTACCAAAAGTATTACCATAAGTATTACCAATAAAAAAACCTAAGTATTGGGGTGTATCAAATGTATTTCATTTTTAGAAAACTTACTCGAAAGCGTATTTCATGTAGGTTTTCTGAACCCTTTCACCACGGGTAGGAGCATCCAGCGGATCGAATTCGTTATTCAGTACTAATAGATCTGCGCGACTATTTGATAACTATGATACCACGATGAAATATACATGACTAATAATTACCCTTTATGACTTCTCAATACTATCATTATATTTCACTTCTTGTGAGTTTTCACACTACGTACATCTTTCACTGGAGTATGAGTTACGGCAAGTCTCTAGGTCCCATGACTCTTCTGAGTATTCTACTATATCAACAAGCTGTTGCCTGGATGGTCTCAATTCTTCATCTGATTCCAATTCCTCTAGTCTGTGTCTTGGAGACCGTTTCAAGAGAGCATCAAACAACAATGATGGTACTTTCATTCTCATATTCCACAGTTTTTTTTTTATATCTGGCAAACTCTATGTATTTGTCTACCTTTTCGTTTTTCATTCACCTTCACCCTGTGATCTGCTGGAACCTGCAGAATCTACCTATTGACAATTCTCTTTTTGTTGTTAATCAATACTATGTCCGGTCTTCTGTCTGGATAAGGTAACCGTCCTTTAATCTCAGAGAATTTTATGCGTCTCATTCAGCCTAAGAGAATTTTATGCGTCCTCACAACCAAGAACGGATTCTGGTTTGTGATGTACGATTTTTCTTGTATGGTTAAAATTCAGTTAATTGCACAAATTCTCACTGGATCACTTTCCAACCCAATCGTGCTAGTCTTGTATTTTCGTCATGCTTGTTTATTATTACATGGTTGATCGTCTTATCACTGTCTCCACACATTCTACATTTGCTGTTCTGTTTTGTCTCATCTAATTTTGCTTATTATTATTATTTTATTGTTGTACCGGCCGTTCCTACATGGAGAATA
The DNA here is from genome assembly GCA_023376005.1 of Doryteuthis pealeii. NCBI lineage: Eukaryota > Metazoa > Mollusca > Cephalopoda > Myopsida > Loliginidae > Doryteuthis > Doryteuthis pealeii. The sequence goes on from CM042138.1 coordinate 53,442,258, forward strand.
GACAGGGTTCTCACTATATAATAGGCAGACACCGAGTGGAAAAGGTCGTACTGTTCCGTTAACGACAAGCTAGTTTTACATGTTACCATTATTGTAAATACACTTGTCTTAATTTTACCCTATCTCGCTTGACTTTCTTTTTTTTTCTGTTTGACTAACATCCCCAACAATTATTATTTATTAATTATTAAATTATTATTATTATTATTATTATATTCAACTTCACTTCTTTTTTCAGATGATATGAATGGTGATACAAGTATTGAGAATCTTTAGCAATTTTGAGACATTATTTTAGGGGTAGTCATCGAAAAGTGTTTGCAGAATTCGTGAGTGGAATAAACTCCAAAAGCTGCGTATTGTCTTTTAAGAATGGTGAAATGGGTGTCCATCAAACGTAACGTAAGGAAGGAAACCTAACAATCAGCAGAAGAGCTCTGATCATCAGAATACGGAGACATTAATACGCTTCACAAATATGAAAAAAACTGTCTCAGTTGATTAAAAACTGCTTTTAATACACCAAAATATTTAAGAAAAGTGGGGTTGTTTGCTCTTGATGCGGGAATGAAATGCAAGGATGTATCTTTGTCTTTATACATTTATATTGGTCTTATAGATCTTATTTCTTGTAGCCAAAATGCACTTTGGAATGTCAGAAAGTGTCCGATTTGAGTAGAAAATAGGCAGGTTAATATGCCAGACTCGTACTACCATGATAACAATCATAAGGTGGCATGTTGGGTGCTGTGATATACAAGAGCTGACTTTCCAAATATCTTAGTTAAGATTCAATTTTACATACGTTTTCTTTTAATCTTGATTTTTTGCTATTACTTACGGAACCCTAATCATGACTTATTTTAGTCTTCCACAAGGTACACAATCACTTGGGATCTAAGTATAGTTATATAGTAAAAGTAAAGTTGGTGGAGTCGCCAGTTGTTCAGTATCAACCGGACACCGAGGTCTACTCCTTTCCAATAGATGTTTTGCGTATACTACCATCACCCCCGCGTTAACGACAGAACCGTCTAATTTCAATGCGCTGACAAACGTCTGGAAGAAACTGGTCAAGCTGTGAGTGACTAGAGAAGAGCACAAAGACAACGAGAGACGAAGTTCAGAATCGACAATATTAAAACGAGGGAATTATATAAGAATCTGTAAGACAATAGCTAATCTACACCCAAATTTCCATCAGAAAATCAATGGGTTTGGTCATCTTAAAAGAGTCACCTAAAAGGCAGCACTATGTACTAAAAATTCATAACATTCTAGAGGTGCTGAAAAAGTAAATACGTTTATAGAGATTACATGTCATAAACCAAGCAAACCTCTGCCATTTTAGATATTACGGCTATACCCTGTGAACCTCGCAACTATACTATAGAAAAATAAAAAAGATAATTTACTAGCAATTCATTTTAAAAATTAATTGGCAAATAACGAAGATCTGTCTGTTCGCAGTTCTCATACACATACACATAACACGGGTTTAATACTGAATCTGAAGATCTATTTGCAACTTTCACATAGTACAATACACTGAAATATATGAAGCCAACATTTCCATTTTAAGCAGTATGAAAAAATTTGGCACTTAGCTAAATATGCACAAGCGCAATCCTATTTTTGCTTTGTCCCCCCCAAAAAAATATCGAAGACAACTCGATTATACAAGTTGCTTGGCAAGTACACAACTATCAATTGAATGTTTTAAACAATATATATATATTATATATATAATTTATATTATTTATATAATAATATCAATGGAGGTTATAACGGTACTACTGATTTCACCATAAGGATCTTTACAGGGTTAAATCCACTGGATAATTCGTTAATTACCGTGTATCCCCTCTGATAAAAGTTTGCTCTACTACGTAATTGCCGCACCTTTTATATTTGTTATATCGCTGTCTTATCATTGTGAAACTTGAATCAACTAACCACTGTGATCCATTTTCACCGGTAAGTCCTTTTCCACATACCATATATAAATAATTATATATATATATAATATATATATATATAGCAAACATTAAAAAAGAATAATCTGCTCTAACTACAACATACATAATACTTTAGTTAATACACAAAATACATCAAGCTGAAATAATATAAGCAACTAAAATCCTTGAAACCTTATACATAAAAATTCTAGACAACCCACTATTAATAGATTAATTATGACACCGGTGACAATATTCTAAAATGTTTCTAATAATAGAACAATTTTTATTCTAAACGAACATTGCCTAGCTCGTTAGATATATTTAAAATGTAAATTTTTAGCGAATAGTTTAGCCAAATAATAACAAATACGCTTTATTATGCTCGGAAAAGGCCTGAAAGTAACTGGTTTAAAGTTTTATTTCGGACAAACTTATTATGCCTTTTTTCTAAAGTTCTAACCAGTGTTTTTTGATGCTCATCAACTAATTGAAGCATTATAAATACTATTAGAAAACTTGAAGATAAAATTTAATCTTCAAAAACAATAATGAAGGAGGGGGAATTTTCCTTATTTTTACCAAATGTGTTTGAATGAAAGATACTGCCTATAGTAATATATATATATTATATAATATATATATATTATATAAAATTATGAATCGCGGTAATACCCATCACTTCAGTTTCTTATCCTTCTTATTTATATCTAACCTAGATTTAAAATCTGTAACTTTGAGTATTTTCTTTCACCGTAAACAAGAGACACGAAAATGATTTATGAGTAGAAAATTGATCGAATGAATGCGAGTTTTTCAAGTTAATCTTTAAGAAAGTGACTCGTTGAATCCAAGTTTTTTGAGTTTTCTATATAATCATGAATCTATGAGTGTAAAGTATATGAAAAAGGAAAGAACCATAACAGCACATTAAAAACGGCCTTAACACAATAGTTGGATTTACATGTACTCAAAGCAACACCAAAAGAATTTGCTGTCTTGCTAGGTTTTTATTTCCGCTCAACAGTTTTTGTTCCTTGGGTTTTTTTTTGTCTCTTTTTTTTTTTTTTTTTTTTTTTTTTTTTTGTTAAGTGATTTTATTCGATACGATGACGAACTTCATAAGGTACATTTAATTAATGTCCGTTTATGGTTTT
>CM042138.1:53445472-53475472 GCA_023376005.1 Doryteuthis pealeii
TATGCTTACAATCAACGTGGAGATGGTTATATTAAAGAAGAATATGAACTCTGATTTATCTTAAGTTCACGTACAGATCAATGACTTTTGCTGCCTTCTCCATGCTATGTAGCAGTGCTTTGGTTGAGCAGGTATATTTGAGAGAAACGCTAGTTCATCTGCGTAGTCTGAATCTTTATTTCTTTAAAAGAGTATAATCTTATAATAAGCACCTCCGAATGGCCTGAAGGTCAAAATAAGATGCTACGATTGTTAACAATAGGACAGACAAATACAGATGCATCCTCACCAGCCAAATAACTAGACCAGAAGCCAATTTCTGCTGAAGCCCTAACTAAATTATTTTTGGGATGCTTCAATTCCGACTGCTTTAGATGTAACAAAATTTTGTAGCTGTGTTTTGACTTGAGCAATTATATTCGAGAGAAGCACTAGTTCATCTGCGTAGTCTACATCTCTATTTCTTTAAAAGAGCATAATATTATAATAGGCATCTCCAAATGGCCTGGAGATCAAAATAAGATTCTACAATTGTCACCAAATACAGATGCATTCTCAGCAGCCAAATAAAAAGACCAGGAGGCAGGGGCTCTTACTAAATAATTTTTTGGATGCTTCAATTCTGACTTCTTTAGATATAAGCACATTTTGTTGTTTTTCATTAGTTTCTTTGAGTTAATAATTTTGATATATAGGCCATCACATTTTATTACTTATATATAACATTTAAAGAAATTAAATCTTTTATCTTTAAAAATATGCAGAAAAGAGACTTTGATAACAGATACATATAAACATGTTTGCATACATACATGAAGACTAGACAGACCAGACCAGACAAATGTATGTACATAATTAATATTTGCAATGTAAAATAAATAATAAAAAATAAATGCAACTTAGTTTGTTTTTCCTTTCGTGCTCAATATCTGGGATCTGATAGATCGATACATAATTGCAAAACTGTCAGTAACGCTAAAAGCATGTCCTAACCGGTTTCACACATTTTTTTATAGAAATGATTAAAAAAACCAGCGATGCTAACCGAGGTACACACAGGCCACACAGACACAGACATTATTTATATATATATATATATATATATATATATATATATGTGTGTGTGTGTGTGTGTGTGTGATGCACACAAACACACGAACAACATTAACATGTCTATATATGTATATATATATATATATATATATATATGTATATATATATGTGTGTGTTTGTGTGCATACACATGCACATGTCTATATATATATATATATATATATATATATATATATATATATTATATATATGTAACACGGTTTGTTTTGGAATGGCTTTTTGCGATAATTTTTGGGAGAATAAGTGCTTAATTGGAGTCGTACCTAATTTTGAAAATTAATTAATTAATAATGAATTAGACGGGAATACCTATTAAATGTATGGCTAAACAAATCGAGAAAAATCAATCTCTGTATGTACATTTCGGCCTATTAGGCCTCATCAGCATATTAACCTACTCTAAACAAATCATAAAATCTAAGAAGTCCGTTTAGTGTAGGGGTTATGGGATCGCCTGTCAGCTTGGCAGTCCGGTTCAAATCAGGCACAGGGCGGTCTTCCGATCTATAGCTCTGCTGATGAAGGCCTAATAGGCCGAAATGTACATACAGAGATTGATTTTTCTCGATTTGTTTAGCCATACATTTAATAGGTTATTCCCGCCTAATTCATTATTAATTAATTAATTTTAAAAATTAGGTGCGACTCCAATTAAAGCCTATTCTTCCAAAAATTATCGGGCAAAAAGCCATTCCAAAACAAACCGTGTTTACAACTTATCATATCGTCGTGTAATAAAAGTCACTAGAAGAGGAATATTAACCTACTCTAAACAAATCATAAAATCTAAGAAGTCCGTTTAGTGTAGGTTTATGGGATCGGCCTGTCAGCTTGTCAGTCGGTTTCAATCACGCACAGGCGGTCTTCCGATCTAAGCTCTGCTGATGAGGCCTAATAGGCCGAAATGTACATACCAGAGATTGATTTTCTCGATTTGTTTAGCCATACATTTAATAGGTATTTCGCCGCCTAATTCATTATTAATTAATTAATTTTCAAATTAGGTACGACTCCAATTAAGCATATATATATATATATATATATATATATATATGTTGTGTGTGTGTTGTGTGTGTGTGTTTGTGTGCATACACACACACACGTTTTTATTGAAAAGTTTTTTCGTATATTCTTTATTTTCTTCTTCGACACACCCCCCCCACACATATATATATATATATATTATATATATATATATATATATATATATATATATATATATAAATTATAATACATTGGATATCTTATAAATTTACTAGCTTTCGGTGGAAATGAGGCTCATGTTGCCCAATTTTCTCTTGCCTATAAAATCAGCATATCCAATTCATTTACCTGCTCTGATTGATTAAATTGTGACTCAGTTAAAAAATGATTTTTTCTTATACTAACATTTCTTTATACTTATTACTAACACGAAAAATCTATAGAGATTTAAGTTTGTCTTGAAAATGTCAATTTATATTGACTGATTAGTTTCTATAAGTTAATAGGGATTTTTTTGATCAGTTTTTTGACATAGATAGAATAAAATCTATTTTCTGGTGGCTATTGATGCGCATGAAATAACAACAAATCTCTTTGAAAACCTTCGACACACTCTTCTGTGTTATTTTTCATTTCAACAAAGCTTGTTATCTGAAGTAATAACTAGTGGTTTATTTCTTTCAAACTTTTTATTAAGACTTCAAATAATGTTCAAGTGCTTCTATTAACTAAGGGGTAAAACTGTCACCTTCATATTCTCCAGTTTTTCTTTGGTGGTGTTCTGATATTTCCCTTTCTGTAGATTAATGGAAAGGCAATTTACACTGTATGACAAATCGTTTGTTTATGTACGATAGTTGAATATCTTTGGCTTCGAGTTGTTGATGCGAATTTTTGAATGCCAAGGAATTTTGAATTTACCGTTATCCATCAAATTTTCAGCATTGTGTTTATACCATTAATCTGTATACATGAATGTAAATTATTTTGCAAAGTTTCCAGTTGATCACTGTTATTACCCAGTCATGTCTTGTTGATACTCTTGTTGATACATTCATTTAGTTGATGTTTAAATCCCCATACATGTGATGTTTAATATTGATGACGTGGGCCTGATGGTGTTTGTTCTAATACCTTTTTGTTGTCCCCTTATTAATTATTAATAATAATAATAAAATGTAGACTTTGTGGTAATAGAGATGAGACTGTAAACCATATACTCTGCGAATGTAGCAAACTAGCACAACGAGAATACAAAACTAGACAAGACTGGGTTGGGAAGGTGATCCACTGGGAATTATGCAAAAAAATTAAATTTTGACCACACAACAAAATGGTATATCATTAAACCAGAATCTGTTCTGAGAACGAAACGCCATAAAATCTCAAATATTCAAAAAATTCAATTCTCAAATTCTATTATTCTTAAAATTCTCTGGGACTTTGAAATAAAAAACGGATCACCTTATCCAGCAAAAGACCAGACCTAGTGTTGTTTAACAAAAAAGAAAGAAACTTGTAGACTGGTGGATTTTGCAGTGCAAGTAGAGCACAGGGTGAAAGCTAAAGGAAAATGAAAAAAAATGAACAAATATCTAGACCTTGCCAGAGAACTGAAAAAATTATGAATATGAAAGTGAACGTGATACCAATTGTAGTTGTGTACTTGGAACAGTCCAAAATGATTGGAAAAGGGTCTGGAATGTTTGGAAATCAGAAGAAGGATTGAACCATTCAGACACTGCACTGCTGAAATCTGCCAGAATACTCAGAAGAGTCTGGAAACCCGAGGGAGACTTGCTGTCACTCAGACTCCAGTGAAGACCATCAGCTAATGCTTGATGTTGAAAACTCAAAAAGAGCTAATAATAAATTATTAATAGCTGAAATCATGGAAATTCATTGGTTTAATTTGAAACAACCACCAAAAATTGTGGATATAAAATGGTAATGCTTAATTCATGAATGACATATACACCCAAGTAATATATCATTTTATTGATATACCACAATACAACAAAATAGATAAGATAAATGAAATCAAATTAATTAAATCACCAAAAGAATATTTGACTTTTATAAAAATTTGTAGTTGGAGACCATGTGACGGTCCACAATGACCTGGAAAAACTGGGGGAACTGAGGATCAGAAGAAGAATGGAGACCTTCTAGGATCACAGCACTGTTAAAATCAGTTAGAGCACTTAGAAGAGACTTATCTTATTATAATGGTGATTGTGTGTTTTTCTGTCTGTAACCGAAACTATCACTACCCAAGTCACAATTCCCTTAGTTATTTACATCCCATTCTCCCTGATTTTATTTTTATTTAAACCTCAATTATTAATAAAATTGTTTTACATCATTAAGACTGTTGACCATATCTACATACTAATAACATGCAGTTGTATTTATATATACAAAAAAATACCGGTTTACAGTGTGAATGGGAAGGCTAATTTGCATATTGATCTTAAAAATTTGATTTTAATAAATATGTGCTTAATATTCTTGATTTCTAATTGTTTGGTGTAATCTTATTGAATATGAGCAAAATCTCTTCAATAAATCTTAAAAGAAATCCATTAACAAGAAGAAATAACTGCAATTTTATTCTTTACTTCCTATTTTAACTAAATAGTTAGATTAGGAAAATTTACCAAAGAAAGACGGGGGTAATGGAAAATGATGGAAGAGTTAGTGTCAAAGTTGTTCTATTTTTCAATCATACCCCCTCTGTTCCAAATCTTTTTATCTGAATTTTTATTCAGTTTCATTAGCCTTTCTAATTTAATATGATATTTTATTATATTAAAACTTAAATACTTGCACCCAGAGGGTGCATATATTTGCTAGTATATCTAAAGAGACTTTCTGTCATTCAGATCTTCAGTAAAAATAAACACCAGATAGAACTGGCGTGAAAACTTTGCAAAGAGTAAAGCGAATGCAGTAAACTAGCACAACAAGAATACAAGGCTAGGCACGACTGGGCTGGAAAGGTGATCCATTGGGAATTGTGCAAGAAACTAAATTTTAACCATACGACAAATTGGCATAAGCCATATCAGAATCCGTTCTTGAGAATGAAATGCGTAAATTTCACTGTGACTTTGAGATACAAACAGATTACCTTATCCCAGCCAGAAAACTAGACCTAATATTGATTAACAAGAAAAAAAAACTTGACAACTGGTATATTTTTCAGTTCCAGGAGCCAATAGGTTGAAGGTGAAAGAAAACGAAAAGATCGACTAATACTCGCCAGAGAATTGAAAAAAAAAATTGTGGAATATGAGGGAGAAAGTGATATCAATCGGAATTGGGACGAAGTGTTTAGAAAACTGACCAGAGGAATTGGACATCAGAGGGAGAATTGAGACCATCCAGACAACAATGTTGTTAAGTCCAGCTAGAATACTCAGAATAATCCAGGAGACCTGAGGAGACTTGCTGTCACTCAGACTCCAGTGAAAATGAAAAAAAACTCGAAAGGAGTGAAATAATAATAATAATAATAATAATAATAATAATAATAATAATAATAATAATAATAAAAAATAGACAAATATCTGGACCTTGCCAGAGAACTAAAAAAGTTATGGAATATGAAAGTGACGGTGACACCAATTGTAATTGGTGCACTTGGAACAGTCCCAAAAGGATTGGAAAAGGTTCTGGAATGTTTGGAAATCAAAGGAAGGGTTGAAACCATTCAGAACACTGCACTGCTGCAATCTGCCAGAATACTCAGAAGAGTCCTGGAGACCTGAGGAGACTTGCTGTCACTCAGACTCCAGTGAAAGACCATCAGCTAATGCTGATGTGAAAACTCAAAAGGAGCAAATAATAATAATAATAATAATAATAATAATAATAATAATAATAATAATAATAACAATGCTAGGGCAAGTTTGAATAAAAAAGAATAACAATAATCAACAAAGTTTATCAATGAATGAATCTTTCTCCTGGACTGCGTAGGGTAACCTTAATGGTATTAAAGTTTGAGTCAGAAGAAAAAAGAGAAACACTACATTGCGTAAACTATCCCACGCGGGTAATATGCATATCTTTTTTGGATTATATTGTAAAATAAATATCTGGGTATGTGTATGTGCGTTTGTATGTATGTGTGTGTCTGTATGTGTGTGTGTCTGTGTATATATGTATGTGCGTGTGTATGTATGTGTGTGTTTGTGTGTATGTGTGTGTCTCTGTGTATGTGTGTCTGTGTATATATGTATGTGCGTTTGTATGTATGTCTGTGTGTGTGTGTTTGTGTGTACATGTGCGTTTAAAAGCGGATTATAGAATGTCTTGCTGGTCAGATCGGAGGTTTCTCTATGATATGAAGGATCTTAAAGAAATTTCCTGGCGCGGTCGTCGCCAGCTAAGATGAGAGTGCAGTCAGCCGCCATTGTGGACACAATGTTCACAAGCAGCGAATAATGGGATTTGGCGTACACTAGTGTCTGCAGTCAAAATAGGACTCAGCCCTTCATTCAAAATACGTTCTGTCTCCATCCCACCCACAATTATCTTCTTTGGTTGACTTTCTTAGTTTCAATACTTTTTATTCTCTTCCAAAGTTGGAAAAGACGAATACACTTATATATATATATATATATATTTATATATATATATATATATATATATATATATATATATATATATATATATATATATATATATATATAACCAGGTAAGTGGGAGCGGAAAATGATTCTAAGCAAAACCTTTTTTAATGTCCAAATATTAAATTTGGTATAGTCCATATCGAGAGCTGACTGTATAAAGCTTACTAAGTAGTCTGACGAAGCCGTTACTCTCGGAAACGAGATATTGGTTGTAATAAATTTATAACTGTTATTATGACCGATAATTAAGTATTTATATATATATATATATATATATATATATTATATATATATATATATATATATATATATATATAACACCGGGAAATTTACCTTGTTTGCTCAAGTTTACAATGTACAAAATTATGATATACCATATTCCTCGTTTTGGGTGTTTATTTTTACCTAAATGTTTCAATTACTGTATCGAGGGATCTTCTTCATACGCTTCTCATATTCAGTAAAATTAATGAAAAAAAATATTTAATAATAGAAATTAGCAAAAAAAGAAATCGCCCTTCGGGCGGTGCAAAAATAATATTTTGAAAGATGTTGCCTGAGTGGGGTGGGAAAATTGAGTAGTAAAATAAAACGTTTAATGTTTTTTTATAAATGAATTACTTACTTAAAAAGCATCCTATTCACTCCTCTCCACAGAGATGTTTGTTTTGTTTTACGACAGGGGGGACCTCCAAACCCTTTCTAAAAAATTCTGATTTAATTATTCAGACTCTTATATTTAGAGAAAAATTTAACAATCTGTCAACTATTTGATTTTGCATAGAATTTAATATCTTTATGTAGCAATGATACTGACTATAAATGAATTAATCATTGATTAACTTACTTAATTCCTGAAATGACCGTGACATAATTTCGGTTACACACAAATAGAAACCGAATCTATTATTAATAGATACAATAGGACTTTTAAACATCAAATGGCTATAGGGGGTCCACTAAAGTGAGATAGAAATCAAAGGGTCCATAGGTAAGAAAAAAAGTCGAGGACCAGTGATCTAAAAGTAAATTTTGATATTAGGGCTGGATTTGAGAGAATGTTCACGTTACTTTATACCAGGTAACATTCTTTTTAAAATTTATGTTCATGAGAACGGAATAGTTAAGTATGTTAGTATTGATGGGCACTAATTTAACAAATCTTAAATAAGACGGGTATTTTTTTTCTTTTTAAAGAAACAAATAAAAAAAACCACTCGGTAAGAAGCGCTGTGAGCGTAAACAATGTAAGCAATAAAAATCAACCAGAAAACAAGTTGGATATAAAACCATTAAACCGGACATTAATTAAATGTACCTTATGAAGTTCGTCAATCGTATACCGAATAAATCACTTAACAAAAAAAAAAAAAAGAGACGAAAAAAAAACCCAAGGAAACAAAAAACGTGTTGAAGCGGAAATAAAAAGCTAAGCAAGACAGCAAAGATTCTTTTTGGTGTTGCTTTGACGTACATAAATCCAATATTGTGTTAAGTGCCGTTTTAATGTGCTGGTTATGGTTTCTTTCCTTTTTCATATACTTTAGACTCATAGATTCATAGACTTAATATAGAAAACTCAGTTTGGGATTCAACGAAGGCACATTTCTTAAAGACAACTTGAAAACTCCAGCATTTCCATTCGATCAATTTTTCTTACTCATAAATCATTTTCTTGTCTCTTGTTTACGGTTGAAAAAGAAAATACTCAAAGGTTACAGATTTTAATCTAGGTAGGATATAAATAAGAAGATAAGAAACCTGACATATTGGGCTATTACGCTATTCATAATTATATATATATATATATATATATAATATATATATATATATATATATATATATATATATATATATATATATATATATATAATATATATATATATATTATAAATAATAAAATTCGAAGGCAATACAATGCGTAAAAAATAAAGACAAAAAGATGTTTTATATGTCTTATATATGTTTTAGATGTTTTATATGTCTTATATATGTTAAAAGATGTTTTATATGTCTATATATGTTTTATATATATATATATATATATATATATATATATATAGGCAGTATCTTTTCATTCAAACACATTTGGTTAAAAATAATGGAATCCTTATTGTTTTGAAGATTTAAATTTTTATCTTCAAGTTTTCTAACAGTGTTTTTAATGCTCACATTAAGATATGAGCATCAAAAACACTGTTAGAAAACTTGAAGAAAAAGGCGTTAATAAGTTGTCCGAAATAAACTTTAAACCAGTTACTTTCAGTCCTTTTCCGAGCCACTATCAAAGCTATTTGTTATTATTTGTCTAAACTATTTTGTTTGTATCGCTAAATAACGCTGGCGGTATATTTTTAAATTTTAACGAGCTAGGCAAATGTGATTTAGAATTAAAAAATGTTCTATTTATATAAAACATTTTAGAATATTGTCACCGGTTTCATAATTAATTCTATTAATAGTGGGTTGTCTAAATAAAAGGATTTTTAATCTTTTCATATTATTGTCAGCTTGATGTATTTTTGTGTTATTAACTAAAGTATTTATGTATGTTGTAGTAGAGCAGTTATTCTTTTTTTAATGTTTGCATATATATATATATATATATGGTATTTGTGGAAAAATTGACTTGCCGGTGAAAATGGTCACAGTGGTTAGTTGATTCAAGTTTCGCAATAAGACAGCGATATAACAAAAATAAAGTGCTCAATACGTTAGTAGAGCAAATTTATTATCATAGAGGTACACGGTAATAACCGGATTAATCCAGTGGATTTAACCCTGTAGATACTTATGGTGAAACTCGAATAGGTTATTACCGTGTACCTCTATGATAATATATATATATATATAGAAAAAGTCAACGCCTCTGACGACGAATAACACCGGAAAAGTGTTATTCAGAAACCAATGGTAGGACCGACTTTTAAATTGTATTATTAATTGTATTATTAATTATAAATAGATAAATAAATAAATATATATATATGTTTAAAACATTCAATTGAATACGTGTGTACAGCTAAGCAACTTGTATAATAAAACAATGCAAATTGTCAACACTTTTTTTTGGGGGGTGGGGACAAAGCAAAAACAGGAGTGCAATCTTTTCATACTTCCTAAAATGGAAATGTTATCTTCATACATTTCCAAAGTGTATTAGTGCTATGTGAAATTCAAACAGTCTCATTCAGGATTTAAACTCGTGTGTATATGTATGAAAACTGGAACAGACAGATTTCGTTATTTTGCCAATAATTTTAAAATGAATTCGCTAGTAATATTATCTTTTTTAATTTTTTCCTATTAGCTCGTAGTTGCGAGTGTCACGGGGGTATATAGCCGTAAGTCTCTAACATGGCAGGAGGTTTGCTTGGTTAATTGACATGTAGTCTCTACAACGTATTTACTACAGCACCGTCTAGAATGTTAGGATTTTTAGGTACATAGTGCTGGCCTTTTAGGTGACGTTCTTTTAAGATGACCAAACCATCTGATTTTCTGATGTGAAATTTGGTGTAGATTAGCTATTGTTCTTACTATATCTTATATATCCTCGTTTTATATTGTCGTTTCTGACTTCGTCTCTCGTTGTCTTTGATGCTCTCTCTAGTCACTCACTGGTGGCCAGTTTTCTTTTCAGACGTTTTGTCAGCGCATGAATTAGCACAGGTTCTGTGCGGTAACGCGGGGAGATGATGGTAAGTGTATACGCAAAAACAATCTATTGGAAAGAGGATAGACTCCCTCGGTATCCGGCTGACAACTGGCCTCTCTCTAGTCACTCACAGGTGACCAGTTTTCTTTTCAGACGTTTTGTCAGCGCATGAATTAGCACAGGTTCTGTGCGGTAACGCGGGGGATGATGGTAAGTGTATACGCAAAAACAATCTATTGGAAAGAGGATAGACTCCCTCGGTATCCGGCTGACAACTGGCCACTTCGCCAACTTTACTTTTACTATATATATACTTAGATCCCAAGTGACTGTGTCCTTGTGGAAGACTAAAATAAGTCATGATTAGGGTCCGTTAAGTAATTAGCACAAATATCAAGATTAAAAGAAAAACGTATGTAAAAAATTGAGATCTTAACTGAAGATATTTTAGGAAGTCAGCTCTTGTCTATCCCAGCACCCGACATGCACCTTATGATGATTTATCGTGGTAGTACGAGTCTGGGATATTAACCTGCCTATTTTCTATCAAATCGACACTTTCTGACATTCCAAAGTGCATTTTTGGCTGACAGAAAAAAGATCTTATAAAGACAATATAAATGTTATAAAGACAAGATACATCCTTGCATTTCATTCCCGCATCAAAGAGCAAAACAACCCACTTTCTTAAATATTTTGGTGTATTAAAAGCATTTTTTAATCAACTGAGACATTCTTAGAAAACTCACGAGAGTTTTTTTTTTCATATTTGTGAAGCGTATGTAATGTTCTCCGTATTCTGATGATCAGAGCTCTTCTGTTGATTGTTAGGTTCTTCCTTACGTTACGCTTTGATGGACACCCATTTCACCATTCTTAAAAAGAAATACGCAGCTTTGGAGTTTATTCCACGTCACGAATTCTGCAAACAGCTTTTATGACTTTAAAATAATGTCTCAAAATTGCTAAGATCTCAATACTTGTATCACCCATTATATCATCTGAAAAAAGAAGTGAAGTTGAATAATAATAATAATAATAATAATAATAATAATAATAATAATAATAATTGTTGTGATGTTAGTCCAACAGTAAAAAAGAAGTCAAGTCGAGATAGGGTAAAATAAGACAAGTGTATTTACAATAATGGTACATGTACGACTAGCTTGTCGTTAACGGGAACAGTACAACCTTTTCACTCGGTGTCTCACTATTTATAGTGAGAACCGGTGTATATTCTCCACTGTAGGAACGGCCGGTACAATAATAATAATAATAATAAGCAAAATTAGATGAGACAAAACAGAACAGCAAATGTAGAATGTGTGGGGACAGTGATAAGACGATCAACCATGTAATAATAAACAAGCATGACGAAAATACAAGACTAGGCACGATTGGGTTGGAAAGGTGATCCAGTGAGAATTGTGCAATTAACTGAATTTTAACCATACAAGAAAATCGTACATTCACAAACCAGAATCCGTTCTTGGTTGTGAGACGCATAAAATTCTCTTAGGCTGAATGAGACGCATAAAATTCTCTGAGATAAAGACGGTTTACCTTATCCCAGACAGAAGACCAGACATAGTATTGATTAACAACAAAAAGAGAACTTGTCAATAGGTAGATTCTGCAGTTCCAGCAGATCACAGGGTGAAGGTGAATGAAAACGAAAAGATAGACAAATACGTGGAGTTTGCCAGAGCATAAAAAAAACTGTGGAATATGAGAATGAAAGTACCATCAATTGTTGTTGATGCTCTTTGAACGGTCCCCAAGAACACAGACTAGAGGAATTGGAAATCAGATGAAGAATTGAGACCATCCAGGCAACAGCTTTGTTGATATTAGTTAGAATACTCAGGAGAGTCATGGGGACCTGAGGAGACTTACCGTCACTCATACTCAAGTGAAAGCTGTACGCTAGTGTGGAAAACTCACAAGAAGTGAAATAATAATGATAGATATTGAGAAGTCATGAAGGGGTAATTATTAGTCATGTATATTTCCATCGTGGTATCATAGTTATCAAGGTAGTCACGCAGATCTATTAGTACTGAATAACGAATTCGATCCCCGCTGGATGCTCCTACCCGTGGTGAAAGGGTTCAGTAAACACCTACATGAAATACGCTTTCGAGTAAAGTTTTCTAAAAATGAAAATACATTTGATACACCCAATACTTAGGTTTTTTTTTATTGGTAATACTTTTATTGGTTACTTTTATTGGTAATACTTTAATCCTGAATTTATATTTCAAAAGCAGCTTTCAAATTCCAATCGCTTTGGACTAAGACCATTTTTCTCTTTCTTTGCATGTTTTATTTCACTTAAAATTGACCATGAAACAGGCAATTCTCCAACTAGTCAACGAATGCTGCTTTCTATACCTACATAACACCATAAAACAACCCTTTAAAAGCCATTTTACCAAATTTTTCAGTTTAGATCTTTTTGTCTGTGCTGCATCATATGTCCTTGCAGAAATAAGGCCGCTAGTATAGTCATTATCCCATTGGTCTATTAAAGCAACCTCCACAGCTGGAGGGGTCTATGTACAGTTCTACAGGAGAAGTAAACATACACTCATTCAATCTTTTTACCGATTCAATTTTCTTCATGGATGTATTCCGTGTTCCGTGATGCTTAAGAACGGAATCCTGGTGGCTGAGCAATCGATGACCTGCAACACCCTACTTTGGCCCTTAGGCCTCACGTGCGCTTAGAGAGGCACACTCTGATCAATCAGCTGGTCACGCCAAGCCTTAGCACCTATAGGACTGTCCCGAATCTATTGTCTTTAGAGGACCTCAATCCTTTTTATCATATATGTACTATAAGGTTGTGACTGATGGTCTTAGTGTCCTTGGTGTGATATCAAAATGCAATTAAAGTTGTGAATCTCCTATTCTGGAGCTCTGGGGCGTATAGAGCACTCCTTCATCACCATTGCTCTTGTGCTGAACCGGAGCGGTAGTACCTGTTAGGGTCCCATCTATGTGTTGAAGAGATTAAATGAGTTTTAAAAAGCATGTGAAAAATTGAGTTTAGAAATTGAATACCCAACAAGTATGAATAAAACAAAACGTCTTCGGTATAAAATAACTCAGGTGTTAACATACCGTAACAACCAACTAATTAACCAACCAACTAACATTAGCATAAAAATGAGCGTTTGTCGTTTCATAATCTGTTCTCACAAGCCGTTCTTAGTGGTTTTTCCATCTGAATGTTTCATGCTTTTAGAATTGTGCCAAAAATGGTTGACAAATTTCAGGATAAAAAGAAAAATTGCATTATGTTTATCAACTAACAGAAATAATTTAAAAAGAGAAAGTTTTCAGAAACTCGAAATATTTTCTTTTGATAACTATTTTTTTTTGTCAAATGTAAATAGGTGCGTACATGAACGTGCGTGCGTGTGTGTGTGTGTGTGTGTGTGTGTGTGTGTGTGTGTGTGAGTGCGTGTGTATGTATGTGAGTGCGTGTGTATGTGTGTGTACGATTTTTTTTCCTTCATTGGCTTTGATGACCTTTTCTTTTCTGTAAATTCTTCAACTCTATTGTCAATCTTTCGCCATCACTTTCTTTCTATTCTTTCTTTTCTTTGCATTCACTCCCTCACCCACCCCCGGAAAAAAACAGTAATAAAATCATGTGTGTTAATCAAGTCTGAAAAAAATAAAAACACAAACAAACAACAATGATAAAAGTAAATCTCTTTTTCTTTTTATTTTCCTCATATTTTTTTATTTACTTTCTTTTCTTTATTAGAAGTTTCTAGTTTCTATTTTTCCCATTGAAGTTTTTTTTCTTATAAAAAAAAAAAAACCCTTAAAATAACCAGACAACGTATTATGTCGATTAATACAAGAGAAAAACACACTCAAAATGATTTTGTTGAATATAAATGTCCTTAACACATTAATTCAACTTCTATGTTTTTGTTATATCATGTCTAACGAAACCGGAAAACCTTTTATCATTTTCAAACTGTTTTTTCCAACTAAAAGTCTGATCAATTTTTGAATGCCAACCTCTGTGGATATTATTTGTAGAAAAGTCGATATAAGCTGAAGTCTTTGTCAGGAAGTGAAAGTGTCGAATTAGTTCCTACCAATCTGTCGTTCAAGTTCCAACATAGAAAAAGACCAAATTAGCAATTAGAAATCAATATGAACCAAAAAGAAGAAAATAAAGAAAAAATAAAGCATATATGCGACATTATGATAAAATCTTATATATGTTTACATACACAAGAATCGAGATCATCCAGACCACAGCACTGTTAAGATCAGCTAGTATACTTCCCGTTGTCTCTGACTTAGGTGAAAGACTACCAGCTAACTCTGACGTGAAAAACTTACATAGTGAAATAAAAAAAAATTAAAAAAAGAAAGAACTTGTCAACTGGTGGATTTTGCAGTGCCAGCTGCTCACAGGGTGAAGCTAAAGGAAAATGAAAAAAATGGACAAATATCTGGACCTTGCCAGAGAGCTGAAAAAGTTATGGAATATGAAAGTGAAAGTGATACCAATTGTGGTTGGTGCACTTGGGTTTGGAAAGTTTGGATATCAGAGGAAGGATTGAAACCATTCAGAACACTGCACTGCTGCAATCTGCCAGAATACTCAGAAGAGTCCTGGAGACCTGAGGAGACTTGCTGTCACTCAGACTCCCGTGAAAAACCATCAGCTAATGCTGATGTGAAAACTCAAAAGGAGTAAATGATAATAATAATAATAATAATAATAATAATAATAATAATAATAATAGATGAAAGAAAACGAATAGATAGACAAATACCTAGACCTCGCTAGAGAATTTTAAAAAACTGTGGAATATGAGGGTGAAAGTGATACCAATAGTAGTCGGGGCACTAGGAACGTTCCACAAAAACTTAGAAAAAAGACTAGAGGAACCGGAAATCAGAGGAAGAATTGATATCATCCAGACAACAGTATTGTTGAAATGAGCCGGAATACTCAGAAGAATACTGGAGACCTGAGGAGATTTGTTGTTAGCCAAACTCCAGTGAAAGACCATCAGATAAAGCTGATATAATAATAATAATAATAATAATAATAATAATAATAATATGGGACTTTGAGATGGAGACGGGTCGCCTTATCCCGGCTATGAGACTTTATCCCGGATAAGAGACCTAGTATTGATTAATAAGAAGAAAACTTGTCATCTCGTGGATTTTGTCGTCCCGGCAGATCATAGTGTGAAAATGAAAGAAAACGTTAAAGAGTATGTTCAAAACCGAAACAGAATTTTATTCTTTTAATCAATTAGTGGGTAATACAAACATACAAACATTTCTGATCTCTCTGATAGTCGAAAATTCTTCAAAGCCTTAGCCGTGTCGCTGCTACTGTACGGGGGTGCACCACTTGGACTCTAACGAAGCACCCAGAGAAAAGACTAGATGATAGCTACACAAGAATGCTACGGGCTGTCTTGAACAAATCTTGGAAACAGCACCCGCAAGAAAGCAGCTTTACATCCATCTCCCCCCCCCCATCACACAATCCAGCCGAGTAAGACAAACAAGACGAGCTGGATCCTGCTGGAGACACTGTTCGCTGAGGCAGTGGAATATGCCGAATGTATCTCTGCAGAGGGGGAAAATACCCCCGTTGGCCGTGGGTGGCAATCTGTGATGCTTAAGGACAGAATCCTGGTGGATGAGCAGTTTATGATCCTCAACAGTCCACTTTGACTCTTGCTTAGGCTAGACAAGCGGTCGGAGAGGCTGGCCACGTCAAGCCGCAGCATTTGGTTGTCCCGACCCTATTGCTCTTTTGACAAACCCCTAACTCTATATGGCAAAATGGTCGCGTGGTCTAATGGTTAGAGTCGTAGGAAATGGACTCGTCAACGCGAGATCAATTCTTGGACGAAGCCGTTGGCATTTCACATGGCGCTAATACCCTTGGGAAAGGTATGAATCCAGTTCTCCCTCCAGCTATGGATAAATAGCAGGGCAGACTGGACTCTTCATAACCATGGCTAGGTAACAAGTTTAGGAAAAGGAAAACTCTGAATTCAAACCTGTTAAACTCCGCGTAAGAAATTGACCTTGTGTCGCATCCTGCTCGTGTGGAGGGGTTGGTAAATATATGCACGGCAAAATCCCAATCATATATATGCTTGAAGACGGTGGTTGAGGGACAATGTCCTGGGTATAATGTTAAACTGCATCTAATGGTGACGTTCCAGAACTCTGTGGAGTGTGAAGTACCCATTCATCACCATCAATCCAGGTCCTCTCTGATCCGGAGCAGTAGTACCTGTTAGGGTGTCGTCTATGTGTTAAATAGAAAAAATGATTTTTAAAAATGTGTTTAAAAAACTGAGATAATAAAAAGATATTGAATATCCATTAAGAATGAATAAAACAAAACGTCACGAAATAACCCAATATGAGTTGACCTGCCGTAAAATCCAACCAACCAACATAATTTGATATTCTCTCCGTGTTGCATAGCGCCTTCTTTACCGGCACTAAATAGGTATATGTTATATACTGGTCTTTTCACTAAGCCAAATCAGCATATAACGTTATATACCTTTCTTACTACTTCTTACTCTGGTCGTCTATTCTTCTGGCCTGGTATATCTTCTAAGGTCTCGTCTGGTCTTCTATTGAGGATTCCGGGTCTGGTTTTGGTTGGGGATCACTCCTTATCAGAAGCCTTGTGTCATTGGTAGTTTTTAGTAATAAACACAAGACTTCGATTTATGTTGATGTTACTTTATTCATAAATCCCCAGACCAGACAATGCGCGCGGATCCTTACATCTTGCTAGCTCGGCTTCTAAGTTCTAACTCTAACTAACTGAGTTGCTTACTCCTTAAACCGGAAGGGCCTTCTATGGGGTTCTCACGGTCTATCCCCAGAAAACAAGGTCAGAGTGAGGTCAAACGCTGTCACTCACTCTCAAGGCCATCAGCTGTACTGATCGCCATAATGATTTCTACACTAAATGTATTAGGGATCCAATTATTATGTTACATCCGAATCTGAACGTAATGAGAAAATGTTCCTAACTTCCGTGGATTGAATAAAGGGTTCAGTTCAAAATTCAAAATCACAAAAACCGACATACAACTATATAAAACCAGACGATTGTCAAATTATGAAATGAACATTAGAATATACATAACTTTTATTGACTTATCTGCTTAATACCACTTTTGATAATTAAGTAACAGTTTCTTGTTTTTGTTTTTTTGCTTTGAATTTTGCGGTGAACCGTAATAAACATTAACAACAACATTAAGATATTTCCCGTATGATTTTGAGTTAATAATTAATACAACATTATTAAAAACAAATATATGGATACTATTATATTAATGAACTTATAGCGCTAATGATAATAAATGATACATATGCTAATGAAATAAATTTGAGTGATATATATTAGAATTAAATCTACATTTAATTTTTATACATTAAAGTATTAAAATTATACATTAAAATTATATTTCATGAATGTTACAATATATCACATTACAACAAATCGAAAGTATTATGTTTACTATCAATTTTTACATGAAAAATGTAATAATGAAATTACGTTAAAAAACACTGTTAAAAATTAGGTTAGAAAAATCCGTTTTACGGAGCTTCTAAAAACACGTCATACCTCTTGAGCATTTCTTTCAACGTTATGACTTTTACAAATGAGATGAAGACTCCAATCGAAATAAATCATTTTACCAAATTAGTAAATTAAAGTCGTCGGAGTAGCCTATTGTTGGTATCAGACGAATAACGAGGAGGTCTATCCCCTTTTCGCTAACGCTAGACCAGGAATATTGTTTTTGCTGAAGTGGATCACCACACCTACAGTCAGCTCCCAACTTTACCACATTGATCAGATTACTCAAACTATGCTACTCGTCGACTTAGTTGGCGAGGACCGGTATCGAACCTGGAATATTGCGATTTCCAGGAGGATGATCAACCGGCCCCATTATACTGATGAAGAAGTGAAGTCATCCCCCTTTTACTAGCACTAGACGTTTTTTTTGCGTCTGAGGTGGAGCTCCTTACTTTACCGCACAGATCTCTGTGCTACTCATATACTGAGTTGGCGAGGAGCTGGTATCGAACTTGGAACCTTGTGGTTTCTAGCCGAACGCTCTACCGACTGAGCTAACCTGGCCATTTTATACTGACAATAAAGATAAAATGTCAGAAATTCTGCCAAAGATTTATAGATTTGTTTTTTTTTTAAATATTTGATTCCCTTGGTCTTTAATTAGGAAAGAAATAAGAAAGAGTATGAGAGAGTTAAATCAAGATTATTATACTTTTTACATATTGAACTATTCGCAATAGCTCTTAAGTGAACATATCAAAAGTTATAATAATTAAATTATCATACTGTGGTATATCCACAGGTCCTGCTAGTCATTATTATTATTAATAATAATAATAATAATAATAATAATAGTAGTAGTAGTAGTAGTAGTAGTAGTAGTTTTTCAACTATGATAAAAATGTCAAATGATATCATTAATAATTAATTCAAATTATATCGCTTATCACAATTTATCATTACTTTGAAATTAATGCCGAAAATGCGACCGATAATTACACAGTTAATTGAACCTTACGTGGCACAAGTAGGAAAGATAACAAATTATATGGAGGATAATTTGAAAATTTGCCATCTTCCTCTCCCTCTTCCACCATCTACCTTCGTTTTAATGCAAATGTTCTTTAGATAAGGAAGCTGATACATGAAAAAAGAAAAAAGAAAAAAAAAAGAAGAAAAGAGCCAATTATTTGAAAATTGTCAGTGCAAAAATCTCGCCCAGACACCAGGAAAAGCACGGAATGTACCACCGTCTATTTGTCTGACTTGATGCACCTTATTTCTCTTTATTGTTGCATACAAATGTTAACTCTTTTCTCTTAAACTGGCTATTAATAACCGTCCCACGTACAGCCATCGGTGTTGTCTAAAGACAGACGTAATTATTTTTTATTATCATAACAACTCTACACTGACTTGCTGAAGACAACGGATGTCTTTAAGGGACATTAAATTGCTTTCAAACCCACGTGTTTCATCTCATCAAGACAAATTCAAAATATAATTAAAGAGAACAGAATGGGGATCATATGCCCCATTCTCAGAATCGTATAGTCTTCGTTTCTCTGTCTGTCTCTGTCTGTCCGTCTCTCTGTCTGTCTGCCCCCTCTCTTTCTCTCTCTCTTTCGCTCTCTCTCTCTCTCTCTCTCTCTCTCACACACACACACACACATACATATATATAACCGTGTATTTATGAAGATTTGGTTTCTTGCATATCAACATTCGTGGGTTATTTACTGCCAAAGTCACCGTTAATTATCCGCCAAATTCTTATTTCTTATGAGTGTTGTCCCCTCAGCTAAATGATGGACGTTTTTATTATAAAGAAAGAAAGGTAAGAAAAAGGACATGCTACACAGAAAAAATATAATAAGAATGAAATAAAGAGGGTAGGGGAAAGATAGAGAGACAATCTGTTTCAATAGACTATAATGAAAAGATCAAAAGAAGGAAAGTATTTACCCAACCCCTCCTCAAGAGTAGAATTTGACACATTCAAAAGTTAAAGAGCTTAGTCTGACATACTATTTGGCTTTAAGTAGGCGAGAGATTAGCTCGATGCATACCTTTCCCAACGGTATTAGCGCTATGTGAAATGCTACCCGCTTTGTCCAGGTCCGGTTCGCCGAGTCAATTTTCTACTATGATAACCATAACACAACCGATGCACCTCAAAGCCATTGCTGTAGAAGAACATTAGTGGTACTATTTAACCCATAGCTGTCAGTGTATTTATGAAGAGAAAGGGTCTGAGTACATTTTCACCGACACAAATATCAAACTTATTATTAATTCTAGATTAAAGGGAATCTTTTATTTGCTGATTTCTTGGCCTCTTTTTCTGCTGTCAATATATTTAAGTTTCTGTCAGTCAGGTGTATAGTTAGAATCAGAAATGATTCTATCAGATAGATCAGAAATGAATTCAACAAAGAATAACTACATTATTACTTTAGAACAAATACATTCTGGATATCTAAGTAATTTTCCAGGGATTTCAATTACGAATGCGATAGTAAAATCGGATAACCACAAGAAATATGTGTAGTCATTTTTAACAGTACTACTCAGACTGTTAGGCTCCGACAAGGATGTCAAGTAGATAAAATCTTTCCGACTGTAGACATAGATACGGCATCAAGTACTAGTAGTAGTAGTAGTATCAGTAGTAGTAGTTGTAGTTGTAGTAGTAAGAATGATACAAATATCAACGGTATAGTTGTACCCTGTGAATTTATGTCTTCCACCCGAACATTATTAGAAGGAAATAGAGATTTATTTGCGGCTACTGACAAAGATCTCGGTGGAATTGATAACGTGAAAATAGAATAAATACCGGTGATCACCGTTCAATTAGGAAAACCCATATCGAATTCGTTTGAAGAAACGAGAGGAAGTAGATATGGCAATCGATGAAATGCTGGACGCTAAGGTGATTGAAAAATCACAAAGCCCTTGGACTTTTCCCATCATTTTAGCACAGAAAAAGGATAGATCAAAACGGTTTTTCTTTAAATAAGATAACTAAAAGAAATTCGTACCCAATCCCTATTATTGACGATGGAGCAACTTTAGAGATGCATGATGTAATGGTTGCCGTCGTGGGAAATGGGCACAAGACAAGTTCAAATCCTGGACGAGGCTGTTTGTATTTCACATAGTGTTAATACATTTGGAAAACCGCCCTGTCGGCTGGGGCGTTAGAATGCACCGACTGCACCTCCGCAGAGGAGTAAGACTCCCCCAATGGGGCCACCTGTTGGCCGTGGGTGGCGACCCGTGATGCTTAAGGATAGAGCCCAGGTGGATGAGCAGTTCATGACATGCAATACTCCACTTTGGCCCTATCTTGGGCTAGACGGGCGGTCGGAGAGGCTCCCTCCGATCAATCGGCTGGTCACATCAAGCCCTAGCACCTATATGATTGCCCCAACCCTATTGCCCTTATGGCAACCCCCACCCCTTTTTATCATATCGATGCTAGAAGGCGGTGGCTGCGGGTCTACATGTCCTGGGAATGACGTTAAACTCTATCTGATGGTGAGGTTCCAGTTTTGGAGGTTTGGGGAATGTGGAGCACCCCTTCATCACCATTGCTCCCTGGTCCACTCTGACCCGGAGTGGTAGTACCTGTTGGGGTCCCATCTATGGGTTAAATAGAAAAATGTATTTATAAAAAAATTGTATTATCCATTAAGAATTGATTTATTTCAAAACTTTATCGGCATTAAATGACCCACTGAGGTTGATATGCCGTAAAACAAAACAAACCAAACATTTGGAAAAAGGTATTATTCCAACTACAGTAATAACCGAAGTTTAAATTCTCAAATTTTTCGAACCCACCGAGGATTTTTACCCCATTGGTGCGATGGTTAACAATTCATTCTGTGTAAAAAAATCCATCGATTCTTCTCATCTTTCAGGTTATATTTATATATTTCTGGTTACTGTTTTTTCTTAGTCATTTGTCTTCCTAAAATGGTAATCACTGCATTTCTCTTTAAAGCACTCGAGTGGTTGGAATTGTCTTAGTTGGTTTTGGCAGTTCTTCAAGAAAAGGAATCAGGCAATAGCCAGAATCATTATTCTCATCCTAATCGTCCAAGAGAAAGAGACAACAAAAAACAAACAATAAAACAATCATTAAACCAATATTTAAGCTTTAATGTTTTAAATCCAAAAACGTCTTCTGCAGATGTTGAATGCGCACCAATTCCACCCACGTGAAAGAAGCACTTGAATGATTCTTCATTCAACAGCTTTTGTTTTCGAAAAACCACGAAAAATGCTTTTTAAAAAGTTTTATATTCTATTTCGTTCATATCTATCTATCTATCTATCCATCCATCCATCTATCTTTCTATCCAGCTATATAGATAGATAGATATGTGTTAATGTATGAGTAGTAGTATTTTAACCATTATTACGCCCCGTAATCTACCTTTCATTAAATAGTAATTGAAAAAATAATCCCCACAAATTAATTCAAATTTTTAATCCAATAAACAAAAACGGTTCACGATGAGTTTTGAAAATATAAACAAGCGTTCGTCTATAAAAGATAAGACCCATTCCAACGGGCATGTATTGTACCAACTGATATTAATCGAAAACTCGATTAATTCAACGGATGTAACCCTGACGAATCAGACGATGAAACTCGAGTAGGTTACTTTTATCCATTATATAAATAGATAGATAGATAGATAGCTCATTTTTTCAAATGTGGCTTAACCTCTTAATCTTTCTTTAATACATTAGATATCTTTCCGTATCCATCACCTCCTCCCATTTAGTTCATATCAATCAATCACTCAGTCAATTAATCGATTGACCAATTGCTCCTTATTCAGGGGTCCATGTCGGTTGGCTTTGATAATTAGAACTGGAAGCGGATCGGTAATAATGTAGAACAACACCATCACTGGACATAACTAGAAAAGAGAAATAAATTATTAGCATTATATAAAAGCAAAGTATATTATTACACATGAAGCAATATATATATATATATATATATATATATATATATATATATATATATATAGTCATCTACAGACACGTGTTTCGACTTATCAAGACTCTTCAGAATGGCTAGACATTTTGTGAGCTACCTACAGCCGGGTTCGAAATCCAGTCGGACAACTTACCCTCTCGGCTATCATCACCCACAGAATATGAAGGGGATTTTAACTGTTTTAATATACACATCTGTATGTATGTAAATGCCGTCATATATATATATATATATATATATATATATATTACTTATTTACCGCCATCATCCACGAGGCAAGTCAGTGCTTATTGACCAAAACGATGTGATTTATTTCTTTAGAACTGGTCGCTTGTCATACAAACATGGCACCGGTTCGATTTTGGCAAGAGCTAAAACGATAAGGTTTTTATAGATTTATTTACTTTTATCTCTGAATTTACGGAGATCTAATCTTGTCATTTTTATTTATGACAAATCTAAATTATTTACAAGAACCCTAATAAATAATGATTTCTTAAAAACTTACCTTTCAGAAACTAACTTGAGACTAGGCAAATTAAGCTCATCTGAGCTCATTTAGTATTCAAAATGGCCGGTACATGAAACTCAAAATTTTAATCGTTTCGATTTCAGTTTTTTAAGGTTTAATCATCTGAGTCAGTCTAGACTTTTATGCATTTTATGATGGCTGCAATGCACCTCTGTCAGTGAAAAAATAATAATAAAGACAGTGTAGCGCCAAATTTGAGGGAAATATATTTATGTTTAAAAAATGATATTTAAAATCAGAACCTCACACTAGATATTCATTCGTCACCGTCTATCCCATCAAACAAACTCTACAGTATCCAAACTGGATATAAAGCCCGGGGATAACATTTGATATTTGTTTTCGTTCATATGTTATACAAATAAATCTATTGCTTGCAACGTTTGTTTTTGTCGAGAGGCTAACTTGACGTTTCAAAAATAGCTCATGCCTCATTTCAATATCTGCACAGGGGAAGAGTCAAGGTATCAACCATTCTTCAGAATAACCGAGGCATCGTTCGGCGTATTTTGCTCTCAGGATGAAAAATGGAATGAACGCTGAATTAGGTGGATCAGGCATGCCCACTTCAACGTCCACATTTACTGACTTGTTCTGATGATTTGTTCTGCAGAAATAGAATGTTCTAAACTTTGTCTGAAGTTGTTTGATGAAAGGAAAACAGTTATAAAAGATTTATTTTCTCAAATTACAAGAATTGCAGTGGAAGAAGAAAACGGCACAAAGGAGAAATGAAATAAATCAAAGTATACGCATTTCGGGAAATTTCCTTAGCGTCTTTTTATGCACATTTTTTTTTTTTACACAGAGTAAAAATATACTCAATAGATTTTCTGTAAAATATACAGGAGATGAATAAAGAAGAAAAAAAATCAAAACTTGAATTGGATGGATACATTGTAGCCATGTTTGCCACAATACATTGTCGCAATGTTTTCCACAATTTTGACCGGATGATAAACAGACAATATTGGATACATAGACAAGTAGGATCTTAAGCATTCGTTCTCAAAAAATATTTAGAAAAAAAGAAAAAAAGAAAAAGAAATTACAGTTATTCGCCCATTCATTCATAACATAAAGAAGGGGGAAGGGAGGAGAAAGGTGAAAAAGAAGAAGAGGAAGAAAAAGAAAAAAAAAAGAGAAAGTATCACCACGCAAAAAAAAAAACTTTAGCACATCCATTTCTGATTTTCGTCTCTGAAGATAAAGTTTCTTTGAAATCGATAAGACAAAAAACTACATCTTTTTTTTTTTTTTTTTATACGCATTGTATTGCCTTCAAATTTTTAATATATTAAAAAATCAAAAGTATTATTATGTTTGTAGTAGAAGGTTTCATATTATTTGTTGACAATATACAAGGAAGAGTAAAAAAAATCATACACACTTTCGCCATAACTTTATTATTGATACGCTGCATTCTGTGAATGCGTGCTTATAGTTAGTACTGTTATGGTCACGAGATCGAAGTTTTAGCATGACCATGGTTTTGCCAATCAAATCATCTACAATAAGCTCAGCTGCCATAAAATATGAGAGTGGATAATTTTTTTAATCTCTCTCATACATTGTGTAATTCAGGTTTTGTCATTTTTGATCATCCATACTTCAGCTGTCTCCGGAGAATCTCGTAAATGAAAGCGAGTTTTTATCACATGAAGCTAAATATTTCAAATTCAATACCCATTTTGTCTTTTTTTCTTAAGGACGGAATCTTGGTGACTGCCATGACACACAATACTACACTTTGGCCCTTACTTAGGTTAGATGGGTGGTTGGAGTGGCCCCCTCCTATCAATCAGCTGGTCACGTCAAGCCATAGTTCCTATATGATTGTTCCGATCGTATTGCTCTTTTGGCAAACCTCCAACTCTTTTTATCATATATGTGCTAAAAAGGGGTGGCTGTCGGTCTTAGTGTCTTGCGTTGACGTTAAACTGTATCTATTGGCTAAGTTTCAATTTTGGAAGCTCTGGGGAGTGTGGAGTAACCCTTCATCGTCATTAATCCCAGGTCAACTCTGACCCGGAGTGATGGTACCTGCTAGGGTTCTATCTATGTGTTAATAGAAAAAAGGAATTTAAAAAAGATTTCAAATACTGTAATAAATAACTGAGAAATACCTCTCTTATTTTTACCTTCTCTTTGGGGAACTTGCCGGTGTTTCTAAGAGTATATAAGCTCTCAGTAAACTGTAATATTTTTCTAAGTAGAATAAAGTTTCTTAAGCCTATCCGTATTTTCGTTCATCATCAATATTGAATAAAACAAAACGTCTTCGCCATTAAATAACCCAGTAATTGTTGACATGCGGTAAAATCCAACCAACCAATCACTATAAGATATAAACAACAAACAGAGTGATATATTTAGTGCGATGAATTAAATAACTCTTTAGGGGCGTTTTATATAAATATTAAGTTCACCCGTGCGTGTGCATACGTGTGTACTGCAGTAGCGAAAAAAGAACGCATAAGAAAACCAACCCTAAATTAAGTATTATCTGGTGTGTACACAGAACGTAATAAACAATTCAGCATTCGCCAAAGGCTTTCGTATTCGATGAGAAGTATTTAAAGCGCTTCACTAAAATGACAATAACCCTCAACAATAATAAAAACATATTTCGACGAAAATGGAAACTGAATAACTCTTTAAAAAATACTTTTTTTTTTCGTTCCTCTGCAGGCAATTTCTTGTAGAGACTTAATGTTGACCAAAATTTGAACTTATTTGAACACAATTAGACACATAGCATAGTGGATAAAGGTGTTGGTTTAAGACAATGACAGTTTCTATGCTACAGGTTCAATCCTAGTCAGTGGCAGAAATAATATAGAATAATAATTAACACAACTTAACTTCTGTACCCCAGCTATGGTTAGAGGAATGAAAACAGGATACCCCTATGGATTGAATAAATGGTTTGACAA
This sequence comes from Doryteuthis pealeii, assembly GCA_023376005.1. Classification (NCBI taxonomy): domain Eukaryota; kingdom Metazoa; phylum Mollusca; class Cephalopoda; order Myopsida; family Loliginidae; genus Doryteuthis; species Doryteuthis pealeii. Next base: position 53,471,983 of record CM042138.1, read on the forward strand.
GTTTCGTGATGGCTCCCGATTAGGATCAGAAGGTTCCCTATTACGATAAGAAGATTCTCGAGTTCAAAAAAGTAGGTTCCGAGTGTGACAAAAAATACCTTAAGAAGGCCGTAAACGTTGTGCAGATGACAATAAAGATGAGGACAATAGTCTGAATAATCCAAATAATAATAATAAAAATTCAGACAAATATTATTTGAAAGCTTTAAACTTGATGTTATTTTCAGATTCAATTCCCCCCATCTAGGCACCAATTTATTTGCTGATTAAACATTAAACTTTCTGATAATAAGTAGTCTGAAAAATATTAAAATATACTTCCTTCCTTCCTTCGTACATACGTTACACTTTCGTTATATTTTCAATGTCTGATCTACGATAGTCTAGGCATAAATATTCGAAACATCATGTTATGCTTAACTCTTTGCCTACTTTAAACCGCTCACAGTGGCTCTCCCACCACTGTGATCCTTCCTTAATAAACTGATGGTTTGCTTATTATAACTGTGCAGAAGGACTCGGATTACAATAATAATAGGACTTTATTAGAATAGAATGAGTTTCAAATATCCCATCGTACAGGTAAAAATTACCAAGAAATTTGGTTCAACCGTGTGGTAAATTTAGTAGGCAAAGAGGTAAAGGATGATAAACCTTAGTAAGTGTAATAATTAATTGAGAGTTACCTCCCCTATTTTATTATTATCTCCTCTTTGGAGAACTCTCTCGTAATTACTAGAGTATATAAGCCCTCAGTGTAGCAATTATTCTAAGTAGAATAAAGCTTTCCACAGTCTATCGGTGTTTTTGTTTTTCATTACAGTAGGCCAGTCGTAAAGGCTTTTTGCCATTTTACAGAGTTTGAATTCGTGGATTACAGAGTGTGTGAAATTCAAAATGTTCATTTAGGATTTTAGATTCCTATTTTTTAATTAACGGAAATCATTAAAATTCAGCTCTATAAAGATGGTGGTTCTAAATCGAAATATTCAATTTGAAATTCACTATAAGTAAAAAAGATAGTAATAGTTGTCTAAATACAGAAATTGAATCTTACTTTACATAAGGACAAAGAAAGTTACCGTCATAAAACTTTATTTTTACTTGGAGGTTTGACTTTTATATTCGTCAATAACTCATTGTTTTTTGCTTCAAATCTAAATCCCTTGTTGGGCAACGATAAGATACGATAGACACAGAACAACCGCTTCTTCAATTAGATGATTGCAATTATATATATATATATATATATGTATTAATCTTAGATATCGGCAGACTTTGATCGTTTAATTCCACTGCGAATATAAAATCGTTTGCAGGTGAGATCATTACATATTTATTAAATAATACAGAACAAGGAACAATGAAATAGTTCTCCAGTTTGTACTGCTATCTCTTGAGAAAACAATGAACGTGAAATAGTTGAATAAATTACAGTGTTTGTAGTTATAAATAGAGACAGGTATGGTTCAGTGGTTAGGTTTTTGGGTAGACTGGCTAAAGTTCATTATTATCGATTAAAGAGAAGTTTTAAACATTCTAATTTAAGAAGTAAAATGTATATATTTTAGGAGCCGGTTAATAAAATAACAAAAAAATTATTCATTTGGACAATTACTTCTCATACGATGTAGAGATGTTTGATATTGGTGTCTATGGAAAATCGCAGATATCAGGGTATGCCAATTGTAATAAGAATTTGGGGGACATTAAAGCTTTTGAAACGGTTCAAATTGGAAACAGTGTCAGACGTTTGCATGGGCAAATATATGCCAATATCACAATGGTTGAAAGAATATTGGATAAGGTATAGCTAAAATAGATTTGAAACAGCACAGGTAAAGCAATATCTTCTTGCTTGACACCATTATTAACAACTATAAGTAAAGTCGTCGGGGCGGCCTAAAGTCCGTATCAGCCAATCAGCGAGGGGGTCTATCCCCTTTTCACTAGCGCTAGACCAATGAGATTGTTTTGGCATCTGAGGTGGAGCGCCACACCTACCACCAGCTCCTTACTTTACCGCACAGATCCCTGTGCTGCTCATACGCTGAGTTAGCGAGGACCGGAATCGAACTAGGAAACATGTGGTTATCTACCGACTACAATAATACACCATTGAAATTGAACAATACCTTCATAAGTAAAGTAGATAGAGTGGCCTATTGTTGGTATCAGCCGGATAGAGAGGGAGTCTATCCCCTTTTCCCTAGTGCTAGACCTGGGATATTTTTTGCGACTAAGGTGGAGTTCCAAACCTACTATCAGCTCTCCACTTTCCCACACTTATCCAAGTTGTGCTACTCATACGCTGGATTGGCGAGTGCTGGTATTGAACCCGGAACCTTGTGGTTCCTAGGCTGATGTTCTTAACCTCACTTAACAGATATTGAAGAGAGAAGAAAAGAAAAGCTCTTTTTGATTGAATAGTGCATATTTTATCCCATAGATTGAGGGGTTATAATTTAAAAAAAACTTAAGCCCCTTTAGATAGGTCCTGGAATTTGACCTTTAGGTTACGCCGGCCTATCGCCCGGGCTGCAGGTTGCACTTGCTTTTTTTACTGCTTTGATAAACTCACCAGTTTAGTAGCTCCAGTGACTTTTGCTCGTATGTGTAAACATAATCAGGAGAAATTTTAGTTTTAATGTTTTTCATTTAATAAAATTATCTCTTCTGAAAAAAAGAAAAAAAAAGCGATTTTTCTTTTCTTTTAATAAATTTCAGACAAGCAGTCGGAATCCTTGTTATTTCAATTCCGAATACCGTCACAAACTTGTGATATTAGAGAGTGAACCTCAGTGACTATCTTATTATTCCCATATCTTAACAGTTTAACTGGGATCAGATCAAAACCAAACAATTTTCCAGTGTTAATTTATCTGATAGTAAATGCGCAGGATTTTTATGTCTTTGCAATCGTTAACGTCATGAATTCCGGTAGAAAGATGCACGTCAATTTCAGCACTCGTGAATCACACGCGTCAATAATTTTTAGATGCAATGAACGAGACACTTCATGGCATTTACTAATTTCTATTATTATTATTATTATTATTATTATTATTATTATTATTATTAAATCAATCCCAGAATTCTTCCAACTCATTATCACTCCCTATGCCCTAAGCAGAAGACTTAAAGTCATTCCGTGTTTCATCAAATTCCGAACTTTCATAAGCTCCAAAAAGCTTTCAAAAGAAAACAAACCCCTTAGAGACACAAATGCTTTTAAGCTCTTTTACCCATTTGATCTAACTTTCCCTTTTATACGGAGTTTTCATAAATGCATGAGATCATTGTTACATCTCCCCATATATATTTTTTTTTCTCGACTTGTTTAGCCTTACATTTGGATGGGTATGCCCGCCTAGTTAGTTGATTATTGATTGGTTGACTTTCAGAGATGGGTGCGACTTCAGTTAGGCACGTATTCTCTCAAAAATTGTCGGCTAAAAAAAGCCATATCATAAACACACCGCGTGTGTAT
>CM042138.1:53480472-53482972 GCA_023376005.1 Doryteuthis pealeii
ATAGACTCAGTTCTAATTAGTGATCTATTTCACAAAAAAAAAATTGACGTCTAAGCATGATTTCTAGTCGTTATTCGTCGTTGAAATTATTTGTTGCGAGATTTTAGCTGTATAAATTTCATATCAACGTAAAACAACTTATCTGAATCCTGTGAAGTTTTCGATTGCAGATTTGGTTCAGTCGTTACTATACAATTTTATAGTTTTTATTTCTTTTTATTGCAAGGACACTTCTCTGAAAAATGACACATAAGATTGCTTTAAATACGTTTGAGAATGGAACAATAATATTAGAAATCAATTACGCCAAGCAATTAATTATTAAAACCAATATGCTGATTATGCATACCATCTGTACTATAACTATTTTTTATATAATTTTATTTCTGTTCAGATTTGGCTCTTTTCTTTCTATAAATTCATTCATTATTTCTTTCTTTCTTTCTTTCAGAGAGAGAGAGAGAGAGAGAGAGAGAGAGAGAGAGAGAGAGAGAGAGAGAGAGAGAGAGAGAGCATGACAGTTTATACTAATTTTTTTAGAATATTTGTCCCCTATTTCTCACTTAGCTAATTTGTTATTATTATTTAAGGGGGTGAGATTTAGTTCAGTCGTAACAATACAGTAAATAAAATGCTGGAGGTTTCTTTATATATGTTGACTTTCTTGAATTATTTATTAGGTATGGTAAGTATATAGCTACTTTAGAAGTAGTATACTTAATATCAACTTGTGGCTTCCTTGACTTAGATGAACTTATATATTTATATATATAGATAGAGATATATGTGTGTGTATATGAAGCCTTTTCCGTAAAATTCCCTTTACAGTTAATAATACCATTCGTTCAGCAAATACTCCCAAATCTATTTTTGTCCCGTAATTTTAAAAAAAATAATTCATACTTTCGGTTTCTTTTACCTCGTAGAACTTGTAATGGAAATATTTGCCCAAGGTATATTTTACCGGTTTATTTTTTCTGTAACTATGTTTTTCCTTCGTTTTTTTTTTATTTTCGTTTTTTATTTATACATTTTTTTTACATTTCTACATAATTATTTGTCGATATCTTGTAATGTAGACTAAAAACAAAATACAAGCTTATTCAGTGAACTTTTTATGCAGTATCATTTAACAAGGGCCTGTTAGGCTAACTGATACATTAAAGGACTTCACTCTATACACAATCTAATATATAAATCATCTTTTCATTTCACGCTTATGTATGTCTGTGACTATAAACTTATAAATATCATCCAATGATTTATTGTAACAAGTCTCTAAAATTGTATATATATAGATCGGTCTGAAAATTTCATTTCAAGCTTATGTGTGTCTGTGACTATAAACATAATTTTTTTACAAAATAACTCATTATTCAATAAGTCCCGAGCCTGACATATAGATGGTGCCACTAATTTAAAAATTCATACTAACCTTCAAAATGCACGTGTCAAAACTTGAGCCCAATCAGATTATTAGTTTACAAATTACAGTTATTTAAGTGAAGCTACTGTTGCAAATTTTTAAAACAATGCAACAATCTGAATTTCGTGTATTGATAAAGCATTGCTCTCTGATAGGAAAAATACTGTTCAAGCAAAGCAATGGCTTGATAAGTGTTATTCGGACTCTGCTCCGTCTGAAAAAACGGTTAAGAAGTGGTATGCTGACTTTAAACGAGGTCACACAGACGTGTGTTTGAAGGATGAAATCGCCAAAAAAAAAAAAGAACACAATAGAAAAAAGAAAAAGGGCCCTTTCAACAAGAAAATGCACCGTGTCACAAGTCGATCGCAACGATGGTAAAACTACATGAATTTGCACCATTCTATTCTCCAGATCTAGGCCCTAGAGACTACTGGCTGTAGGCAGATCTCAAAAGAATGCTCCAGGGGAAAATAATTTGGCTCCAATGAAGAAGTGATATCGGAAAACTGAGGTGTATTTTGAGACCACGACAAATCGTTCAACAAAAAAGGCATTGGATTGTTAAAGAAGCGTCGGGATCTGTGTATCAACCTAGAGGGAGACTAGGTTGATGAATAAAGTCGAATTCTGCCTAAAAGTTGTTGTTTTATTAGTTATACCCGGGACTTTTATTGAGTGATGTGATAATTCTTTATTTGTAACAATTCTCCAAAATTGTGTATTAAAAAATAAAGATCAGTTTAAAAATTAATTACCACATTTTAGTATTATCTGTTATATATATATATATATATATATATATATATATATATATATGTATAATGGTTGATATATCATATATTATATATATTAATATATAATATTATCTCACTTAATATATAATATTAATATATATGAATATTATATATTATATCAATATATAATATTTTAATATATATATATTTTAATATATATATTTTTAAACAATATTAATATTAAGCAATTATTTAAATAAGGAGCATGTATCTCATGTAATTCTGTAGGACTGGAATTATTCCTACTAAAAAGTCTCAGTATAAAAAGTTAGGAAAA
>CM042138.1:53492972-53512972 GCA_023376005.1 Doryteuthis pealeii
ATGCCCATTCCATTTAATAGGAGAGCGTTGCCTATATATATATATATATATATATATATATATATATATATATATATATATATATATATATATATATACCCATCCAAACTCTTATTCCTTACCGCTCCCTCCCTCTTCCTTTTCTATCGGTCGTTCTACCAAATCACCCTGTTTCTCTCATTTGTATCTCATCACTTTTTATAAACTCTCTTCATCTCTTTTTTTTATGTAGTATTTTTCTCTGATAGCTTTATGATATTCTTCAACAGATTGTCGAACAATGAAAGAAGAGACAGCACCACAAACGATATCATGAAGAGTGCTTATCTTAAGTATTTTTCCAACAGTCGTAAAACGAACAGGTAATAATTCGAATCTCAAAATGGTGGACAATTTAACCTTGTCTGGTCGACGATCTGTAAGAAAAAAAATTCTATCTTTTTTTCTCTTTTCGTTATTAACCCAAGAACAATGATTCCATCTCGCCGCCTCCATTTATCCCGGTCTTTCGACTATTTTTATATTTGATTTTCATTCATAGACTCTATGCTCTTCTTTGAAAAAACTTATTTAGTCTCCTTATATACACACACACACACACACACACACACACACACACATATATATATATATATATATATATATGTGTGTGTGTGTGTGTGTGTGTGTGTGTTATTCATTTATTCTTATTTCATAAGTAGGCTTTTTCGTAAACATTTTCTCATATTTGACTTTTCAGGACTTTATCAATGTTTGTTTGCATTTGGATAATTGTTCACGGAACTTTTCAACTTCTTCTATCTTCATCTCTCTCTCTCTCTCTCTCTCTATATATATATATATATATATATATATATATATATATATATATATATATATATATATATATATGAACAGGTTTGGGTATATATATATGTATATTTATATATATATATATATATATATATATATATATATATATATATATATATATATATATATTTGACTAATTTTTCATGGAACATTTCGGCTTCTTCTTTATATATATATATATATATATATATATATATATATATATATATATATATAGAGAGGAGAGAGAGAGAGAGAGAGAGAGAGAGAGATGAAAAAATAAGTAGTTTAAAGGCTCCATGAAAAATTAGCCAAATAAATAAATATATATATATATATATATATATATATATATATATATATATATATATATATATATATATATACCCAAATCTATTAATATCTATCTATCCCAGTCTGTTTATATCTACCTATCAATCAATCCATCGATCAATCAGTCTCTTCATATCTATCTATCTATCTATCCATCTGTCTAAGTGAATCGTTTAAAAAGCATCTGACGCTGAAAATACCTGCCAGTGTATCCGTGTAAAGCTCACTAACTCTTTTCGTACTTGACTACTAACCCTATCCGGACAAACTCTCTGTAATTGAAAGTTTACGAGAGGGGCATAAACTGAGAAGGGCCATTACTTTGGGCATCAAACCAGACACCTGCAGTTTGGGGGGTCTTCTTTCATCATTCGAGACATTATCTCCCCCCCCCCACACACACACACCTCAATCATTAACTTTCAGCTTTCACCTCTTTACCAACCCTTATTGTAAAAGCAGGATGATCATCACAGATCGATTCTGCTAGCGTATGGTTACCAAATCCTCTAACCAATTTGGTCGGACATTGCCTACTTAAACGGCATTTTGTCTTTCAGTGTGAGAAATATTCTGTAAATTATCATGCCGAGTAATCACAGGTCACGAAAATGGCTTGGATTTCATCAATGTGTGACAAAAGTGAACTTACACTCTTTGCGCACGTTCACATACATACATACATACACACACATACACATACACACAAACAGACACGCATATATATATATATATATATATATATATATATCCTGTCCTCAACTCTCTTTATCTCCCTCTCCCTCTCCCCTCTCTCTCTCTCTCTCTCTCTCTCTATATATATATATATATATATATATATATATGTGTGTGTGTGTGTGTGTGTGAGTGTGTACGTGTGTGTGTGTGTGTACGTGTGTGTGTGTGGTCAGTTTAGTGTAGTCTGGTACAAGTCACTGGGCGATTTGGTTAGTATTTGCTTTATACCAATCTATCAATCTATCATTAGTGTGCACGCACATACATACACACACACACACATATATATATATATATATATATATATATATGTGTGTGTGTGTGTGTGTGTGTGTGTGTGTGTGTGTGTGTGTATGTGTGCGTGCGTGCGTGCGTGCATGGGATATGTGTGCGTATAAATGAAAATATATTTTCTACAAATTGCCCTGTACTCTGAAGAAATTATCAATCTATAAAAAATAATATTTCCCACTTTCCCTCTCCTCTCTCTCTCCTTCCCCTCTCTCTCCTCCCCCTCTCTCTTTCTCTCTCTCTATCTCTCTCTCTCTCTATCTATCTATCTATCTATCTATCTCTTTCTTTGTCTTCCTCTTTGTAGTTTATTCAGTTTAGCCTTGTCTGGTATAAGACACTAGGCGAATTGATCAGCAAGGCGAATATCATTGCTAAACGGGAATTGCGCAGTCTGTTTCAATATTTTCGTATCTTACCCTGTTCTCCAATGTGTATCTGTATATATGTGCATTACTTACTTAACACATTTCTCTTCCTTTTTTTCAGCAGTTTAGAAATTATGTTTTACTAATCACCGCCTAGGTCGGTGTATAAATCGATTTGTTTCGATCGAACCTAGAATATTGTCCAAGAAGTTTGTGTCGATCATGTAAAGGTCTACCGTAGTTTTTGACTATAATTCAACAATAAATAAGAATAACAGAATAAAAAACCGAGGGCATATAAAATACATTTTCAGCAAACTCTCCCTAAGAATATCTTTACATTTTATAGATTGAAGATCGCTATTCTAGTAGCATTGAAGGCCAACGGTAACATCTTTGCTATTCCTCATTTCACCATTTTATAGAGAAACGCGAAAAGTTTCCATAAAAATATTTTTCAATTCCATTATTCATGTCAAATAATAATAATAATAATAATAATAATAATATAATAATAATAATATTTTTTTAAACAACTATTGAATATGGTTGATGTCTGAATGTAAGTGTTGCTAGGAGACCATCACATCATGCACGGTTTTCAACCCAACGAATTTTGCTAAAAAGATTTTTGTGAATGTCGACTTGTGTTCGAGTACAGGTGGTAATTTGTCTTTTTTCATTTTCATTCTTTTTTCTAGCTTTTAGCGACGATATCTCATCTTTTACATTCTCTCTCTTTCTCTTTCTCATTTTCTCATTTTATCCCGTCTCTCTCTCTCACACACTCTCTCTCTCTCTCTCTCTCTCTCTCTCTTTCTCTCCCACTCTCCGTGTTTTCTTTTTTTCACTTTTACTTTCACTTTCCGTTCGTATCGTCTTTCTCTTTTATTTTCTGTCATTTTCACACTCTCCATCTTTCCTTCGTTTTATGTTCCTGTTTTGCCTTAGTTGTTTTTGAGATAATTTCCACCGCGTAAATTTTAACAATCCTCGTCGCCATTTTCTTTCTTTCTTTCTTTCTTGATTTCGGAACGTCACTTGATGCTATAGGAAGCTACAATTATCTTGGTACAATCCGTCGAAAAGAAGAAAAAATTTCACACCGATCTCTGTTCCGTTCATTAAATGTCCCATCAACAACCTCTTTCGTTCGCTTTTCGAATCAGAAGATTTTACGGCATTTTGGAACAACCTTCCCTTTTGACCTCATTGCACTTTTTGACCTCGAACAAAATAAACAGTCTTTCGTCATCCCTGATTCACTCAAAGTGTTCTACGGAATTAAAATAGACGAAGAAGTAAAAGAGAAGAATAAGAAGAAAATATGAAAAACATTTAAGAGAAACAAAAACCGGAGGGAAAAAAAGAAATTCGCAGAAAAACAATTCTTATTCTAATCAGAAAAAAGGAATTAAAAGAGAAAAAGAAAAGCAATTTGAATAATAAAACACTCAATCTATTTCTGATATTTAGAATGACACAATACAAATGGAGAAACGGAAGCGGATTTGGAAAAATTTGCATCAAATTTCCAGGGGAAAAGGTTCTATCTCCTCGATATTTGAAGTCCTAGATTTTCTGAGGTCTGGTACAAGGCGCTTAAATCTAAGGAATAAAGTTATTATATCAGTAAAGGTTTTGCAGATGGGCATATTGTCTATATCAGCCGGACAACGAGGGAGTCTTTTAGCTAGCGTTAGACCTGGGAGATTGATTTGCGCCTCCACTTCATAAATCAGATTACCAAAGCTGTGATACTCATGTGTTAAGTGGTGAGGGCCGATATAGAACCCGAAAACTTGCGTGGATGTTCTACCGACTGAGGTGGATCTATTAATCATTGTCCCATAGTGATTATTCTAAGGTTGATTGGCAAGAATAGTTGAAAATAAACTCTTGAAAGATTGATCCATTTATATTTTAAGTGGGAGTGACATCTCCCTGCCTTGAAACACTTCATTAAAATCCATTGCTTTTTGCCTGGGTTTCAAACCCAGTTTCTAAGTTTTAGAAGCGGAGAATATTTGCATACAGTCGTTTAGATGTACCGAGTGGCTGACGTATTAGTATATTTCCCCACTATTTTCATAAGTCGGTGTTGAACACTGTGTAATCTGTAACAATGGTGTAATCTGTTATTCAACAGGGACCAAAGACAAAGTTTGAAAGAGCTGAATTATCACATGATCAATGAACACATGATGTGGGAAGCCATACCCACATCTAAGAGAAGGCAATTATTTGTCTTCCTACAATCTGAAAAGGTGAATCCAGAAGGATTAAAAGTCACCAATTGATTTGTGATTTCCTTTGAACAGGAATCTTTTCTTGTTACATTCAATAACATCTTTATTATTTTAATCAAGTGTAAATGTTTAAATTGATATTTTAGAGCTTAAATCTCATGTCCAATTTTTTACTACTGTGATATAGATTAATTTCAAATTTTGAATGGAAGTATTTCTTTCTTGTTGAGAAGTCTTCAATCGACCCCAACATTTCTGTTCTTTAAGGTTTTAGATTGCTGCAAACTTTTACCCACCCCTAATATCTTATGAACATTAATGTTTCAAAAATAATTGTCTAATCCCCAGTCAGCGAGGAAGGTACAACGCAATTGTGGAAGGCCAGAACAATATAACACAAAATCAAATAATTCATGGAACAATGACAATATTTTAGATATAAGAAAAAAACTGGAGGACCGGATTGATCTATCTGTAGTTATTAAAATAACAACGAGGAGGACATTCGTCAGGTAATCCCTAAAATTTCAATAATTGTTCGTCTCAGAATTAAAAAAAACGCTTTAATTACTTCGTGTTGTAAAACCCTTTTCTTCTCTTCTTACCATCTTCTAATATATATCTTCTATTCTGCGTGATTACGGGTCGTCTATCTGATATCTGGGTATCTGCGTTGGCTTCTCTCTGTTCTTCTGATCTTCCTTCTTGTTTTTTTTTTGTTTGTTTTTCAGAGGGGACTTCTCATCTTTGTGTCCGTTGCTGTTTAGAAACGAACAAAGAACTTGATATTGTTTTTAGACGTCTTTATTCCACCCAAGTAAAAGCAACACGCGTGGAGAAATGGTCTACGGACAGCAAATGCCGTTTGCATCTATTCTGTTCAGTCACCTGGCCAAAACTGGCTTTCTAACTGTCTTTCTGTTCTCACGCTTACCTATGACCAATCAGAAACCAACTATAAGTTTAGTAAAAGCCCCTGTTAATTAATTATACTTTTTTCCATGATTTCATTACCGTTGTTTTTTTTTTAAATTTTACACTACCGCACATAATTTATAGGCAACCTATCAATTATGTAACACTTGATACCTATCGATACAAAATGATTAAATACCAAAATGAGATAATAGTCCGGAAAATGGGATGATGGCAACACTTCCCCTTAGAAATGCAACATAGGACAGTGTTAATTTATGTTTTTAAAATTCTAATAATTTTGATAACTGGGACTTGTAAGTGAATCATTTTCAATAAAATCCGTTCGTATTGTTTAATTTGATAAGCAGGATTTTTATTTGTGTTGACGATATATTTTCTCTTCTTTCATTAAAAACGTCAAATTTTACTGTAGTTTTCAAGATCTTTTTCTTCGATGTCGCTTTTCTGTTTTAGCAAGAAAACTTGGTCAACTCTTGTCAACAAATTTGTTTTGAAAAATGAAAAACAATTTCTTGTTATTGTAATGAAGTGCTGTATTTTCCACCTTCCACTGCATTTCTCTTTTCTCCTCTTACTTTCTTTTCCTTCCCTTCTACTTTTCCTTTCTCTTCTTTTCCTTTCTTTTCTTTTGTCGTACTTCCTTTTTCCTTCTCTCTTCTTTTTTCTTCCTTCAACGATGCCTGTTCATTAAATGACTAGTTCTCTCCTTCTTGAGTAAGCAGTTGTTTTTATCCCCAACCACTTACCCGAAATTAATTTCATTTCTCTATAAGATGTCTCTTCTACTTCCCTCTAGCTTCTCGTTATTTCCAGCACATCAGTAAGTTTTTTTCGAACTCAATGACGTTACAAAACGTCAAAGTTACGATATTTTCTTTCTTTCATTTAAAATCGTGTTAAAAATATTAAAAATGTTAAGATATTCCCTATCATACTGATTCTAAATTCGAAGAGTTCGATGGTTTCTGTGTCAACGCTCACGGAAATTGTGATCTGAAGGTAACATTTCTTTTATCTTTCTCAATTTCCGATGGCTTTTAAGTTTCTATGACGTTATTTAACCGGAAGAAAATAATTTTTATTTTTATGTTACTGTTGTATTTTATAAAAATGAATCCGAATCCCGGAAGAAATGAATGTCAAGGAAATGTACATACAGGGAGCAATTATAGGAAAATACGTTGCAGGAAAATATATTCTGAGTTATTCTAGAAAATCCCTGTATGCATTAAATTGTTGGTTGCTGCAGTTGCGTCAGTCTTTAAACGCAGTTCACCTCCACAATGGAGATTATCTAAAGTCTTAAATCTTATGTTAAATCTACAACAGGGAATTTAAAAAAAGGCATCTTAAACTTTAATGACATTTCCGGTTCGTTTATCTTAATTCTGCAAAATTGACAAAACTTTACGCCATGAAGTAACTTAACACCTTCGGAATTATTTTGGCCATTAGCGTTATTTTTTATACGGAACTAAATCAAAAATATTTCTGTGTCGTGTTACATTTTAAAGAAAGAATAAGTGCACCTGAATTTTGTACACAAAAATAACATTTCCACGTCATTATTTGCAACAAACAATCTATTTATGGGTTAAATGAAGAGTAGTTATAAATTGGCAAAAAACTATTTACTTGCTAGCGAGTATTTTTATCTAAACAAATAAATCTCTATGGTATATAAACATGTTTTTAATTCAGTATTATTCTATCTTTAGTGATGAAATCTGGTAAATTATTGACGCTATCCAGAGACTTATAAGCTGTATATGGTTATATTTTTAAGCAAAATAATTTGGAAAAACATTTTATGATTCCTATTATCCTCTTAATTTATAGAATAAAATTAGACTTTAATGTGAATCGTTGGAAATGTGTTCTAATGAGCGGGTTGAGAAGATAGTTCACAAGATTTATCAGTATAGAAATTAATATTATGTTTGAATATCTGATTTATAAACAGGCAACAAATAGAAATTTTAAAAAAAGGCATTTTAATGATTGACAAACCCGATAAATCTACCAACGTTCTTTTAGATAAATGTTATCTCGCAGTAATTCATTGGCCATGTCGGTTGGGGCTGTAGAATACACTGAATACATCTCAGCAGAGGAATAAGACCCACTGCCAAGTGGAGACACCTGTTGGTCATGAGTGGCGACTCGTAATGCCTAAGGACAGGTGGCTGAACGGTCTGTATATGAATACTAAGTGCTCCCATAATATGCAACACTCAATTCCAGTCCTTGTTTAGGCTAGATAGATGGTCGAAGAGGCCCATCTGATCAATCAAGCCCTAGCAACGATATGATTGTCTCGACCGTGTTCTTCAGAATTGCTCTTATGACAAACACCCATCCATTTTATAATATATATATATTTACCAACTGCAAAAGAAGGATGCGACACAAGGTCGATTTCTTAACAGGTCCTACTTCAAGGGTTCCTTCTCCTAGATTAATTGCCTTGAAGTGCCACGTCTCTCCTATTGTTTATCTATAACTGGAGGGAGATTAGTGGGATATGTGAAATGCAAATAGCCTCGTCCATGATTTGAACTCATCGCACCCATTTCTTACCACGGTAATCATTACACCACGTGCGTCCACCTTTTATCATATAGGTGCTAGAAGGCGGTAGCTGAGGGTCAACCAAAGGTATTTATTGATGCACATTGAGTTAATGAAAATTATTTCTACCAGTTTATAAAACCAAACCAAACCAAACAAATACATCTACCACAAATTATTCGCTTACAAATCATATATACAAAAAGACAGAATTTGGCATTGGGTGGTGCACAAGGGTTAATATGCCATTAAACAAAATAACCAACCAACTAAACATTTCAAATTCATTTTTGGACGATGGATGAACTCGCTCCTTCCTATCGATTCACACTGTGAATCTTATCTTTTTTAATCTGGAAACATCAAATGGACAATCTGTATTCGTCCATAAACGATGATATTTTTGTCAGTGATCAAATAAGACAGCTTTTAATTTCTTGAATAGTTGTTATCTATAATATGGAATTTCAAGACACATTTTCAATCGTAAAATTTACAAATATCCCAAAACAGTATTTATGATATTTATAATGTCGCGATGAGTATAACTAATATATTTTTGATATGGATACTTTATATTTATCTAAAAATAATTCCAAGTTGAAATTCAAATAAACAAGGAGACAGAGCGACACATTTCAAAAGTTTTTTTTTTGGTTTCTCTTCTTTTCTCTTATTGCTTTCGATTTTTATTTTCTAGTTAGAAAGATTGTGTTGCGCCACTTCTCCGAATGTTTGCTTATATTGATACTTACTAAAATTAGCTGTAAAGAGCAACAAGACAAAAATACCATTTTTTCCTTTTTTTAAAACATTTTTCCTTAAGATTCCATCACGCATCTCATTTCTATTTCTCTCTCTCTCTCTCTCTCTCTCTCTCTCTCTCTATTATATATATATATATATATATATATATATATATATATATATATATATAGCTCTGTCTGTCTGTCTGTCTCTCTCTCTCTCTGCCTCTCTCCTTTTCTTTTTTTCGCTTTCGAGATTTTGAAGAAAAAATCTTCAAAATCTCGATCGTCTTCTTTCAAATTCTTTCATCACTGTCTATTTTCCTTATTTTTCTTTATCCCCCTTTATTTATTTATTTATTTCTTCTTTCCAGTTTATTTTCCTTTTTTTATTTCTACTTTGTATGTTTTTTTTTTCTCTTTCTCATATTTTATATCTTCCTCGATTTTCATTCTTTTTATTTTTAAATTTTTTTTATTCCAATTTCATTTAGTTTAAAATTAAACGCTCCCCGTCCTCATAAAATCTCCTGTCTGATTTTATTTATATATTTTCCCTTCATCCTCAGTATTTTTCTCTCTGTTTTAACATTTCCCTTTTCCGTAATTTCTTCTTCCATATATTGTTTCTGTCTTTTCTCTTTTCTCCGTCTTCATTTCTTTTTCCCTTCATCCTTTCTTTTTTAACACTTCTTTTATTTTTCGTCATTTATTCTTCCTTATACTGTTTCTGTCTTTTCTCTTGTTCACGTCTTCATTTCTTTTCTAAATTCCTTTCTCTCCTGCCCATTTAAACTTATTTGATTCTCTTGTCTGTTTAAATCAGTTCCTGTTCTTTCCATCCACAAACCTTTTATCCTTCTTTCTATCCCTTTTTTTCTTTTTCTTTTTCTTCTTTTCCCGCCATATTTCATCGCCAATAAAACACTTAGTCTTCAACACTTTAACTTTGTCTTCTTCCACGAAGCCATTTTCAATTTACCACAGATTTACTGTCCAACTGGTCAGATGTTGGCGCCAGACTCTATCTTTGACTCATCAGACACCGATTTGGCAGCGCCGAAATAGAAATCCATTTGTGCTCGGCTAATGCATTTCTACATTTCTCGCTCGTGCCCACGTGTCAACGACTTGTGCACAATATTCCCACCGTAGTTGAGTGTTAAAACACACCGAGACCTTGCTCGTCAGCAACTTTCATCTCAATTATTACAGAAGCAAGCAGATATTTGAGAGGAGTTAAATATTTTACTGCTTCTTGCATTTTTCGACCTTTCGTCACAATATCCTCACGTATTTGACTGTTAAGATCCACCGAAAATTCGAACCATTAATCTGCTGAGTTGATTTTAACATAAAGTTTCGGCTGGCATATTCCTTGGCCTTCCTGTGGATGTTGACATTTCGGGTTGCCATACAAAGTGATTCTAAATCATGCCATTTATAATGAGAATAATGTTCACAAGGCGGTGCCCGTCTCCTCACCAAATAACACGTGACAGGTTGTGCTGACATAAATGGTATTGCAACAATGAACATTCTCTGACCTGACTTTCTATCAAACACCCAAAATGGATTTCTTTTTCTAAGGTTAAATTATTCGAACTGCCCTGCTATTTATTCCCATCTTGGGATGAACGCGAATATTCATGCATTTTATAACAGTGCGAAATGAATGCAAACTACCTCATTCAGAGTTTGAACTCGGTTCGCCGATACCATTCCCTTTAAGCCGTTAGGCCTTTGTAACCTCCTAGACTTCCTCGGTTGTCTGCATTTCTGAGATAAAATATTTTAATTATTCCGTATATTTGGCATCCCATCATAGTGTAATGGTTAACAAGCTAGGCTCGCATATTTATCATTCACTAGCTCCGTCGGTAGAGCGTTCGGCTAGAAACCACAAGGTTCCTAGTTCGATACCGGTCCTCGCCAACTCAGCGTATGAGTAGCACAGGGATCTGTGCGGTAAAGTAAGGAGCTGATGGTAGGTGTGGCGCTCCACCTCAGACACAAAAACAATCTCCTTGGTCTAGCGCTAGTGAAAAGGGGATAGACTCCCTCGTTGATTGGCTGATACCGACTTTAGGCCACCTTAAACTTTACCTTACTTATATACTTCATACTTGCGACCTTGGACCTAATCTAAGCTATGTTTATTTTCTTAAGCTCGTGTCGTACAATAGAGTAGTCGACCATTTTTAGTGAATTCTCATTAGGTGTTTCATACATCTGGCCTTTTGCCATACTTGGTTCAGCTTAAAAAATGGCAACAGAGGGAATCAGTATAGCTTTAGCTTAGTGGATAGAGCGTTCGACTAGGAACCACAAGGTTCCCGGTTCCATACCGACCCTCGTCAACTCAGCGTATGAGTAGCACAGGGATCTGTGCGATAAAGGGAGGAGATCACGGTAGGTGTGGCGCTCCACCTCAAACGCCAAAACAATCTCCTTGGTCTAGCGCTAGTAAAAGGGGGATAGACTCCTTTGCTGTCTGGTTGATACCGACTTTAGGCCACCCCGACGACTTCGGCTTTAGCCTTATATCTGGTAATCTTTTAAAATCACGAACCCTGTTATTCAACGGTGTCACATGTATGAGTCTTAAAGTCTCGTTTTATTCATGTCAGTACGAGAACAGACAAGATTAGAAGAGAATTGTGTTCTTATTAAAAATATATTTATTTTGTGGGCATTAAAAACAAAGATGATGATAATTGTCTAAAAAATTTAAGGCATATAAAAAGTAATTTACAAAAGAAATGAAAACGTGGAAAAGAGAAAAGACAGAAACAATATATGAAAGAAGAGAAAATGGTGAAAAAAAAAGAAATGTTGAAATTGAGAAGAAATAATTGCAGAAATGAAAGCAATACAAGGAAACATAAATTGTTACATAATCTATGCGGTTGCATAAGATTATTGTCAATCCCCTGTATTTCTAAGGGGATCACCCTTTTCATATCATGGCCGGATCCTTCCATGGAAAATTACAGAAGCCGCCAAATATGTGAAGTCACGTGGGACCTTTTTGAGTCCCCAGTTTGCAGTTGGACGTCAGGCAGTGAAGATGTACTGCCGAACTGTGACTCACTCTGCATATGCATATGTTAGTTAGCAGATGTCTGGTGGGGATTTAACAATAAAATAAGATCAAAAGTAAATCGAAGTCTTGTGTTTATTACCTAAAAACTAACAATGACACAGGGCTTCTGATAAGGAGAAATCCCTAACAGAAAACCAGACCGAAGTCCCCAAGAAAGTCCAGACCTTAGAAGATGCCAGACCAAGTCAAGATGATAGAAGAAATACCAAAGACGATCAGAATACTAAAGACGGCCAAGAAATAGAATTAAAGAAAGAGGTATGCAACATTATAATTATTTAGTGCCAGTGAGGAAGGGCTATGCAACAAAATGAAGGCAATAGAAGAAGGCCGAAGAATATACCAACCAAAAAGATAAGGTAAAGTACAGGAAGGCCAAGGTGTATAGCGCCCGAGACGTCGAGGTATACTCAACAAAGAATGGAAGATAATAAATTAAGGATATATGGAAGTAGGGATCGATTTTTTTTACAGTAAAGATTACTAAAGGAGTGAAAAAAAAACGAGTGGATAAATGAGATTTATCTCTTTAGTTAAAGCAAAAAAAGGAAATGCCGTTGTCTATTGAAAAGCCAATGTCGTCAATCTGGTGCTGTAAATTCGTCTTTTTTATTTTAGATATTGCATCGACTACAACCCCCCCTCTCTCTCTCTCTCTCTCTCTCTCTCTCTCTCTCTCTCTTTGTCTTTGTATCTGTCTCCCTGTCTCGCTTCTTCTCTTCTCTCTCTCACTCTCCCTATCTCACTCTCTCAACTAAATCCAAATTTCAGTTATTGCATCGACTCTCTGTCGCTCTCTGTCTGTCTGTCTGTCTGTCTCTCTCTCTCTCTCTCTCTCTCTCTCTCTCTCTCTCTCTCTCTCTCTCTCTCTCTCTCTCTTACCCATTCTCCCTCTGTATCTCTCACTTTCTCTTTCTCTTTCTCTCTTTCTCTCTCTCTTCTTTTCTCTCTCACTCTCTTACCCTCTCCGACCCCCTCTCCCCCTCTCTCTCCCCCTCCCTTTTTTCTCTTTCTCACTCTACTAAAAGAACCCCAAATTTCTGTCATTGCATAGAGTGCAACCCCGCTCTCTCTTTCTTTCTCACACACTCCCTCACACTCTCTCTCCTCCTCTCTCTTCTCTCTCTCTCTCTCTCTCTCTCTCTCTCTCTCTCTCTCTCTCTCTCTCTCTCAACTAAAAGAACCCCAAATTTCAGTCATTACATAGAATAAACCCCAACTCTCTCTCTCTCTTTCTCCACACTCTCTCCTCTCTTCCCTTTCTCTCTCTCAATCTTCTCTCTCCTCTCTCTCTCTCAACTAAAAGAACCCCAAATTTCAGTCATTACATAGAATGCAACCCCGCTTCTCTCTCTCTCTCTTTCTCCCACACTCTCTCCTCTCCCCCCTCCCCCTCTCTCTCACCCTCCCCCCCCCAACTAAAAGAACCCCGAATTCTATTTTGTCTACAAATTGTCCAGCAATAGATTTTCCTTCTGGATATGCATCTATAACGAGCAATAAGCGTTTCGAAAATATTACAAGAAACATATTCTCTTGTTCAATCAACTTTTTTTTTATCGCTAACATGAATAGTTATCGATATCACCTTTCTACCCTTGATGCAATATCGATTTTGTCCAAGTGCCACTCAATTTGCGATAACATTCACAGCGTTGCCAGCACAAATACTTCCACTATTTATACGAGTCTACCAGTTTCTTGTTCGTTCGTCTTATTATAGTCATATAACTGACTCGACCACGGCTGGGAACTTGGCATCATAACTTAGTTATGAAAGGACACGGTTGTCAAACTGATATTTTTTCGGTTTCTCTTGTGCCGTCAATCACCGTCAATCATATATTCATCATGGAACAATTTCAATAGTGACAAAGAATATTATTTATTATTATTATTATTATTATTATTATTATTATTATTATTATTCACTCCTTTTGAGTTTTCACATCAGCGTTAGCTGATGGTCTTCCACTGGAGTCTGAGTGACAGCAAGTCTCCTCAGGTTTCCAGGACTCTTCTAAGTATTCTAGCAGATTGCAGCAGTGCAGTATTATGGATGGTCTCAATCTTTCCTCTGATGTCCGGATTTTCCAATTCCCTTTTCCAATCCCTTTGGGACCGTTCCAAGTGCACCAACTACAATTGGTATCACTTTCACTTTCATATTCCATAACTTTCTCAGCTCTCTGGCAAAGTCCAGATATTTGTCCATTTTTTTCATTTTCCTTTAGCTTTACCCTCTGATCTGCAGGCACTGAAAAATCCACCAGTTGACAAGTTCTTTCTTTTTTGTTAATCAACACTAGGTCTGGTCTTCTTGCTGGGATGAGGTGATCCGTTTTTATTTCAAAGTCCCAGATAATTTTATGTTTCGTTCTCAAGAATAGATTCTGGTTTATGCATATACCATTTTGTTGTATGGTCAAAATTTAATTTTTTGCATAATTCCCAGTGGATCACCTTTCCCACCCAGTCGTGTCTAGTTTTGTACTCCCGTTGTGCTAGTTTGTTACATTCGCAGAGTACATGGTTTACAGTCTCATCTCTATTACCGCAAAGTTTACATTTACTATTTTGTTGGGTCTTATCAATTTTCGCTTTGATGTAGTTTGTCCTTATGGCATTATTTTGTGCAGCAATTATTAGTGATTTAGTTTCTCTTTTGAGGTTTCCTTTTCTTAACCATGTCCAAGTCTTTTCATGTGCAACCTCTTCGATTTGTCGTTTGAAGTGTCCATATAATTGTTTTTCTTCCCATTTTTGTTTTCTAGTCTTTGTTGTTTTTCTGTTTGTCCATCTGTCCCTCTACTATTGTTGGCCGCCATAAGTAATTTGTCTTTGCTCTTTCTTGTGTAATCTTCAAGTTGTTGAATTGTGGTTTCTACTCAGTCCTCTATGTTGGCAAGACCTCTTCCCCTTCCTTTCTTGACACATATAATCTGTCTCTATCATCTCCAGGGTGGAGAGCTTTGTGCATGGTCATTAACTTTCTCGTCCTTTGGTCGATCTGTCTGAGTTCTTCTTTTGTCCATTTTAAGAATGGTCCCGAGTATCTTATAATGGGGACGGCCCAGATATTGATTCCTCTGATTAGATTTCTGCTGTTAAGTTTGGTTTCTAGAAGTTTTCTAGTTCTCCTGAGATATTCTTTTTTAACTTTTTCTTTCATTTCTGTTTGCTTGATATCGTCCGCTTCTAAAATTCCTAAGTATTTGTAGCTTTCATTTTCATCAAGTGATTTTATAGTGTACTGATTTGGCATTTGTATTCCATCCATTAATTTTCTTTCACCCTGTTTCATTACTAGCATAGCACATGTTTCAATTCCAAATTCAATTCCTATATCTTGGCTATATATTTTAAGTTTGTACCAGGGTTTCTAATTCTTTTTCATTTTTTGCAAAATTTTTTATGCCATCCATGTACATAAGGTGGTTTATCTTTTCTTGTGCGTTAGTGAATTTGTATCCCCCTGTACATTTTTAAGTATATGATTGAGTGGCATCATTGCTACAATAAACAGTAGTGGTGATAATGAGTCTCCTTGGAAGATACCTCTCTGGATTGCTTTCCGGCTTTTAATTGAACTCGCCAGTTTTCCATGTTTTTTTCAATGGAATTTATGATGTTGGAAATTTTGTACATTTTTAAACATTCTAAAATCCAGGTATGTGGGATCATGTCATAGGCTTTTCTGTAATCGATCCACGCCATTGCAATATTTTTCTGTCTATTTTTTTTTACTTCTTTAAGAATGTATTGGTATATATACAGTAAATCGTGTGTTCCTCTTTTTCCCTTGCGGCATCCTTTTTGTTCTTCTGGGAAAAGGTTACGCCAATTGAGTGAAAAGTATATTTCTTCTTTTATAACAACAGTCAATATTTTCCACATCATGGGTAGACAAGTTATTGGTCTATAATTGCTGGGGATGTTTCCTTTGTGTGGGTCTTTCTGGATTAGGGTAGTTATCCCTTTTGTCATCCATTCGGGTACTTCTGTTTCTTGTAGACATCTGTTCAGTTGCTGGGCCATTCTTTTGTGGACGGAAGTACTTTTTTGAACCAGAATCCATGTATGCCATCATGGCCTGGTGTTTTCCAATTTGTTATTATTATTATTATTATTATTATTATTATTATTATTATTATTATTATTCGTCCAATCTTAAAATTCTTAAAGTTTATTCTTAGCATTAAATCTATCTAAATTCATGAAAAAATAACAGCAAGATAAAAACAAAAACTCCCTACCGGGATTTGTAAATTATGTTCATCACCAAAATGACAGATAAGAGAATTGGCATTTATGATAAATAAGCATTCATATTTTCAAATACTGAAGTTAATTTGGAGTCAAGACAAAAGGGTGATCCCCAAATAAGATTTTGAATTATTAATTAATTTCTCGTGTTTCTCTTATCTATGACAAATGTTCAGTTTCCTGGTGAGCAAAATCCACAATTAATGAACTTGAGAAAATTTCTGTCGACACTGAAGCCTCACGAGAAATGTCACGAGGCACATAGCATTTAAGATCGTCAGACGCCATGTTGATGTCAGCTGAGAGAGAGAGAGAGAGAGAGAGAGAGAGAGAGAGAGAGAGAGAGAGAGAAAGAAAGAAAGAAAGAAAGAAAGAGAGAGTGAGGAAGAGAGGGAGAGAGATCTTATGAGGACGGGGAGCGTTTCATTTGATACTGAATAAAATTATGATAAAAAGAAAGGAAAAGAAAGAAAAAGAAGGAAGATATAAAATTTGGGAGAAAGAAAGCAAAACTTACAGAATAAAAATAAAGAGAAAAAGAAATAAACTGAAAAGTAAAAAAGAACAAGAGAAAGAAAGAAAGAAAGAAAGAAAGAAAAAAAGAAAGAAAGAAAGAAAGAAAAATGAAGAAAATAAATACCGATTAGGAATTTGAAAGGAAAACGGTGGGGAAAGAAAAGGAATGACGAGAGAGGCAGAGATAGATAGATAGATAGAAAGAGAGAGAGAGAGAGAGAGAGAGAGAGAGAGAGAGAGAGAGAGAGAGAGAGAGAAATAGAAAGAGAAAGAAAGAGAGAGATTAATCAGAGAAATTAAAATCTGTGATGGAATCTTATGGATTAAAAAAAAAAGAAACCAATTTTGGTCTTGTGCTCTATACATTTAGGCTTCGGAGGATTGGCGCAACACAATCTTTCTAACATGAAAATAAAAACAGAAGCAATAAAAAGAAGAAAAGACAGTAAACAGAGAGAGAGAGAGAGAGAGAGAGAGAGAGAGAGAGAGAGAGAGAGAGAGAAAGAGAGAGAGAGAGGGAATGCTTGCTTAGTGGTTTTAAGATTCCACTGCATAAAGCTAGAGAATTAAGTTTTGACTTTCGTTAACTAATCAGCCAAATATTCAGTGAGATCAATTGAAGATCCTTTGTAGAAGACGTCAAAGTTTTATCTCCACTTCATTCAAGGAGAGTCAGTTGGCTCTGAAAGATCAGCGTCATGTTATCTTCCGTTCTTCATGCTATCTTGTGTTCAAGAGAGATTACTTGGCAGCGCTTAAAACTCTCCAACTTACATAAGAAATATAACACTAAAATAAATATCACCTGTAATACGAGATTCTTCTTTTGATATCCAGTTACCCCAGTCTCTTTTCCAAACATCTACAATGTCGCCCTCCCGGCTGGATCTGTAGAATACACCGACTGCACCTCTACAGAGGTAATGCCCCCAATAGAGCCACTTGTCAGCAATGGGTGGGGGTCTGTAATGCTTAAGGATGAAATCCTGGTGGCTGAGCAGTCCATGACTTGTAAAACTCAAATTTAGCCTTTACTTAGACTAGATGGGCGGTCGGAGAGTCTCCCTCCGATCCGATTAATCGGCTGATCACGTCAAGCCCTAGCACTTAGGATTGTCCTGGTCCAATTTCTCTTATAGCAACTCCCAAATCTTTTTTATCATATGTGATAGAAGATGGTGGCTGAGGGTCTTAATCCTAGGTATGATACTAAACTGCTAGTGGTGAAGTTCCAATTCTGGAGTTGTAGGGAGGGTGGAGTATCACTTCATCGACATTGTTTCCAGTTTCACTCTGACCTATAGTGGTGGTACCTGTTAAATCTATGGGTTAAATAGATTAAAAATACTTTAAAAATCCGTTTAAAAATAAGAGCTTTAAGAATGTTGAATACTCAATAAGAATAAATAAAAGAAAAACACCTTCAGCATAAAATAACCCATGTGTTGACATGCCGTAAAATCCAACCAACCAACCAACCAACCAACTACAATGGATATCACCATCATGTTGATATTCCAAAAATGTTCAGCTGTGACAAGAAATAAATACTTTTCCAGCTTTTCAACTTCTTTCGCTTTCAATCTGTAGTCTGCTAGAACAGCGAAATCAACCAGATGACAACTTATTTTCTTCTCGTTGATTGGCCTGGTCTTCTGGCAGGTATTGGGTGATCCGTTTGTATCTCAAAGTTACAATGAATTCTGTGCGTTTCATTTTCTATGGCAATTTCTGGTTTGTACATATTTGTCACCTTTGTCAAATTGCACAATTCCCATGAAATTTCTACCAAGTCATGATTGTTGTATTTTTTGGCCAGTTTGCTGTATTTACTCATTATGACATTAACTGTTTTATCTCTATCAATATACTTTCTATTATTCTATTATATCATTATGAATCAAAATAGTTAAATCTTTTTTTGCTACTGAATGATATTCTCTTCTAATAGAAATTTGAATCCTCACAAAGCAAACTAACTTTGTTGGGAATATATCTGAAGAATAATCAATAGAATGGCAATCGGGGAAACAATGTGTTAATAAAGTGGAAATAATGCCTTCTCCAGCCAATACAATTGTTTAGATATTCAGTCTTGGGACCAATCACATTACAGGGATAAAAAGAACATCCTGGTTGGGACAGACAAAAATGTTTGACTCCACACTGGTTCATGGCTTAAAAGGTCCCTAGTTCATTCCGAGATTCAGCATCTAGTAGAAACATCAACATCAACTATTTTCAGGCTTTTATTATCTGACAATTCTAGAGTGAAAAAAACCTTGTTTGTCTCCGTGCCTGCGGATTATCAATTTTTGATATGATTCGTCCTTATGGCATAGTTTGTGCTGCTATTAATAGAGAGTCGGTTTTCTTAGCCAATAAATCCATTCTTAATGGATACTCAATTTTTTATAAACACCTTTTTCTATTTAACCCATAGATGGAAACCTAACAGGTACTAAAACTCCGGGTCACAGTCACAGAGCAATGATGATGAAGAGGTGCTCCACATTCCCCAGACTTTCAGCACTGGAACCTCACCATCAGTTAAGAGTTTAACGTCAAACTCAGGACATGAAGACGATCAGACACCGCTTTCTAGAACCCATATGATAAAAAGAATTGGGGGTTGCCATAAAGGCAATAGGGTTGTGTCAATCATATAGGTGCTAGGGCTTGACGTGATCAACCGATTGATCGGAGGCGGCCTTTCCGACCACCCCTCTAGCCTAATTAAGGACCAAAGTGGGGGGTTGCATGTCATGGACTGCTCAGTCACCAGGGTTCAATCCATAAGCATCACGGGTCACCCCCACGGCCAACAGGTGGCCCCATTGGGGGAGTCTTACCCCTCTTCAGTGTGCAGTCTGTGTATTCTAATGCCCCAACCGACAGGGCGGTCTGCTAAAAGTAGCCATAGCGTTATTCTTCTTCCCATTTTTGTTGTAGATTTTATGATTGTTGATATCCTGTTTTATTGCTATTGCTTGCTGCTGTAGTCAACCTTTATTTGCTCTTGTTTATATATTTCTCAGGTCTCTAA
>CM042138.1:53517972-53557972 GCA_023376005.1 Doryteuthis pealeii
TCCTCTGTGGAACTCGGAGATTTCTCTCAACTGGGAGATGAAGAGGAGCTCCAATGGGTGTGATTGTGAATGTAAAAGGCACCCCTTAAAGGCCTTCTTCTTACACGGACAAAAACGATATAGATTTCTGTTTCAGTTGAAAAGAATTTCTCTTAATATTTTAAAGACGCTTTTAAAATGGTGTCAATTCTTATTTTATTGGAGATGTATCAAAACTGTTTACGAGTCGGAGTGGTAAATAGAAGGGGGTGGGGTGAAAATCAATCATTAAGATCATCGATTTGTTTTTTTTGTTGTAAATTGAAACTTTTTTTTTATTTTATAAAAGGTTACATCAACAAAAACGAAATTTTGTATCAATGACCCTTTGCCGTTATTTGCGTTACATTTATGTCTTTAAACGAAAAGAATATTTCTATATATATAATTTTCTTTTTCATTTACATCAAAAGACTTATCTTCTGTTCTTTAATAATAAAGGTGCTTTCATTCCTGAAAACCTTTCACACACACACACACACACACACACACACATATATATATATATATATATATATATATATATGTGTGTGTGTGTGTGTGTGTGTGTGTGTGTGTGGCCAGCATTTCTTCTTTAAGGAATATTTTGTTGAACTGCGCAGCCATTTTCTGTCTGCAAATCTTGTTCCAGGTCCTTTTAAGTTGCCGGATTGATGTAGTTATATCTGGCGAAAATTGGCTGATGTATTTGCCATAACTTATTTCCCGAGTACTTTCCGCCCTGTCACGGGCCATCTTCAGGGGTAGTGAATGAACAATACAACAATAGGTTGTTCCATTACACTTCTATTCTATTTATATAGGGGTTGAGCAAATTTTGTTTTATTATTATTATTATTATTATTATTATTATTATTATTATTATTGTTTCAACTATTATTATTATTGTTGTTAATACTATTATTATTGTATAAATTGTTAATGTAGTTACAGGCATTTTAGAACATTAGTGCTATTATCGAAGTTTATTTTATTTAGTTTTGGATTTTTATGTCTAATATGTAGGGCTTACAAAATCTTTAGTCTTTGTTTATAGCTTTGTTTTTCTAAAATGGTAGTGTTGTCATTGGGTATTTTACGGAAGTTAGTAGTAGGATAAGAATGTGTTTTTAAATGTTGAGCTATTTAACTAGTGTCGGAAAGGTGCATTGTAAGACGCCGGGAAAGGGTTGTTGTCGTTAAACCGATGTGTATATTGTTATCGGATATACATTCTCCCAATGGGCATTTAAATTGATACACTACATTGGTTTTTTTGTAAAGGTTCAATTGAGGGTGAGAAATTATTGTTGATGATTAAGTTTGAAGTTTTACATTTTTTATAGTATAGTATCTGTATTATATTTTTAACCCTCTACAGAGGTACAGTGGGCGTATTCTACAGCCCGAGCCGACAGGGTGGAAAGTTATCATCAGTCCTAAGTATTTGTATTCTTTAATCATTTTCCCCAGAACATTATCTTCTATTTTTATGATTTTTTTTCGAATGCTACAGTTGAACATTGCATTTGTCTTCTGTTCATTTTTAAACCAAATTTGATACTGTTTCTATTCAGATCATTCGTGGCAACTTCTAACTAATTCAATTATTTTCATGTCAGTAATACATCGTCAGTAAATGATTCAAATATCTTTTCTCGGTTCATTGTTCATTCATTCGTTCCCAGTTCGTTTTTTCGGAATATGCTTTCAAGACAGGCGGGAAATAATTGAAGCGAAATTGTATTATTGTGGTGTCTGCTACCGAACACTGGAGTGATAATCTTGCAGCAGGAGAGAAATGGACTCCAAGACTTTTTGACAATCCTATTTACCTTTTGTTATTACTTTCGGAGGTCGATCTGAAATACGGGTGGCGAGTTTTTGTCCGGCGGTGGAAATCTTCGTCAATAGGTAATTCTAACACTGAATAGAACTCCTAAGCCCCCTCCTATCTTGATCCCCTATAGGTGACAACGAGGTCCGTTCTTCTTCCTACTTTTTCTACATAACTGTGTGTGATCCGCCTTTTCACTAGAAAAGGCGGAGCTCCTATGACGTGATAGTGCCTTTATGATGCTCAGTTTCCATATATGAGACATTAAGACTTTCCATATATGAGACACACTCCATATATGAGACATATTTAAAACTTTCTGTAGGTGTTTTTTTTTATTATACTTGCTCTTCTTCTACTCTGCACCTGAGGACATCGAGACACTCACAGGTCACCATATCACACAACAGTTTGCACGTAATCGAGCTAAACAAAACTGATTTTTTACTATTGCATTACAGTATCTACTTGCCTCACTCCTTTACTATTCTGTATATCTCTGTATGTACATGTAATGAAATTTTCCGTTATGAATTATATTGATATCATATAACATCCATGCCCTTATCAACTCTTTTACACAAAAACGCACATTGCACATGCTTTCTTTGTAACTATCAGACTACATTTACTGAGACTTGCGCAAAAACATTATCTGCTTTTTCCCTTCATTGCATACTAGTGAAATTGCACGTTAAGATGACTGGCGGTGGGAATAGTTGGAAACATAATCTCAAGTTAGCACTTCATGTGCCACGTTTAGAAATTGAATTTTTTATATTCTTACTTACTTTCTGGGTATCTACACAACTTCTATCTATTCATCACATTAGCACAGTTACAAACATGACGATATTATCAATTTTAACATCATTGCTAATGCGGCGGCCATCTTTAATTACATTGTTTTATGGGTTTTTTATCACGTCACCATGGTTACAAACAAAGATCGTTTTTAATGAAGATGAAATTATTCATTATTTTTTCTTCTATTTGCCAGGATTAATAGAGAATAACGTTTTTAATCCAATAAGCAGTGCCGAATTTTAAATGTCCAATGAACCGTGCGATTCTGGATCATTATACCGAATATTAATTGCCAGAAAACTTACTTTACAGAACATCATTATGCAGAAATAATCGCTTTATGGAAGGGTCTGAAAACTCTGCTAGCCGAATTCAAAGAAAGATAACTTTTATATACGAATCGGATTTTTTTTTAGATTAAAAGTCTGTATGATTTTAAAATTACACCAGTTGATTCAATTGTTGTAAATAGTATTTGTTTATTTAGGATAAACAAATATCAAAGAAGGAAATTCATTCAAAAAGTATTTTTAAATTAAATTAAAATATTTTTTTCCATAAATTCACCAGTAAATGTTTGGGTTTAATATTTCGGGTAGAATAAATTTCATTTCAATTCGAATGTTTTATCAAAATTTATGGAAGGAAACAGAAGAATTAAGCATTGACAATTTGTAACGTAGCGGCGTCGTCACGGTACCAAATAGATATATTTATTGCATAGTGCCTTTTCTTGGACGGCACTAAATATCTATACGTTGTATACTTCTTACGTCTTACTCTGGTCTATTCTTCCGGCCGTCTTCTGATCGTCTAGTCTTCTATCTTGGTCTGGTCTTTCTTATCTGGGTTCCATGTCTGGTTCTGTTGGGGACCATTTCTTATCTGAAGCCTTGTGCTATTGTTAGCTTTTAGTAATAACAACAAGACTTCGATTTACTTTTGATGTTACTTTATTCCAGAACCCCAGACCAGACAAATGCGCGCGGAGAGTCACATCTTGCTAGCTTCTAACTCTGCAACTGACTAACTGCAACTCTGAGTTGCTTACACCTTAAACCGGAAGGGGCTTTATGGAAGGAAACAGAAGAATTAATCATTGACAATTTATCTCAGCTAATTTAGAATGGATTTCATGTTTAATATAAATAGAAATTAATTAGTACTCTAATTAAAATCAACGATAAACAACACATTTTTTCAGTTCTTGGTATTTTATTGAATTTTTCTTTTATTGTTTTTTTATAGTAATTCTTTCTTACTATATTCCTTCAACACAATGGATATTTCTTACAGTATAACAAAGTTTTAAATAGTATTTGTTATTTATGATAAAAATATAAAAGAATAAAACTGTTTTAAGAAAAATTTTAAAAAATATGTTTTTCCATGAATTCAGCTCTAAATTGGATGTTAACGGTTAAAGAAAGCTTTTGCAGTTAAGTTAAATCAAAGATCACAACAAAATTGTGAATGTCGGTAATTGTTTTCAATATTTCGAATCATTTTTGACTGGATCATGATTAACCCTTTCATTTCTAGTATTATTTAGATTATTCAAACTATTGTCCTCATCTTTAATGTTATCTGTACAACGTTTCGGTCGATGTGCCCTCCGGTTTTCTTCAGGTATTTCTTGTCGGACTCTGGAACCTTCTCGAACTCAGGAACCTTCTCTTCGAACTCGGGAACCTTCTTTTCGAAATCTGGAACCTTCTTGTCATAATCGGAGTATCCTGTTCCCATTCCGCTAACCATAGCTACGGCACAGGAGTTAAGCTGTGTTAATTATTACTCTATACTAGTACGGCAACTGACCAGGATTGAACCTGCAGCCTAGAGAAAATTGTCACTTAGAAATATCTTAACCCAACGCCTTTATCCACTATGCTATGTGCCCACTTGGAAAATCCAGTGTAAATTTTGGGAACTTATAAATCAAATCTTTCATTTTTATCCAATTCAATTTAGCACTCTGGCCATTTCACTTAGTGATTCTTTTTTATCAGTCAGACACGATCCTCTCAGTCCTCTCTAGAAGGGGGCTCTCTGTAGAATACACCGACTGCACCTCTACAAAGTGGTAACCCCTCCCAATGAGGTTACCTGTTGTCGTGCGTAGCGATCCATGATGTTTACGGGCGGAATCCTGGTGGTTGAGCAATCCATGACATGCAACACTCCACTTTGACCTTTACTTAGGGTAGACGAGCGGTTGGAGAGGCCCTCTCCGATCAATCGGCTGGTCACGTCAATTCCTATAACCTATATGATTGTCCTAACCCTATTGCTCTAATATATATTGAAAAAATAAATATTAAAAATAAATATTAAATATTTTTATTTATTTTTATTTATTTATTTATTTATTTTTTCTATATTTATAGAAATAATATATTTATCTATTTATAATTTATAATATAGATAATATATTTATCTATATTTATCTATATTTTTATTTATTTTTATTTATTTTTTTTTTCTATATTTATAGAAATAATATATTATCTATTTATAATTTATAATATAGATAATATATTTATCTATATTTATCTATTTTATATTCATTTATTTATTTTTTATTTATTTTTTTATTTATTTTTTATTATTTTAATAAATATTAAAAATAAATATAAATATTAAAAATTGAATAATATATATTACAAAATATATATTGCTCTAATAGCAACCTCAATCCTTTTTATCATATGTGCTTGAAATGTGGTGTCTGAGTGTCTCATTGTCCTGGGTATGACGTTAAACTCTATCTAATGGTGAAGTTCCAGTTCTATTACTCTCAGGTCCACTCTGGCCTGGAGTTATAGTACCAACTAGGGTCCCATCTATGGATTCAATAGAACAACTGAAAACAGAAAATTGAGTACCTACCAAGAATGAGTAAAACAAAACGTCTTCAGCATAAAATGACCAATGAGTTGTCATGCCGTAAAACCTAACCAACCAACCAACCAACCACGATCCTCTCTGTCTAAAATAAATTCCCCTCATCCATTTCTTACTTTGCAATTTCAAATGTGAAAGTAATTAATCCTTTGCATTATTTTCCTGGTTCATCTCTTTGACAAATTCCAAAAGAATTTCCTATCAGTTTCAATGAACTTATAGCAGCAGCTATCCTCATCAGTAAATCCAATACCTACCGGACAATCAAAAAAATCATAACTAATTAAAAAGGATAATTTTCCAATAATTTTATAGTAATAGCTAATATCCCAGTGGAGTAATGGTTATCATCATGGGAAATGAATACGGCGAGACGATTTCAAATCCTGGACTAGGCTTTTGCATTTCATATAGCGCTAATACCATTCTGAAAGGTATTAATCCAACTATTCCCCCACCTCCAGCTATAGATAAATACTAGGGCAGACTAGGCTCTTTAATTTTGGTATGGCAACTAGTCTTGGAGAAGGAAAAACCGGAATTTAAACCTGATGAAATCCGCTTAAGAAATTGGCCTTGTGTCACATCCTACTCATACGGAGGGGTTGGTAAAAATGTGGTAGCTGGGAGGCAATCATAATAAATAATGTCGCTTGCAGGTAAACCGGGTATGCTCACCGTTGACATAGGAATCTTAAAGAAGTTATAGGAAGTAACTCATTATAAGATCAGTTATCGAAAACAAAGTAGTATGAAAACAATAAAATGTAATTAGAAAAAATAGCAGACTTTGCTGTAAACATCAAATACACTAATCTATTTTATAATCAGTTGGGCTTTAAAAAATCTACGACGAATTAAACTCTAACAGTAAAAACATATTTACTTTAAAGAATGTACACGTTCCAGTATATAAGGACATCCGGATGGTCTTTGAATTTTACTATAAACAACTCTAGACATAAAACAAGTGCTTTAAATCATAGTAAATTACTACCGATTGAATATATCCGCCAAACAGACTAAGACTCAGACAGAGACGCTAAATTTACAATAACAAAGTGGATAGAATAAAACATCTTACAATTTAAGATCAATACTAGAAACCCATGAGGAGAAACCGATATTACTTCGAGAAAGTCTAACTCCTAAACATAATTTAACAAAACATCAAGCCACGCAGAAATCATGTATAAACAGTGATACCAACATTGAATAATAAACACAGATACCAACATTGAATAATAAACAGTGATACTAACATTGAATAATAAACAGTGATACCAACATTGAATAATAAACAATGATACCAACATTGAATAATAAACAGTGATACCAACATTGAATAATAAACAGTGATACGAACATTGAATAATAAACAATGATACCAACATTGAATATAAACAGTGATAAACAGTGATACCAACATAAACAGTGATACAACATTGAATAATAAACAGTGATACCAACATTGAATAATAAACAATGATACAACATTGAATGATAACAGTGATACCAATTGAATAATAAACAGTGATACTAACATTGAATAATAAACAGTGATACCAACATTGAATAATAAACACTGATACCACATTGAATGATAAACAGTGATACCAACATTGAATAATAAACAGTGATACCAACATTGAATATAAACACTGATACCAACATTGAATGATAAACAGTGATACCAACATTGAATAATAAACAGTGATACCAACATTGAATAATAAACAGTGATACCAACATTGAATAATAAACAGTGATACCAACATTGAATAATAAACACTGATACCAACATTGAATAATAAACAGTGATACCAACATTGAATAATAAAAATATTCTCATTAACTTTTATTCACTGATTTTTCTACTTAACACATCTTCGACTAAAGAAAATTTAAAGTTATTTTCAAATTTGAAAATAGTTTACAAAAAAAAGCTTCTAATTATCGAATGATGATGTCGTTAATTTGTGTTGACCTTGTGTCACACTTTGATAGCTTAATCAGTCTTGAAATAATTACCCCTGGTGATGCGCTTAGGCCAAAATTGATTGGGATTAATGACAGATTAAGAGAATTCACACACACACACACACACACACACACACACACACACACACACATATATATATATATATATATATATATATATATTGATTTCAAACAAAATAACGGCACTCATCTTCTTCCGACGGGAGTACGTCTGCCACATTAGATAAGGGGGCATTCGTTCTAAATAAATAGATGTACAATGTGCACCAGGCAGATAAAACTCCTCCTCCTCCTCATTCCCTTCTCCCTCCCTACAGGTACAGGACTAAATCCCAGTATGAGAATCGTTACTGCTCGAACTCATTCCCTTGGGTTGAACAATTGCAGAGGTAAGAAACTATATATATATATATATATATATATATATATATATATATATATATATATATATATATTAATCGTAATGAGTCAATTCTACCAATTAACTAGTCAGATACTTGCCCTGATGAGCTAGTAAGAGAAACTTTGATTTGTAGACCTGATTCATTAGAATTAATATTACTATTTGCTCTACTTAGTTATTGAGTTACTCTTTACATTGTAGCTTTAGACAAACCAAATATATTTTTCTTTTGGCCAAGTGATATAGTGTTGATCGATTATTTTCGATTGGTGTGACTCTCTATTTTTTTCCATGCAATTTTTTGTAGTATATTTTTATTACCAAATTATTTGCCGGGGTTTTTCCTCACCACAAGGGTTTACTAATAGAACTAGTATAGTATAGTATAGTATAGTACAATAAGTAGTATAGTAGCACTTTGGAGGGGATTTCGCTAAAGACAGCCAACTAAAGCGTAAATGCAACGCTCTCCTATAAAAAGGATGGAACACTCTATGGTGGCCTTTGAATACATGCAGATGTGTGTATTTAACAGTTATAATCCCCTTCCCATTCTGTTGGTATCGATAGCCGAGCAGTTAAGCAGCCCGACAGATGATAAATCGAACGGGTTTCTATCCCGGCTGTTGGTAGCTTACAAATATCTAGCCACAGTGAAGAGACGTGATACGTCGAAACACGGTGTCCTTATATATATATTTATATATATATATATATATATATATATATATGTGTGGTTGTGTGTGTTGTGTGTGTGTGTGTGTGGATATAAACTAAATCTCTATTGCACGCACATTTTTAGTGGTTAGAGGTATTTTAGATGGCCGATAGACTGTGGAATATAAACCTTCGTTCTGGTCGTATTGAGGATAATGAGACTAAAGTGAGGAGGACCCTCTGTACCTAACCAATATCAGACGGTGGGAATGATTGATGAACCAGCATTGCTCAACCAGAAAAATGAAAGTCAGTCCTATTACGTTCTAGCCACACTCTCTGTGAACCTGTTTCTGTCCCCGAAATGAATATCCCTGTACCACAACAAAGTCCCTTACTTCCTCAATCTCAGAGTTGGAGGTGCATTGTGTAATGGTTAGTCGTAGGAAATGGACTCGTCGACTCGAGTTCAAATTCTAGACGAAGCTACAGTTCACTTAGCGCTAATACCCTTAGGAAAGGTATGAATACAGCTACTCTCCCTCCAACTAT
Source organism: Doryteuthis pealeii (assembly GCA_023376005.1). Lineage (NCBI taxonomy): Eukaryota > Metazoa > Mollusca > Cephalopoda > Myopsida > Loliginidae > Doryteuthis > Doryteuthis pealeii. The sequence continues at coordinate 53,527,152 of CM042138.1, forward strand.
GGATAAATGGTAGGGCAGACAGGGCTCTTTAACTTTGGTTAGGTGACCAGCCTAGGAGAAGGAAAACTCTGAATTCAAACCTATTAAATCCGTTTGGGATGGTCACTACTAGAATAGGTTCAGTTCTAATTGGTGATCAATTTCACTAATAAAGTCTTTGTAATGATTTCCTGTTGCCAAAAGACAAAACCCACCTTTGTGGTCGTTTTTGGTAATTGTTGCGAATATGCAACAGATAGGGATGAACAAATTGAAGACATTGTCTGTTGAAGATTCTTTCACGTTGAGTAAACAACACTTCCGTCACTATGTGCTTTATATATAGACATCTAATACTTACGTTCATAAAAGTAAGTTTTAGTCATTTGCTAAATTTTTCACAGAATAATTACATTCGAAATTATATAGAACTGCTATATATGCATTCAACATTGAGATAAGCGTAAGTTTCAGTCATTTACTTTTTTAACTGAATAATTAAGTCCGAAATTGTATAGAAATGTCATATTTACATTCACCATCCAAATAAGAGTAAATTTCACTGAATAATTAAATCCCAAAGGCCTATTTTGTTTAGAGTTTATTTATAATTAATGTGATAATACATTTTTACTTTATTTGTTTATTTATTTATTGCACAGATAGACCGACATTTTGTAAATAAAAGGAGAGAAAAGAAGAATAAGATTTGCTTATTAATATGGATAATATTACTGATCATGCTTCTCTCTCTCTCTCTCTCTCTCTCTCTCTCTCTCTCTCTCTCTCTCTCTCTCTCTCTCTGTTCTGTCTTCTCTGTCCTCTCTGTCTCTGTCTCTGTCTATCTCTATCTATCTATCTATCTATCTATCTCTAAGACAGTAATTTGGAACAGACACACTCACCCACATACGTTTCCTCGCCGTCCATCTCCCCCACCCCAATAAAATGAAAGAATTCTGATTTCTTAACGGCTAAAGTTTTCTCGTTTAAAATAAATGAGATTCTCATTTGCGAAATAAACTGTGTCCACCTAATAAACAAAACAAAACAAAAACAAGGAAAAAAGAACCGAAGATTTTTAGATTATTCCTGGCAATGCAATTACCAATTCCGTTGCAAAAAGAAACTGATCATAGCAGCAGATGTTTGCTAGAAAAGCAAACAACAATTGAAGACTCTTCAATATTTACACCAAAAACACAAGTGGAACTTTTTCATGAATATTTTCTCTGAATTTTTCCGAAGAAAGACAAAGTGAAATTGCATGTGCAAAGTCGATCGCCTTTTAAGAAAAAGTTTCGATCATTCTCTCTCTCTCTGTCTCTCTCTGTCTCTCTCTCTCTCTCTGTCTCTCTGTCTCTCTGTCTCTCTCTCTCTTACTTCTTCTCCTCCTCTCTTTCTCTCTTGATTTTTCCTTTTTTTCCTTATTTTTTTAACCTTATTTTCATTATGTAGTCATAATCTCTCTCTTTTCTATCTCTTTTCTTCCTCGTTTCTCTTTTTTAGAACTTTCAGTTCTTTTTCTCATCTTTTTTCATTGAAATCGCATATGCAAAATCGGTAGCTTTTTAAGAAAAAAATTCAATCATTTTCATTTTTCTTTCTTCCAATTTTTCTTTCTCTTTCTTTTACTTTTTCTCCCCCGAATCCCCCTCTGTCTGTCTGTCTCTCTCTCTGTCTGTCTCTCTCTCTCTCTCTTTTGATTTCCCCTTTTCTTCATAACGTTTACATAATTTATATTTTTTCTTCCTCCATTTTCAGTTCTTTTTCTCTTCTGTTTTTCATTTTTTCACGACCATATTTTTATTTTATTTACAATGATTTACCTTTTTTTTATTCTTGACTTTTTATTCTTTCGGTGTTTTTAAAACTATTTTTCACTCTTTAATTCACTTTCTCTTTTTCTTTTTTTTTCATTCATTTTTCCTTCTTTTAAGTCTTTATTCTTTCTTTCTGTATTCCTTTCCACTTCCTTCTCTTCATTTTTCTTCTCTCTTTTTCTTCCAATTCAATTCCAAATCATATTTTCTTCTCTTTTATTTTCACTTTCTCAATCGCCTTTTTTTTTTCATCAAAATTAATCTAGCAAAAAATTCAATTAGTCATATTCCGGTAAAACATTTCTTTCAATTAATTAAAGGAAGTCATTGTTTCTCATTTTCCTAGGCGTCCGGGCTTAGTTTTTTTTTGTTTTTCAGGAGAAAGAAAGAAATGGGACAAAAGTTTTCTAAATTAAAAAACAAAAACAAAGAGCGATGGTAGAAATGGTGAGATGAAGTCTTTATACAAGTCTGATTCAAAATTGGCGACGCAATGAAATACGAATACGAAATGAAAGCCGGAGAATGAAGGGAAATTGTAGATGAAAAAGGAGAAATGTGTCTAATTGTACACCTGGCGTACTGGATATAGGTGTTGAGTTAAATACAGTCCTAAGTGACAGTTATCTCTATGCTGCAGGTTCACTCCTGGTCAAAGGCAACAGTAACATCTTATTACAATGGAGATTGTGGGTTTGTCTGTCTGTAACCGAAACTATATTATTATACAAGTCACAATTCCTTTCGTTATTTACATCATATTCTCCATGATTTTACTTTTATTTAAACCTCAATTATTAATAAAATTGTTTTACATTACTTACACTGTTGACTATATCCACATACTAATAACATGCATTTGTATTTATATATACAACAAAAATAGAGGTTTACAATGGGAATGGGAAGGCTAATTTGCACATTGATCTTAAAAAAAATGATTTTAATAAATATATGCTTAGTATTATTGATTTCTAATTGTTTGGTTTATCTTATTGAATATGAGCAAAAATCTCTTCAATAAATCTTAAAATAAACCCTTAACAAGAAGAAGAAAAACTGTAATATTATTCTTTACTTCCTATTTTAACTAAACAGTTTAATAGGAAATTTACCAATGAAAGACGGGAGTAACGGAAAAATGATGGAAGAGTTAGTTTTCATTCAATCATACCCCTTCTGTTCAAAATCTTTTTATCCACATTCTTATTCAGTTTCATTAAAATTTAATGATATTTATTATAAAATTTAACTAAAATACTTGCACCCGGAGGGTGCATATATTTGCTAGTAGCAATAATAATTAACACAATTATGTGAGTTTTATTCTGTATAAACTGTATAAACTTTAACTTATTTATAACATATATTTTGTCATTTAGATTTTGTGAAAAAGAAGTTATCTATTAACTGCTCCTAATGCCACCGTGCGCTCCACTTATTACCCCTTTTTTACCCCCTCCCCACTGCTTATTTTTGCTCACAGCCTCTCTAGATATTTAGGAACCACTTTTGTACACAATTAACAATACATTAACTTTAAAGAATTACGTTTAACTCTCAAGATTGTACCAATAAAAGAAAGGTAATGTTACAATGTGAAATGTATATATACAGAATACTAACAGACCTACATAGACAGATGCGATTAGACTAACACACACAACACACACACACACACACACACAGCACACACACACACACATATATATATATATAATATATATATATATAATAAGTAAAAAAGTAAAGTCGTCGGGGCGGTCTAATGTCTAATCAGCCAGATAGCGAGAGGAGTCTATTCCCTTTTCAATAGCGCTAGACCAAAGAGAGATTATTTTAGCATCTGAGGTGGAGCGCCACTCCTATCATCAGCTCCTCACTTTAACCGCACACATCCTGTGCTACTCATACGCTGAGTTGGCGAGGGCCGGTATCGAACCAAGAACATTGTGATTCCTACCCGAACACTCTACCGACTGAGCTAAACCGGCCCTGTACATACATACATACATACATGAGAGAGAGAGAGAGAGAGAGAGAGAAGAGAGAGAGAGAGAGAGAGAGAAGAGAGAGAGAGAAGTTTTAGAATATTGACGTTACCTCTTAGTAGATTTCAGGTCTTGTTGGTGGAGGTTTCTAGTGAATTGTTTTGTTTGATTACCTTAAAATTAATAAATGAAAAAAATGTGTGTGTTGCATACTGAGGGTTTTCACAGTACCAAATCGATATATGTCGTATACCCTTCTTCTTCTTACTCTAGTTGTATTTTCTTCTGGCCGGCTTTGGTTCTATCTTCTAACATCTTGGTCTGATCTCTTCTAAGGTCTGGACTTTCTTCTATGGGGATTCCGGGTCTGGTTTCTGTTGGGATTTCTCGTTATCAGAAGCCCTGTGTCATTGTTAGTTTTTAGATAATAAACACAAGACTTCCAATTACGTTGATGTTACTTTATTTATAAATCCCCAAACCAGACGTCTGCGCAGATCCTTACATCTTGCTAGCTCGGCTTCTAACTTCTAACTGACTTAAACTTACTATATCTTTAAACCGGAAGACAGGGTCTTCCATGCCTTCCGGTCCTCACGATCCATCCCCGCAAAGCAAGGTGAGAGTGAGGTCAAGCGCTGTCACTCACTCTCAAGGCCACCAGCTGCACTAATCGCCATTATGATTTCTACACTATTGCCATAATCATTAGGTATCTAATAATTATGTAACATGTGTCCTATTTTGAAAGGAATCAATGTATTGGAAAGTATAATGATGGAATTTGAAGTTTTTTTTCTGCAATAGAGAAATATTCGCCAAATTTGTTATTGTTATTTGGGAAATGCTCACATCAGTAGTTGTTTGTGGCTTTTGCCGGAATTCAACAAATCCAATTGGGCACATAACATAGTGAATAAAGGCGTTGGTTTAAGACAGTTCTAAATGACTGTTATTTCTAGGCTGCAGGTTCAATCCTGGTCTAGGGCGACAGTAACATAGAATAATAATTAACACAGCTTAACATCTGTACCCCAGCTATGGTTAGCGGAATGAGAACAGGATACCCCCGTGGATTGAATAAAGGGTTGGGTTCAAAGTTCCGTGATGGCTCCCGATTACGACAAGAATGTTCCAGAGTTCGGAAAGAAGGTTCCCGTGTTTGAGAAGGCTCCCGAGTCCGACAAGAAATACCTGAAGAAGCCGGAGGGCACATCGATTGAAACGTTGTACAGATAACAATAAAGATGAGGACGATATTCTGAATAATCCAAATAATACTGTCTCCTTATTACTCCAGCATTCTCCTCGGTATCCGTGCTGTCATCGGATTTCCAATCCTTCCGACCTCTGAGGAAATCTTTTCAGAAGATTAATGGTTACTAATGGCAAAAGAAACTTGCACATTGCACTTAAAAACAAATAACAGTAAGCCATCACAATGCAAAAGAAATCTCGCTAATGTAATACTTGTTTGTTTGTTTGTTTTGTTTTACGGCATATCAACCTCAGTGGGTCATTTAATGCCGATAAAGTTTTGAAATAAATAAATTCTTAATGGATACACATTTTTTTTATAAATACATTTTTCTATTTAACTCATAGATGGGACCCTAACAGGTACTACTACTCCGGGTCAGGGTCGACCTGGGAGCAATGGTGATGAAGGGGTGCTCCACATTCCCCAAACCTCCAAAACTGGAACCTCACCATCAGATAGAGTTTAACGTCATTCCCAGGACATGTAGACCCGCAGCCACCGCCTTCTAGCATCCATATGATAAAAAGGGGTGGGGCTTGCCATAAACGCAATAGGGTTGGGAAAATCATAATGTAATATTCTAGACTGGATGGCTGATATTCATCCTCATATACCCATTTCTTCCCCGCCCTGTCGGCTGAGACTCTAGAATAAACCGACTGTACCTCCCCAGAGGGGTAAAATCTCCCCAATGAAGCAACCTGCTGGCCGTGTTGGCGACCTGTGATGTTTAAGGACGGAATCCTGGTGAGTGATCTGTCCATAACAGGCAACACACCACTTTAGCCCTTACTAGAACATATATGATTACCCCCAATCTATTATCCTTAAGACAAACTCCCTAACATTTTTTATCATTGTTCTAATTTAGCCTAGACAGTCGGTCGAAGAGGCCCACTCTGACCAATCGGCTGGTCACATCAAGCCCTAGAACCTCCTGTTGGCCGTGATGCTTAAGGACGAAATCCTGGTGACTAAGCTGTCCATGACATGCAACACACCACTTGATCCCTTACTTAGACTAAACAGTCGGTCGGAGAGGCCCCCTCTGACAAATTGGCTGGTCACATCAAGCCCTATAATCTATATGATTGTCCTGAATCTATTATCCTTAAGGCAACCTCCCTAACCTTTTTATCATGTGTGTTGGGTGTGTTAAACTGCATTTAGTGGTGAAGTTCCAATTCTGGAGCTCTGGGGAGAGTGGAGTACCCCTTTATCAACATAACTCCCAGGTCCACTGCAACCTGATTGGTAGTACCCGCTAGGGTCATATCTATGGGTTGAATAGAAAAAGTTTAAGAATATGTTTAAAAACGTCTTCGGGATAAAATAACCCAATATTTTTTTTTCATTGAAATATATCACTAAGTAGACCTGAGCCTATTCTAGTAGTGACCAGGTTAGAATTCAGAGTTTTTCTTCTCCAACTGGTTGTCTAAACAAGGACAAAAAGCCCAGTCTGTCCTATTATTTTCCCATAGTTGGAGGAAGAATAGTTGGATTCATACCTTTCCCAAGGGTATAAGTGCTATGTGAACTATGTGAACTGTGGCAATAAGGGTTGATATGCAATAAAATCCAACCAATTCCCCAAACATTTCTTCAAACATTTTGTCAGGCGTTTTTGGAACGTTCCAAGTCCTCCAATAATCATGGGAATATCTGATACATTGATGTTCTTCGATTCAAAACATTTCAGTTTCTTTCACTTTTATTTCGCGAATCACTTGTAGAGCAACTTGATCTATCTTGTTTACGATCAGTAGATCGGCTCATATGATTTGGATTGGGTGATACGTTTGAATTTCAAAGTCCTAAAGAATTCTTCTTCTTCTTCTTCTTCTTCTTCTTCTTATTATTATTATTATTATTATTATTATTATTATTATTATTATTATTATTTGTTGCTTGTTTGTTATCTTGCTGGTTGGTCTCTTTTGGTTTTTAGTTTATTCTGTAATGTTTGTCCATTGGAAATTTCTTATTCCCAACTTTTGTTATCACTTTTATTCTATTTTGCTTTTTTATTCATTTCTTCTCCGATCATTTCCGATTAATTTGAATTTAATTACGCGCGTTGGTCTATAATTAGTAAACATGGCCAGCATTTCGTTCAACCAAGCTCATCATTTATCATTCCATATTTTATAAGGAAATATCAAGTGGAAATGATTTCGGTAATAGTGTTAAATTAAAACAATTTTATCAATATCAGTGGCTGAGATAGTTGCGTATTTCTCACTAATGTCACTGATCGATGCTTGGGCCGAGGTTTTCATGCCTATTTCTAATGCTGATTTTTCAGGCAAGCATCAAGGAATATTGACGTCACACAAACTTTCCAATTTTGCTTTGTGTTATTTTATTTTATTTTAAATATTAATTTCGCTTCACCACGGAATTGTGGTTAGCTTTTTAGTTTCCCAGATGATTATGGCTATATTGATTTTAATCCTCACTGGGTGTCTTTCACTTGTAATTTTTTGAACGTCCCAAGTTTAGTTAATATCAAATGCATTCCTTAAGTAAGGATCTTTTTCTGTTCTTGAAAATTCCGGAAAAACAATCTTATGTTTATCCGAAAATGGGCTGAATTTATGTACTCCAGGCATGTCAAATTGAGAGAACCCCTAGCCTCATGAATTACATATGTATGTATGTCACGAGGACTGCACATGACAACTTAGTCTTTAAATACTTCTTTTACATTGACAAAAACAAAGTGATGATTGATATCATTAATTTATTTATTATCAACTAAAAGCCAATGAATACATATCTAAAAAACTGTTAAAAAGAAAGGAAAGAATATTACTGATCGAGTTCAAATAATAAAACGTAAAAATGTCACTGTCACTTTCAATTATAGCCATGTGTTGACTGAAAACAGGAAAGGCAAGAGGAAAGACTCACTCCCTTTCATTCACTGAGTTAACCTCTTCCTTCCGCAACACAAAGGAAGGAGTGGGAAACAATGCGTTGATAACAGACTCTGTTTCTTAACAACACTATCCTACCCTAAGGAAAATAAACGATGTTTTCGCCCAAGAATTTTGAAAAAAAAACTTTTTAAAAAACTGTAAAAGCGCATTATAAGAGTGCAGTATGCGCGCGGGTCGCATTTGTACTTGTCGAGGGCCGCGTGTTTGACATGCCAGATGTACACATCACAAACACACAGACACATAACATATCATTCAATAAGTCCCGGGCCTAACTAATAAAACAACTTTTAGGCAAAATTCGACTTTATTCAGAAACATAGTTTCTATCTAGATGATACCCTGATTCCAACGCTTCTCTAATAATTCGTTGCCTTTTTTGTAGAACGATTTGTCTTTGGCCTCAAAATACGCCTCAGTTTTTGATATCACTACTTCATTGGAGCCAAATCTCTTTCCTTGGAGCATCCTTTTGAGATCTGAAAACAGCCAGTAGTCACTGGGGGCCAGATCTGGAGAATATGATGGGTGCGGAAGCAATTCAAAGTGCAATTCAAGTAGTTCTGCGATCGTTGCGATCGACTTGTGACACAGTGCATTGTGTTGGTGAAAGAGCACTTTTTTCTTCTTCATTTGTGGTCGTTTTTGGGCGATTTCTTCCTTCAAACGCACCAATATTACTGTATAATATTTGCTATTGATGGTTCTTCCTTTCCCAAGGTAATCGATGAACAAAACACCTTGCGTATCCCAAAATACAGAGGCCAAAATCTTGTCTGCTGATGTTTGTGTTGCTACGGACGGCTTTCACCTGCTGCTGTCCATTCAACTGATTGCCGATTTGACTCCTGAGTGAAGTGGTGGATCCATGTTTCATTTAATGTCACATTTTTACACAAAAACTCATTTTTGTTGCGTTGAAACAGTTGCAAAGCTCTGAATAATCGCCGTGCTATTGTTTTTGATCAAATGTGAGCAAACGTGGCGCCCACTATGAACACACGTTTCTCATTGACAAATATTCATGCAAAATGGTGAATACACTGCCTTCTGATATCTCCAATTACTTTGCTATCTCACGCAACTTTAATTTACGATCGGCCAAACGAGTTTGGAGTTTTTTGGTTTTTCCGGGAAACTGCCGAATTTGGTCGTTCAACATCATTTGTACAAACGTACGACCGCATTTAAATTCAGCATACCAGAGTTTCATTAACACTTATCAAGCCATTGATTTGCTTGAACAGTATTTTTTCCCATCAGAAAACAATGCTTTATCAACACACTAAATTCAGATTTTTCCATTGTTTTGAAAATTGGAAACAGTACCTTTATTTAGATAACTGTAATTTGTAAACTAATTATCCGATTGCTCTCAAATTTTGACACGTGCCATTTGAAGGTTAGTATTTTATAAAAATCATATAGATTTTTAGTATTAGCACCAGGTCCGGGACTTATTTAGTGATATCTTACACACACACACACACACACACACATATATATATATTATATATATATATATATATCATATATATATATATATATATATGACATAGTCTGATGAATAAATAGGCGAAAAACTAACAGTCATCATAGGTCATTGACTCTATCTACGCTATCCTATCTTCTATCACCGGTATGAGCCTCATTATTTATAAATATAGCGTACTATCTTATAAATTTACGTATATATATATATATATATATATATATATATATATATATATATATATATATATTTCAAATATCTCTGTCTCTGTCTCTGTCGATCTTTCTGTCTCTCTTTCTTTATCCTGTCTGTCTGTCTCTTCATCTCTTCAGTATAGCAACTTTACGTTTTTTTTTCTCCAGACGCATTAATGGTTGGAATTTAGGAAGTAGAATCGCATTCTCTGACGTCATTGTCCCATTAACGTGTCTGCAATAACTCAGAGATATGTTTCCTTTTTCCAGTTTCATCTTCAGTCACCTCGTATATCCGCTAAAGATTAACAGAATAGTACTTGCGATTCTACATAAGTTTTCTTATAAGGTCTCTGATTCCCCAAGGAGGCTTTATGACACACGAGAACGGGACAACAATGAACTACTAAACTGAAGGGCCGGCCTAAGGTAGAATGGAAAAGAAAAGCCTTCCGGCAGCACGCGTCTGGCCATAAACATCTCGAAGATTCTCAAGATGTGAAAAGAGCTATCATTCAACCAATAAATGGCTGGCCCGGTTCAACTAGGCGAACAATAATCCGATCGTTTTTGCCCGAATACTTTTAAAATGATTAAATTGCTGGGCGTTAGAGTGGAGAAATGAGTGCGGGGCGCATGAGCAGAAGATGATGATGACGACGATAGCAACACTGATTGGGCGGATTAAGAATTCACAAAGAATTGCCAGGTATCTGATGAACCCTCGAGAATAACGAGAGATGCGATGTTGTTCTAACTTTGGGGAAAATCAGTAGACAGGAAAACGTTGTAGTCTGTCTTGGCATTTACCTCCTGGCTGATTTCAATTTTGCCAGAACATTCTGTACTCTCTAGGGTTTCTTTTTTGTTTCTTACTTGATATCGTCCTTTCAAAAAGAAAAATGGGTCATTCCTAAATGGAATTGTTCGAGACAAAATATATATACCCTTATGCAAATTAATTGAAAAAAAATGAATAATTCCGTTATTATTATGATTTCCGCAATCTTACTGTAAGGCTTGCCAGTGTGTTCGTGCAGCATTACAATTTTCGTGCGTTTCCTTGGAGTAATGTCTATCGCAGACAATGGCCGTAAGACAACAAATCAACAGTCAAGTGTCTGGGCATGATAAAAATCTGACGCAATCACGGGTGACGTAATATTTTTAAAGGCAAAACAAATTTCAACCTACAACCCGAAAAAAGATTCATATTACTGCACATAACTGCAAATTACATAATCTGAGAAAAAAAGAAATCGATTACAGGCTGTCGGTCCAGTGGGTTTAAAACTGACCGTACAGTAAAAGAAAGGAAACTAAAGCAGTTGTTTCAATTAATTTGCACAAGAGTATATTAAATTCCATATATAGTTTCTTATTAGAAGAATTTCATTTTACACTAAAAGTATTAATTAGTCTCTTTGACAATTCATATTTAAACTATCTTTGTAGTTTTAGACAGCCCAATCTGCAAAATTCGATTGAGAGCGTTAAACACTCTGTTCATCAATAATTTCGGCATAAGGTCAACCAGAGTTCTTCCTACACTGAATGTTTTGTTGTAAGTTCGTTTTTCACAGGTTTATGAGATTATATACGAAACATCTCTGAAAAATAGCATATAAAAGACACAGCAAGTGATGCATGATTGATGTTAGTTCAAGCATTTCAACTGCTAAATGCACTTGTCTCTGAGTTGTGTCATCATGTGACTAATATTGCTGCATAAAACATACAGATGCCTAAATTCTACACAATTATCCTTTGTGTAACTCGTGTTACGTCGTGTATGAAACACTATAAACACACACACACATACACACTCATACATTCACACTCACAAACAAACACACACGCACACACACACACGCACATATATATATATATATATATATATATATATATATATATATATATATATATAATGATGAACAAAAGTGATAAAACAAATAGGAATATTTCTTACGTATAATATATATATATATATATATATATATAATATATATATATATATATATATATATATATATTATTGTACTCAACTAGTTTCGACTTAGTTTTTCCCTGAAAAAAAGTTTTTGTGAATTTTTTTAGAATCATTTTTTAAAGTTTTCAAAGTAGTTGATAAGACACAAAATAAGGATGAAAATGTACAGGCAAGTGGCATATCCATTTGCTGACTTCGGCAGTACATTATATATATATATATATAATATATATATATATATATAATATATTATAAGATTTTGGATGTTTGTTTATTTAAAACGTTGCTGGATAAAGTATATATTAAATTTTTACTTGAAGGCACTTACAACGCATGTATCGCATAAAATTCGATACTTTTTCTTATAGAAAATGAACTTGACAAGTGTAATCCCAGCAAAGGATGGCTCGATGTGTAGAATACCGTACAGACTGTTTTGAAACAGTTTTGAAAACAGTCTGTACGATATTCTACACATCGAGCCATTCCTTTGCTGGGATTACACTTGTCAAGTTCATTTTCTATAAGAAAAAGTATCGATTTTATGCGATACATGCGTTGTAAGTGCCTTCAAGTAAAAATTAATATATATATATATATATATATATATAATATATATATATATATAATATATATATATATATATATAATATATTTATAGCGTTAGGATAGCAAAACATGAAGTCAACGGCACTTGACAACTGACAGTTTCTCGCCTATGCTACTTTTAGGCCAAGACATGATTTGAAGATCGCATAGGCGAAACTCTCAGTTACCAAGAAACTTAGATATACATATTCTATCAATAATATTGAACATACTTTACTTATGAATACAGCAAACTATATCGTCAATACCGCTACCACTATCACTATATATATATATATATATATATATATATATATATTAGTGTTTAATCGATCTTTATGTAAAGCTTTTCGTTACAGTGAATAGGAGACTTCTGTGAAAAGTTCGAAGGAAATATAGGCTTTCCTGGAAAGTACACAATGATCTGAAAGCAAAGATTCATTTCAGTAGGTTTCTCTCTGAACCACTTCCGGTTGAAAATGGTATCAAGCAAGTTTTTAGGTCAACTCTGTTGCAGTCTGTACCTTATTTTTCTCTTTCTAGTTGCCTTTAAAAGTAATCTCGATTCTATCTCTATAAGATGGAGGAGATCTGGAAAGCTTTTCAGTCTCGGTTGAATTTTTAGCTAAAGCAAACAATTCTTGTATGCAGACAGTCGGACATCTTTATATATTCAGGCGATGAAATCCGTTGATTATATATATATATATATATATATATATATATATATATTAAGAATGGAAAGGAGTAACCTACTCGAGTTTCATCGATTGGTTCTTCAGGGTTACTTTAAATTAATCGAGTTTACGATTAATCTTAGTGTTATAAACATGCCCGTTGGAATGGGACTTAACTTTAAATTAAGTTAAGTCCCATTCCAACGGGCATGTTTATAACACCTAAGATTAATCGTAAACTCGATTAATTTAAAGTAACCCTGAAGAATCAATCGATGAAACTCGAGTAAGGTTACTCCTTTCCATTCTTAAAATAAATTTATGCTCTACATTGTATTGAGCACCTTGTATTTGTTTTTTCTCAACCTTAACCTCTCTCTCTCTCTCCTCTCTCTCTCTCTATAATATATATATATATATATATATATATATATATATATATATATATGAGAAGAAAATATTTAAAAAATATAACAAACACAGGATGTTATGATCAGGGAAAACAATTTTATGTGTCAATACTTAAGTATTTTGGTATTATACCATCTTCAGGACACTGTTATATAATGTTTATGTGAGGGACAACATGAAAGATGTTAAGTGTATAGTGAATGTGTGAATATAATGTTATTAACCGTTAATTTTTATATGTGCGTTTGTTTACGAAAGCCAATGACGAGATCGTTGCATGTGCAAAAATGGAAGGTGAAGATCATAGGATGACGCATGCAGACACGTGAATAAGCGGAGAACGAAAGGCTAGCAAAGATATGACGTATTTTATATGGATATTAATGTTAGAAAAATTAGAAGATTAATAAATAGAACGTTTAATATATATAAAGAACAAAACAGTACATAAATATATATATATATCCATATATATGCATATCTATATATAATCATACATATGGTATATTACCGAAATACTTAAGTATTGACACATAAAATTGTTTCCCCTGATCATAGCATCCTGTGTTTGTTATATTTTTTAAATATTTTTTTCTCATGTTATCGGATTAATTTCCTCACCGTATTGCGAGATATATATATATATATATATATATATATATATATATATATATATATATATAAAACTTTCAAAGAGAGAAAAATTTAACAAACCGTCATCCCGTTATAATTTTTTATTTCGACCAGAAACTCAAATAATGAGTCTATCCTCATAAGACGCGTTTTACAAATACGGGGAATCTCAAAAGAAAAAGAAAATTCTTTCTTTGAAAGTTAAATATTTCTTTGTATATAATTGAATTTATTAATTATTATACATTGAGCTCTTTTTAGGGATTTTAAAAAATCCTTGTGTGAGTATATATGTCTGCACCTACAAATCATACAATATGGTTGTACAGTGAGATTTCGATGATCCCAAATAGAATCATCCCTTACTTACCAGTTATTTGGATTACCTTACACACACACACACACACACACACACACACACACACACACACACACACATATATATATATATATATATATATATATATATATCAAAATCTTAATTTAACAGAAATAAATTTATCTCGGCTAAATTCGCCTCTTCAAGTCTTATTTCATAATGGACAAGAATTACATATTAGATATATTCAAATAGAATTTTCCTGCTTTCTTTGATTTTAGATTTCTTTTCTGCGTCCATTTATTTCTGGTTTATTTCAGGTAAAATGGAAATGAATCCGAGGATATGTAAGTATAAAAAATATTGAAAAAACAACAAGGTGTTTAAATGAATGATATTTTAATGCAGGAGCCGACGTTATAAAGTTTTGGTTTGTTTAGCAAATCGTCTTCACGCATTCATTTATATCAATTAATTATTTTATTGAGTTATATCAGAAGCCGCAACAAACTAAAAACCAAAATTCATAAACCACTGTTTTTTTAAAAAGTTTTTCCCATATAAATGAACGCCCTTATGATGGTTTTCTAAACAAACCCAAATTCTATAACGTAGACTCCTACATTAAAATATCATCAATCTTGAACACCTTGGTGTTTTTTTCGATTTTTCCTATACTTACAAACACACACATACACACACACACACACACACACACACACACACATATATATATATATATATATATATATATATATATATATGTGTGTGTGTGTGTGTGTGTGTGTGTGTGTGTGTGTGTATAACAGAGAAGAGATAGTTGAAACTGATTTCTTTATATTCTTTTCCTTCAAAAAATATTTTTATGAAATTTGTGAATCATAGATAATGATGGAAGCAACGTTGAATAAATTCTAATTAAATATCAATTTTTCTTCCGTTGAATTCGGTCGTTACTACTGTATTAAGAACAGAGACAATTAATCACTATAGATATACGCAGACACAGGTATGTATCCATCTCTTCTACCTCTTCTAGGGGTAACATAGTCTGGTAGACTGGAATCATTTGCATTGCTAGAGCAACCCGCCTAGGAGAAGGAAAACACTTAATTTCAAAATCTGTCAGAAGACTTGACGACACACTGTCACAGAATTGTCTTGTTATAGGCTCATGATAAACGTGTATAAGCCTTCCTCACTATAAATAATTTCCCCGTGTAGTTTATTTACTTAAATTTGCCTTTGTTAAATTAACTATGGTCATCCTTCATGACATAAACATGTCATAAACATCCCCCTACACACACACACACACACACACACACACACACACACACACATCAGTTGAGTTCGCTTCGTTCTGTAGATGTGCTAAGGATCCAGTGGTTAGAAATCTGACATGATAAATCAATTGGGTTTCGATTCCGCCTGGAGGTAGTCAGCTCTGTCTAGGCCCACTGAAAGGACATGATAGGTAGTAAGACGGTACCTACACACACACACACACACACACACACACACACACACACATATATATATATATAAATATATATATATATATATATATATATATATATATATATATATATATATATACGTAATCATGACAAGCAGACTCGTTGAATATTGTGTGCTACTTGCGGAACACTGGTCAGCAGTTTCTATCCATATTAGGTCTCATCAGCAGTGTATACTGCTGTAACCTCCTCCGACATAGATCGAACCAGCGACCACAAAACGCAGATCCACGTGGCACGCAGTATTCGCCGATTATTTATAATGAATTCCTTCGTGTGTTTCTCCCCCCCCCCTCCCCTCTCTCTCTCTCTCTCTCTCTCTCTCTCTATATATATATATATATATATATATATATATATATATATATATATAGTAATGAAATGAAAGAAAATCACTTTAGATTTGCAGTAGATGAAGAAAATCTAAACCATTTTTCCTTCATTTATTTATTATATAGCTCCACTTGCGTACCTGGAACAAAATTCATCAAGCCCTCATTACGGGTGACCTGTATCATTACAGTTTAACTCTACACGCAATGACCCTCATCACCATATATATATATATATATATATATATATATATATATATATATATATATATATATATGAGGAATTTATTCTGTCTATATTTTTTCTTAAAACATGCTTTTAAACGCAGTTTTATATATATATATATATATATATATATATATATATATATATATATATGTGTGTGTGTGTGTGTGTGTGTGTGTGTGTGTGTGTGTGTGTGTGTAATTCTATCCTTCACTGAAAGTTATTATGTCAGTATCAAAGAACGATTTATCATATTCCACTGATTCTAATTGTTCACTTCTTGCTTCACTTGGTAAGAACTGAGCATGCTTTTCTTCGTTTTAGTCTGGTGCTTAAGATGCTCGTTCGCAAAGGCTGCCATTTACTTCATTTCTGAAAGTCTGCTTTTGATTCATTCACTTTGCAAGAATAAAAAAAAACTGTATATTAACGTCAAAATCACTTACGATATAAGTCAGATGAACTGGATATCGACCCTCACTCTACATGATAATAATAGTTATAATAATCATCGGATATTTGAAGCGAAATGGAAAACCTTTAATAAATGGCATCTTTCATTCTTATGACTGGTCGAATTGTCAAAGAGTCTTGAGCAGCGATGACGTCGAATCTGGAAGATATTCACGCTTCATTAATTGAAAGAATTCATTTTCTTGAAAAGACAGCAGAATGGAAATGATGACCATCGCCATTTTCAAAGACTTTTCTATGCGGAACGATGAGCAAGAGCTGTCACAAAAAAAAGAAAGAAAGAAAAACGTAACCAGAGAATGTAAAACTTTAAATCGGCCAGGATTTGTTCTGTATATATGGAAAATGAACTGATATAGCAAATTGGCCGGAACCACATTACAGCGTACTTGGTCAGACGTTGGCAAATGAGAGATACATTTAGTGAAACGGATTTTGGGATCATCCGTTGACGTTGGTAGTCATCTGGAACCGTTAAACAAAAGTGCCAGAATGTGAAACAAAGAAATAAAATGAGGCTGGATAAGTGTTGTTCTGGGTATATAAATGACGAGAGTTCTTTTCTATTATGATTCTGTGCTATGAGAGCATCCATGGTTATGCTCCCACATCTACATCTTCATTTTACTTGTCTTTCGAAGCTGGTTACCTTACTTCTGCTGTCTGTTTCTTGCATAGCTGGAACATTTCTACTAACTGGTCTGTAATCTGTTATTTGTTGCTAACTTCCTTTCTTCTAAATGTTTTTCTTCGTTTTGGTCTGGTGCTTAAGATCCTGGTTCGCAAACGCTGTCATTTAGTTCATAGAGACAACACAAGGCTTATATTTTAGTAATCACATTCTTTATTCAGAACCAGACTTTCTCAACCGCGGCGGAGCCGAAGCCGGTATGTCAACGTCATGATGTCTCCGGCCTAACTGCCTAAACTAACAAAACTTCCGTTCCACAGTCTTCCAGCGGCGGAAGCCGGGGAGAGTCAACGATGTTACCGAATGCCACTCTGATTTTGAATTTCAACGATTTTGACTTCAAAATCTAACTCTACTCTAACCACCCCAAAACAACGGTTTATTATCAATATATAACATAAGTGGAAATATAATTTAAGAATGAAAAACATTTAGGATCAAACCAGGGCGCCCCAGTAATACCACACATTGAACAATATTATTTCTTCGTTACAATCCGGAGAGAAAGATTATGTAGAAACGGTCTCATTCGGATACTGCATATTTTTCATCTACATTTTAATTCCTGATCCTTTTCATGCTAAGTTCAGTTTGATATGGCTGATTGGAGATAACGATACATACTCAGTGGATTGAATAAAGGTTTCGGTTCGAAGTTCCGTGAAGGCTCTTGATAACTACATGAAGGCTCTTGAGTTCGACACCTGCAGAGGTCGGGGAACATCAACAGAAATGTGTATCTAATAATAAAGATCGGGATAACAGTCCAAAATATATATAATACAGTTTTTTGTCTTTTAAACATTGAAATAATGTTTTGAAAAGTTGTTTTAAGATAGTAAATCGTTTAGAAATTAAAACATATTCCCTACCTTGTAAACTCAAATTGGATTGTTTGAATTTTTTTAAATTATACATATATTCACCATTATACAAATATTGGAGATCCTACAGCCAAAATGCTTCTATTCTATAACATGTAAATAGATTAGGCACAATTGAAATCACTACTCAAGATATGTTATATATAAATAATTATAATCTAATATACATTCATTTATAGATGAAAAATTATAGTTACCTTGTTTATACTCATATATGCATTAATTTTGGACATACGATTTTTCTTTTGCTGTTAACTATAAACACTTGAAAGTTTGTCTTGTGTATTCATTCGCCCCTAACGCCTTTTATTTGCTTCTGCTTAGTATGAAAACTTAACTGCTTGAATATTTTAAAATTCATTCGCCATAAAGAAACTAACACGGTGCCAACATTTTCAGGCATAACCACACACACACACACACACACATATATATATATATATATATATATATATATATATATATATATATTGTTCTATATGATATTGCAGTGTTTTTTTTTTTAACTTTATTATGCATATATAGATACATAAATACACACACACACACACACACACACACACACACACACACACACACACACACACATATATATATATATATATATATATATATATATATATATATATATATATATATATAATATTGATCATTATGAAGACGGAAACATTTAAACTATCATTTGTGAAGAATTGTAAAATTATCGATAGAACGTCCGTATTCCTTTCTATAAAACCTACGTTCGTATATATATATATATATATATATATATATATATATATATATATATATATATGTGTGTGTGTGTGTGTGTGTGTGTGTGAGAGAGAGGGAGAGGGAGAGAGAGAAGGTATTCTCATCTGCTTTGAAGTTGTACCTAACAAATGGGCCAAAAACCTTTGCCAGAAAACTCTTTCCACGTTAACGAAAAACCACTTCGTTTCTTGTCAACCAGTTTTAACAAGCAAATATTCCACTAATCAATACTAGGAAAAAAATACAAAAACAGAAAAATCATTTTGATTTTGTTTTTATTTGGCAGGGAATTCAATTTTCTAATTAAACAATATCGAAAGTTCACTTCTCTATGTTGGTTGGCCTTAAATATATTAAAGAATTTTTTTTATATATACATTTTGAAATGCCTTGTTGCTAAGTATCCACAGTAGTTCATTTCGAAGAAAACATATTGAATTATATGGAGAATTTTTTATTTCATTTTCGGCTAACCACATGATTTTTCCAAATGTGATACTATATTCAATTTTTATCTAATATTCGCCTCGAAAGAAATGAAATCATAATAAGAGTTTTTGATATTTTATAAATAACATTAATTCGATAACTTAGTTTATGGGAACAGAAAAAAAAACAGTTATGAATATTTACCGATTTGGGGGACATTTCAGTAAAAATCATTGCTATGCTAAGGGAGGTCGACTTTTCACTTTTTTAAAATATCAAATTGTCCATCTATGCAAAAGTTGTGTGTTAGTATACTGAATATAGTAAAGGGGCCGGGTTAGCTCAGTCGGTAGAGCGTTCGGCTAGAAACTACAAGGTTCCTAGTTCGATACCGGTCCTCGCCAACTCAGCGTATGAGTAGCACAGAGATCTGTGCGGTAAAGTAAGGAGCTGATGGTAGGTGTGTCACTCCACCTCAGACGCAAAAAACAATCTCCTTGGTCTAGCACTAGGGAAAAGGGGATAGACTCCCTCGCTGATTGGCTGATATCGACATTAGGCCGCCCCGACGACTTTACTTTATACTGAATATTGATACCAAAACTTAAATCTTTTACTTGCACCATTGTTTGAGGAAATAAAATCAAAAACCATCTGTATTAAATGCACTAAAAAAATCTTCGTTTTCGAAAAATTTAGCATGGAAATTGGTTAGAAAATTTACGGTTTTCAATATTTAAATTAGAAATGTTATTTTATCTTAATAAATGAAACTAATTAAATATTATAAATAGAATTCAAATTAAAAATGTGTCCTCCCATCACCACCGACACCTCTGAGATACTATTTTTTACCTCATTAATTAAGCTGTAACAGACAATCTTTGATGCTATTTCCTCAAATAATGGTAGATGTAAAAGATCTAATTTTTGGTAACAATATTCAGTATACTAACACACAACTTTCGCATAGATGGACAATTTGATATTTTTAAAACGTGAAAAAATGACCTACCCTATTGCTATTCCCTCAGCATACGATATTTCTCTGAAATTTACTCGTCACTTTCTTCTATCCTAAATCGACGCTAAATTTGTATTCACCTGATGAGGACACAGTCATACGGGGCGATGAATTTGTACCATTTTTATTTACAATTTGTCTAGACTACGTATTACGAACGTCATTTGATCTTAGAAAGAAAAAGGCTTCGCCCTAAGAAAGGCAAGAAGCAGGCGATGCCTAACAGAAACTATTATTGATGAAGACTACGTAGATGGTCTTGTACATCTAGCAAATACACATGTACAAGTCACTGCTGTATTGCTAAGAGAAAGTAGCAAGAGTCATTGTCCCCCAAGTGAACTCAGATAAAATAGAGTTCGTGTGTTACAAACAAGATTAAGATATCTCTACAACAGACAGTAAGCTCTGTAAACCAGTTCACATACCTAAGTAGAAATACTTCATCTATAGAAAGCAATGTCAATATACGCATAACAAAGTTATGGGCTGATATAGACAGATTATTGATCCAATGGAAATCTAATCTCTCTGATAAAATAAAGCGTGAATTCTTCCAAGTTGTGTCAGTGCTACTGTATGGCTGCACCACTTGCACACTAACAAAACACACAAAAAGCTAGATTATAACTTTACAAGGATGCTGCATACTTTCTATTAAAAAAATCCTGAAAGCAGCACCCCACAAACACTTTAATACTTTTTTTTAATACTCTTCTTTTTTTAAATACTCTTCTTCTTTTTTAAATACTTTTTTAGAATACTCTTCTTTTATAAATACTCTTCTTCTTTTTTTAAATACTCTTCTTTTTTAAAAATACTCTTCTTCTTTTTTAAATACTATTCTTTTTTGAATACTTTTTTAAATACTCTTCTTCTTTTTTAAATACTCTTCTTTTTTAAATACTTCTTTTTTAAATACTTTTTAAAAATACTCTTCTTTTTTAAATACTCTTCTTCTTTTTAAATACTCTTCTTTTAAATACTTTTTTAAAATACTCTTCTATTTTAAATACTATTCTTCTTTTTTTAAATACTCTTCTTTTTTATATACTCTTCTTTTTTTAAATACTCTTCTTTTTTATATACTCTTCTTTTTTTGAATACTTTTCTTTTTTTAAATATTCTTCTTTTTTTAAATATCCTTTTAAATACTATTTTAAAATATGAACAGTTGTACGGCCACTTACCCCTATTACACAAATTATCGGGGTAAGACGAACAAGACATGTTGGACACTAGAGAAACAAGTACGAGCTAATAAGCGATGTCCCCTTATGAGAACCTCCACATGGACTCACTGTTTTCGATCGGCCAGCAAAAACCTACAGCTTTTCATGGATACAGGATGCTTCTGCAGAAGACTTCCCAGAAGTGATAACCGTTAGAGACAGTTGGCGAGTAAGAATCATGGATGTCCCGGCTGTCGGCACAACTAGATTAAGAAGATGATTATGATGATGCTAAGGATAATCGTTTCCATTTGTTAACATTTTTCCCTAAGAGAACTCAATGTATGGTATAACAGATAAATTAATTATATACAGAGCAATATTTAAATTTCAAAGAAAGACGGTTTATTATTTTTTTCTTTCTTTTATATATATGTGTTTTTGTGTGTTTGTATATATATATATTTGACAGTAAAAATAGTGACTCGCTCGATTTTTGTCTTCTCCGTTAAATTATCCTTGACAACCAAGATTTTAAGTCCTAACCGTATACGAATCTATCTTGCTCCAAAATGCAAGGGTATTTATGAAGCCCCACAACATCATAGAAACCAAGCAGCTACTCAGGACTCAATTACATGAAATGACTATTCTTGATTTCCATAAATACCAACTGTCTTTGGCACTGCTTTAATTGTGCTTAGCCAGTTGCTGTTGTTCAAACCAACAGTATACTGATTGACTTTAATAACAATCTATGAGAACTTAATATTTGATAGTGTCTCCATTAGCAAAGGACTAATCACAAATCATCAAACCAAGGAAGAGAAAATTCTCAGAAATGTCCTATTTTTTGGTATTTCTGAGATTTTTCTTTTTAGTAAATTATGACTTTTCGTTACAACTAAAGAAATTTTGACAACAATAATCAAGGAAAATAATAAAGCTATATATATATATATATATATATATATATATATATATATATATATATATATATGTCTGTGTGTGTGTGTGTGTGTGTGTGTGTGTGTGGATATGTGTGTGTGTGCGTGTAGAGAGTAGAAAAATATAAAAAGGAACACTGCTAAACGGTTATGAACATTTCTTTACATAAACTTCCTCATCTACGATTATTTTGAAAAAACATCCATCACTGTTCAGACACCTTCTTTTTCCATCCTAATGTCCCGATGAATGTTTGATAAAAACAAAATGTTTTAGCGCTGACTTTACCATTCAGAATTAATTCATCGTTTTTGTAATACTTTGTTTTTCTACTTTCAGCATACTGTTGGATTTATTTTCATACTTTACTCCCATATATATATAATATATATATATATATATATATATATATATATATATTAATATACCAAGCGTGTTGGCAAATCCTCGCGGTGAGAAAAAAAACAGCAAATAGTTTGATTGTAAAAATATACTACCAAACATCAACCGGGGAGAAAAGAATTTTTGGAAAAAAGAAAAGACCAAGATAGTCGTACCAACAAAAAGTAATCTATTGGTACAGTATTTGGCCAAAAGAAAAAACAATTTATATGTATATATATGTATATAAGATATATTCATATAACCGCTAGGAGAATAAGCTAATAAGTAAAAAGTGCTCAATACCTAAGTAGAGCAAATAATAAAGATAAATCTAATGAGTCAGACGAACCTACTATTATTTTCGCTTAATGCTCTTCAGGGCTAAGATCTGACTACAGAGACAAGGAGCAAAACGAAATAAATAGTACTAACCACAGTAGTCATTTAAATTAGCCGAACTAGAACTATATATATATATATATTATAATAGTAGATATATATGTATATAAAGTAAAGTCGTCCGGGCGGCCTAAATCGGTATCAGCTAATCACCGAGGAGTCTATACCCTTTTTCACTTGCGCTAAGACAAGGAGATTGTTTTTTAGCGTCTGAGGTGGAGCGCCACACCTACCAATCAGCTCCTTACTTTACCGCACAGATCCCTGTGCTACTCATACGCTGAGTTGGCGAGGACCGGTATCGAACTAGGAACCTTGTGTTTCTAGCCGAACGCTCTACCGACTGAGCTAACCCGGCACGTACGTGTGTGTGTGTGTGTGTGTGTGTGTGTGTGTGTGTGTGTGTGTGTGTGAAGAGAGAGGGGGCGAGAAGAGAAAGAAAGCGAGAGAGAAAGAAACAGGGAGTTAGTGGGAGAGAGAAACAGAGAGTGAGAGGCAAAGAAAGAGAGCAAAGATGGTCACATAGGCAAAGATTAACTGCATGAGATACATCGCTATAAACAGATTGGTATTTGGTGAAGATATAGAATACGTAGTTTTCAAGTTGGAAAGCCTCTTGTGTTGTTATAGGATTTGTTGATCTGTCTTATTTAGAGAAGAGTTTCTCGCTTAATGAATAAACACGTGGAAAGCAGTTTCTCAATTCGCCCATTAGTTTCACAACCTTCAATTCAAACGCATTAGTCACTCTAAAGAGATTGGAGGCACGTGGAATTTATTGCTCTGAACTCGTTTTGCACGGACCAATAGCAAAATTCCAGAGCCCACTTGCAAGTTCGGTCTTCCTTTGTAAAGAGACATTTAAAAGTAAATATATAAAATTAATTTCTTCTGAATACTTAAGGACAAGTAAGATTTCCTAAGGTCAACTTTTATCTTTTAATCTCTAATAAGAATGGATGGGCAGAGTGAATGATATTTGTTTTGAATGTAGAAGTTATAAGATTATTTATACTATCACAAGAATAATTATGTTTATGCTTCGTAATTTCAAAGGAGTGCTTTTATGTACATATTTCTTTAATCTAAACTTTGTGGAATGTGTTCTTTGTGGTAAAAGGCTTCAGGTTTTTCATGATTGTCAAAAGGGTTTTGTTGTAATCTTGTGAAATTGACCAGTTTCTTGATCCTCACTGTAAAATAACTGAATATTTAGCGCAAAATTACCGACTTTATAGAAATAAACATATCTGGCCTATTTACTGGATAAAGTTTACGCTTATTACATCTATGGGCGCGTATAGACCGACATATAGACAGATACATCTACACACATATTATTATTATTATTATTATTATTATATTATTATTAAAAGAAAGAAAGTCTTCAATGTGGTTTGAGCTTTTTAAAATTCTTTATTTTATTTTAGCAACACGTGTTTCAGATTTTAATATCTTCTTCAGGCTTATTACAATTATTTTTTGATTCCATATATATATATATATATATATATATATATATATATATATATTAGTTCATCTCCCCCTTTTCCCTTTTTACATTCCTCTATTTGGGGGTTGGTACGAGTGGGGTCATTTAAGTTCTTTTGATTTACAGCACATCTGTGTATGTTTCTTTTTAATTTAATCATCCGTTTGTGTGTGAGTATATTTACATTCTTTTTAAGTGTGTGTGTTTTTGTAGTTGTCCATCCGTGGTAATCAGTAGAAATGTCCCTTTGATTTTTCAGACATGGTGTCTACTCTACGTCTGTGCCAGTTTGTTTGTTTGTTTTGTTTGTTTAATTGTTTAGCCTTGTTGTTTTTGTGTCTGTATTTGCATGTGTGCATGTGTATGTGTGTTCCTGTCCTGTTTTTTGTGTGTATGTGTGCGTAGTTTTTTTGGTCTTCTGTGTGTGTGTGTGTGTGTGTGTGTGTGTGTGTGTGTGTGTGTGTGTGTGTGTGTGTCTGTTTTGTTTTTTAATAGTGGATGTTTATATTCTGGAGTGATTTTTTATCTAAAAGTAATGTGTATGTATGTAAGTGCTTAACAACACTAACATAAATTTCATCATGGATGAGATACCTGGATTACTGAATATATATAAATATATATATATATATATATATATATATATGTGTGTGTGTGTGTGTGTGTGTGTGTGTGTGTACATGGAATCAGAAAATAATTGAACTACCTTTAAGAAGATACTAAAATTTGAAACCCTTGTCGCGAAGATAGAATAAAAATCTTTTTGACAAAATTCAAACCTTATTGCAGGCCATTTATGAAATATCTAATTTTCTCCCGTTGAACATCTAACAACACTCCAAGCAGATTCTCCAACGGATAACATCCCCAAACAAATTCCGGAACACAAGAAGGTCTTGGATCAGTGAAGAAGATACACATAGACAACCACCATAAATATAAGAAGAACTACAAGACACAGATGTAAAGACACGAACACATAAGAATACACGGAAAAAACACCACCAAGCAGTAACAAAAAAATGTAAAATCTTCTTTTTTTGAAGAAATTTATGATTTTTGTACATTTTGGAACATTCGATAATCCAGGTATATGGGACCATGTCATAGGCCTTTTTGTAGCCGATCCACCCATTCCGACATTTTTGCGCCTAGTTTTAACTTTCTTAAGGATGTGTTGATCTATATTAAATTAGTCATGTGTTCCTCTGTTTCATCTGTGGCACCCTTTCTGTTCTGGAAAGAGTTTGCACCAATTAAATGAAAAAGTTATTTCTTGTTTTATTACCTTTTTCAGTATTTTCAACATTATGTGTAGACAAGTTATTGGTCTATAATTACTAGGGACAATTCCTTTCAGTGGGTCTTTCTGGGTTAGGATAGTTATTCCTTTTGTCAGCCATTCGGGTACGTTTGATTCTTGTAAGCATCTGTTCAATTGTTGGACCAGCCTCTCGTTGATGAAAGTGAATTTTTAAAACCAGAATCTATATTTACCATCACGGGCTGGTGTTTTCGAATTTGCTACTTGCTTGAGTGGTGCTCTGAGCGTAATTATGTGTATACTCGCTACAGGTCCTTCCTCGATTTCTAATGGAATTATCCTTTGAACTAATCGTATCTTTGTTCTATCATCCATCATAATATTATTAGAACATTTAGAGAATTTAAATCAAGACCATAAATATATATATATATATATATATATATATATATATATATATATATATATATATATATATATATATATATATATATAAGAATTTCCTCTCGCATTTTAAATTATATCCTAATTCTTAATTTGAATTTAATCTAATTTATATTATTAGTTTTACTTTATATAATATCTTATAATTGTATTTATGTCTGAATTTTTTGGTTTTGTTGATTTTAAACCTGCCTTTCATTGTATCATAAATGTATTTGGAAATGTAATGTTAAGGATATATTGAATTTGAAGATTTTGGAAAGACTCTTGGCCTTCCCAAGAAGTAATGACATTGGCTGTTGATATAACATATCAAAAGCTTGAGGCTAGGAAACCCCTTAAATAAGAATTTAATGAGAGGGACAGCTTCAAATTAGCCTACAAAAAAGAGAAAAAGGGGAAAACCCACTAATAATAATAACAAATAAAAATTTTAAAAGTTTTATTGGCCAAGAATCCAGGCTTTTTTATGCCTTCATTTATTTAAACTCTCTGTTCTTCTATTTAGTAATTCCCTAGCATTTTTATATATAGCTATAACGAGTTTTTCCTCCATGCATGAGAGGCAAAATTTATTCCCTGCCTTATACTTCGGGCATTTTCTATTTATTTCCCAGTTTATTCTTTATTCCCGCACATGATTGGCTAAGGTTGTGCTATTTTTATACCTTTCATGTTTGAAAGTATTTTTGTCATTAGTATCTATTTTTCTTTTTTCTTTTTTTTAGTATTTTTTAGTATTTTTAGTATTTCTTTAGTTTTTTAAGTATTTCTTTAGTATTTTTTTTTTAAGTATTTAGTATTTTTAGTATTTTTCTTCTTTTTTAAAGTATTTTTTAGTACTTTTTAGTATTTTTAGTATTTTTAGTATTTTAAAAAGTATTTTTTAGTATTTTTTTCGTTTTTAAAAGTATTTTTTAGTATTTTTTTAGTATTTTTAAAAAAAATTTAGTATCTTTTTAGTATTTTTTTCTTTTTTAAAGTATTTTTTCACCATTAATTCTAATAGCATAAATCTCCACTTATATACTGTCCGTTCGTATTGACATTTACCTTTTAAATTCAGCTTTATCAATACAGTTATGTTATTATATACACCATCGTCGGGTATACAATCGAGAGAGGAATTTCGAGTGATAGAGTGAGAGAGACAGATACAGAGTAGATACGTACTTGTTGCTTCATTTCTTCACTGATTCTGCTAACTTCTTGCTATGTCATCTTGTCGTCTAGTTTTTCTTCTTCTTCTTCTTCTTCTTCTTCTTTCTTCTTCTTCTTCTTCTTCTTCTTCTTCTTCTAATGGCTTCTTTCGGGCTACTTTAGTCATTGACATTAATTAAATCACAAGACATTTTTTCCTTGATTAAGGCTTTATAAGCCTATCCCTTCTTATTCGCCGCGCAGGTGAGATTCAACCTCAGCAGAGAGAGGCATATGCTCTTTGCTCCAACGTCAAGTGAAACTGATTCTCTAACTAACTAATCACGTGACATGCGATTTCCAATGCAGTGCACACATTTTAAAATGCCTATAACACCTTTCTCATGAATTCTTCTCCTTCCAGCCTCCATATTAATATAATTAAAAAAAAAATGGAACACATGTCCCCTGATGATGGCACTCGAACTTTGGTGGACTAATCCACGAATTCAACCCAAATATTAAAAAGTTGACCAGAAAACTCGAAAAGATCAAAAATAAAATTGTTAATAGATGTGTCTTTTGTTTAATTCTACATGTATAAATGAAAGAATGCTGCCCAAATACACACACACACACACACACACACACACACACACACACACACACACACACACACACATATATATATATATATATATATATATATATATATATATATATATATATATACTTTCCTTGGGATCTATGCATATTGTTTATGGTCTTAACAATCAACAATCACATTTTTTTTCAGAATAGTTTTGATATAACAGCCTCTGGACTAAATCCTAAAACCAAAAACTTGCAATGTTTAAAGATTTTTTTTCTTCAGTTTTCTGAGACGAAAATATTAAAATTTATCTCCGATCTGGGTTTCATTTATCTAAAAAAAAAAATATTTTTATGAAAATTGATATTTCAATTTTTTTTTTCAAATTCTAATAATAAAATCTGTACTTCTGTTTCTCACTGCAAAACTTTCCCTTCTTACAGTTCTCTTACAATTTTCTCAATTTCTTCGAAAAATTCACACCTAATACCGAATCAATGACATTGTAAAATTATTCAATTTCTATTCTTATCGTCTTTATCAAGTTTCATTTTTATAAGATATATTATTTTGTAATTGCTTATATATATATATATATATATATATATATATATATATATATATATATATATATGTGTGTGTGTGTGTGTGTGTGTGTGTGTGTGTGTGTGTGTGTGTTACTCTTGTTATTGTGTTTTAAAAAATAATTGTTCTATCTTCATCTGAAATGTCGATACGATAATTAATAGAAAAAGAAAAGAAACTGATGTTATCAAATAAATTCGATGAAATACATTAAAAATTCTTCCATTTGTGAAAATGTGAATTGATAATCGTTAATGTAAATTATGATAAATCTTTTTTCTAAGGAAAGTTATTATTTAAATATCCGCATATGTGTTAACATTAAAGATAGTAATTATATGCGGTGAATGTGTAATAGCCCAGAGAAATGTTGCATCCTATCCAAGGCGCAGATTATACACATAATGTAGAAGAGATAGAAGATAATCTTACATTATCTATAAAGTAAATTGATTAAATATTAGTATTATCATACTCTACTTCTTTCTCAGTCTCTACTATCCGCATCTCTCTCTCTCTCTCTCTCTCTCTCTCTCTCTCTATATATATATATATATATTTTGTGGTGGGTGGGTGTGTGGGTGTGTGTTTGTAGACTAACAGATTGTGTAAAATCCAACATAATTGTAATAAAAATTGATGAATAACGGATAAAACACAAACAACTTTATTCAATTGATTTCGCCTCGTTATGTTAACGAAACTTAACACACCGAGGCGAAATATCAATGAAGTCGTTTTTTTTTTATCCGTTATTCATCAATTTCTAATCACACACACACACACACACACACACACACACAGATAGACACACACATGTATAAAAGCAAAGTAAGAAAAGTCGTCGGGGCGGCCTAATGTGGTATCAACCAATCAGCGATGGAGTCTATCCCCTTTTCACCAAGCTAGACCTTTTAGCGTCTGAGGCGGAGCGCCACACCTACCATCAGCTCCTCACTTTACCGCACAGATCTCTGTGCTACTCATACACTGAGTTGGCTAGGTCGGTATGAACCAGGAACCCTGAGGTTCCCAGCCGAACACTCTACCGACTGAGGTAAACCGGCCCTTATATCTATAATAAAGGACAGCTAATAAAAAAGTATAAATATAATGTTCAATGCTTTGGTAGCAGAGAGGGTATAGAACCTAAATTATGGATCTATATTGCCGTTATTCAAGTGTAGTGTAATGCTTAAAATCCTGGGAAATGAACTTGTTGCCCCGAGTTCAAATCCTGGATGTGGAAATTGCATTTACAATAAGCTCTAATACCTTGGGAAAGGTATGGATCTACTCTCCCCCATCTATGGATAAATAGTAGGGTAGACTGGGCTCTTAAACCTTGGTTAGGCAACCGTTCTAGGAGAAGGATAACTTTGAATTCAAACCTGCTGAACTCCGCTTAAGAAATTGACCTTGTGTCACATCCTGCTCGTGCGGAGGGGTTGGATATATATATATATATATATATATATATATATATATATATATATATATATATATTGCCATTACTCAAGTTTCATTTCAATCTGCAGAGGGGAGAATAGTAAAAAGTTGTTAATCATGGGTTTATATAGCGTGAGGTTTACGTGACACACATAATCACAAACATACATACATACATATATATATAATATATATATATATATATATATATATATATATATATATATATTTAAAAATTGTAGATTTTAAATACTCGCTAAGATACTAATTAGATACCAATTGTTTCTCTACGGAATTCAGTTATAAGTAAGCC
>CM042138.1:53562972-53585472 GCA_023376005.1 Doryteuthis pealeii
TGAGTCGGAGCGTGATATACACGACTCACCACCGTCGTGGTTTCAGGCCGACTGACTAAAATCTATTTCTAATCTAAACCGGTAGAGGGTCTTCTCCACCGATTCTCACGGTATCCAACGGAAGGAAGGATCAGGACAGGTCAGGCCTTGTCATTCAAATCCTTTAAGGCCGTGGGCTGCAACTTATAACAGCCATTTTGATTTCTACACTACTGTACATAAATATTAAGAATCTAATAATTATATAACATTATATCACATAGTGTAGTGTCCAGGCTATGACATCAAACTACATTTAGTAATGAGGTTCCAATTCTAGAGCTCTGGGGAGTGTGGAATACCCCTTCATAACCATTACTCCCAGGTGGAAGTTAAAGTGGTAGTACCTGTTAGGGTCCCATCTATGGGTTAAATAGAAAAATGAGTTTAAAAAATTGGATTTTAAAAATTAAATAGCCATCAAGAAAAACAAAGCACCTTCGGCATAAAATAACCCAACAAGGGTCTGTATGCCGTAAATCCAACTAAATAACCAACCATCACATCGAGTAACACCAGAACCCAAAAGAATAGTTTTTTTTCATAATGACAATATGTAACAACCTTCTAACTCAATTGTAGAAGTTCATAACATCTGATCGATGCATTGTAGAATGTCTTCTCAGCGCAAACATATCTTTACTAGTTGAGAATTGAGATTGATTTTTCTCGATTTGTTTAGCCATACATTTAATAGGTATTCCCGCCTAATTCATTATTAATTAATTAATTTCAAAATTAGGTACGACTCCAATAAACACTTATATATATATATATATATATATATATATATATATATGTATATATATATATATATATATATTATATATATATAATATATATATATATATATGTTACTCCATATATATATATATATATATATATATATATATATATATATATATATATATATATATATATATCACGTGTGTTTGTAATTTTAGAATCCATTTAGTTTCTGATTGTTTTCTAGATTATATATATATATATATATATATATATATATATATATATATATAATTGATAAAATACAAGACGTAGCGTGTTTAACGAAATAATCATGTTTAATCTTCCACAGATAAGCGTAACCTTTCAGTTGTTAATAATTTCCTGCATAAACACTGAATATGTTCTTTATCTAAAAGATGTTCAATGTTTCTTAAATTTTTCTTTTATACTTTATTTTTCCGAATGATTTCAGTTTCTTTTTCTTTTCCCTCAAAAAGGCGATCGCTTACTTTCCCGGTTTCCTCATTATTATTTGATTTATGGACAAAATGATTGTTTACCTTGTTGCCATAGGAAAATTCAAGGATCATTTTAAGCTAGTATATATATATATATATATATAACCACCAGGATGTGACAGAATGTCAACTTCTTAAGCGGAGTTTATCAGATTTTAATTCTCCTATACTGGTTGCCAAAACAAGGTTAAAGGGCACAGTCCGCCTTACTATTTATCCGTAGCTGGAGGGGAATAGATGAATGCATACCTTTCCCAAGCGTATTAGAGCTATATGAAATACAAACTGTCTCGTGCAGCGTTAATCTCGCTTCGCCGTTTTTCCTACGACGATAACCATTACACAATACCCCCCTCCTTTGATTATAGCTTATGGCGACTCAATGATATATGAATATTTCCACTAATACTTTTTTTTCTTCAGTTCGAACACGGATCACGATCGCAATCCTCAATGTTGGCGAGACTTTCACCTTTTTTCTTGATACTTATAATCTGTCCCTATCATCTCTATATTATATTATTATTATTATTATTATTATTATTATTATTATTATTATTATTATTATTTACTTCTTTTGAGTTTTCACATCAGCATTAGCTGATGGTCTTTCACTGGGAGTGACAGCAAGTCTCCTCAGGTCTCCAGGACTCTTCTGAGTATTCTGGCAGATTGCAGCAGTGCAGTGTTCTGAATGGTTTCAATCCTTCCTCTGATTCCCAACTTTCCAGGCCCTTTTCCAATCCTTTTTTTCCAAGTGCACCAACTACAATTGGTATTACTTTCACTTTCATATTCCATAATTTTTTCAGTTCTCTGGCAAGGTCAAATATTTGTCCATTTTTTTCATTTTCCTTTAGCTTCACCCTGTGATCTGCTGGAACTTCAAAATCCACCAGTTGACAAGTTCTTTTTTTTTGTTTATCAACAATAGTCTGGTCTTCTTGCTGGGATAAGGTGATCCGTTTTATTTCAAAGTCACAGAGAATTTTATGCGTTTCGTTCTCAAGAACAGATTCTGGTTTATGCATATACCATTTTGTTGTATGGTCAAAATTAAATATTTTGAATAATTCCCAGTGGATCACCTTCCCAACCCAGTCGTGTCTAGTTTTGTATTCTCGTTGTGCTAGTTTGCTACATTCGCAGGGTATATGGTTTACAGTCTCATCTCTATTACCGCAAAGTCTACATTTACTATTTTGTTGGGTCTTATCAATTTTCGCTTTGATGTAGTTTGTCCTTATGGCATTATTTTGTGCAGCAATTATAAGTGATTCAGTTTCTCTTTTGAGGTTTCCCTTTCTTAACCATGTCCAAGTCTTTTCATGTGCAACCTCATCTATTTGTCGTTTGAAGCGTCCATATAATTGTTTTTCTTCCCATTTTTGTTTTCTAGTCTTTGTCGTTTTTCTGTTTGTCCATCTGCTGTTTCTACTATTGTTGGCCGCCATAAGTAATTTGTCTTTGCTCTTCCTTGTGTAATCTTCAAGTTGTTGGATTGTGGTTTCTACGCATTCCTCTATGTTGGCAAGACCTCTTCCCCCTTCCTTTCTTGACACATACAATCTATCTCTATCATCTCTAGGGTGGAGACCCTTGTGCATGGTCATTAATTTTCTCGTCCTTTGGTCTATCTGTCTGAGTTCTTCTTTTGTCCATTTTAAGAATGGTCCCGAGTATCTTATAATGGTATTAATTCCTTTGATCAGATTTCTGCTGTTAAGTTTCGTTTCCAGAAGTTTTCTAGTTCTCCTGAGATATTCTTTTTTAACTTTTCCTTTCATTTCTGCTTGCATGATATTGTCCGCTTCTAAAATTCCTAAGTATTTGTAGCTTTCATTTTCATCAAGAGATTTTATAGTTTCCTGATTTGGCAGTTGTATTCCATTCATTAGTTTTCTTTCACCCCTTTTTATTACAAGCATAGCACATTTTTCGATTCCAAATTCCATCCCTATATCCTGGCCATATATTCTAATAGTTTGTACTAGGCTCTCCAATTCTTTTTCATTTTTTGCAAAAATTTTAATGTCATCCATGTACATAAAGTGGTTTATCTTCTCTTGTGAATTACTAAATTTGTATCCCCCGGTATATTTTTTCAGTATATGGTTTAGCGGCATCATTGCAATAATAAAGAGTAGTGGTGATAATGAGTCTCCTTGGAAGATACCTCATTGGATTTTTACTTCTGCCAGGGATTGTTTTCCAGCTTTTAATTGAACTCGCCAGTTTTCCATGGCTTTTTTAATGAAGTTTATAATGTTGTTGGAAATTTTGTACATCTGAAGGCATTCTAAAATCCAGGTATGTGGGACCATGTCATAGGCTTTTCTATAATCAATCCAGGCCATTGCAATATTTTTCCGTTTATTTTTTACTTCTTTAAGAATGTATTGGTCTATGACTTCTTTAAGAATGTATTGGTCTATGACTTCTTTAAGAATGTTATTATTATTATTATTATTATTATTATTATTATTATTATTATTATTATTATTATTATCAGTAGTAGTAGTAGTAGCAGTAGTAATATTTGTTGCAGTAGTAGTATTCAGATTTGTACTTATTAGTAGTAGTATTAGTATTAGTATTTGTATTAGTAGTTGTAGAAGTTGTAGTTGTATTTCCCATTTAACTCTCTGTCACTTTTTGCAATATCTTTTCGGTCAACACGATTTCTATCCCAATATAAAAACAATAAATCGGTAGAGAAAACTTAGCATCTGTTGGCGACACGTTTTGATTATTGTTTTTTTTTTGGGGGGGGGGGTTCTCTCGTCACTTTCAGAACAAAGAATTTTGAAGATAAATTTAAGTAAACACACACACGCATACACCACGTTTCTGTCACTCATCCCATCCCACACTCATGAAAATAAAAAAAAAAGAAGAAAAATTATTCAACCAATGACATCGAATGGACAACTATTGACGCAAGAATTCTAACGACGGAAGTATTGGTTCCTTTCACGTTTAATCTCTTCTTTAGATTGACAGTTGACGTTTTCGTGGAGACTTTTTTTCCCACGCGTGCATGCGTGGTTTTTATCTGGAGAAATAAAAGTTTTGTGAATGCGAAATCAAATATTTTATTTTTGTTTTTCTACTTGAGATAAAACAACAACAACAACAACAACAACAACAATAATAATAATAATAATAATAATAATAATAATAATAATAATAATAATAATAATAATAAGACGAGTGGCAACAAGGGATTTAGAAATAAGACAATTCTTTGTTTTGTAAAATGTAAATCTGCATTAGAATTGTAATTGCAGTTTACTTACGTTGTTAGAACATTACAATTACGATTGATATATTCATAGGGTGGCAAGAGGTTTGAAGGTGACTGTTGTGGTTCTTGGTGCGTGTTCTCAGGGTTTTGTTTTTAACCCCATCTTATTTGGTGGTCGCGCTGAAAAGGAAGAAATTCAAGGAACGAAAAGAGACAAAGTCAGGAGGTAGTTTTATGATTTTGGTTTTATTCACCGGTCATAGCCACCACGTAGCAAGGGAATATCTCCCTGGCCAGTAGTAGCAACTAGACACAGTTACGGCCTAAACTAGAATGACCGAGAGATTATTGGGGTTAGGAAATCGGTCTTTGTTTGCGTAGAGGGTTCTTCCGGTGAAGGCTCATGGGAGTTTGGTATTTTTTAAATTTTTAGATTTAAATTTTATTTTAATCCCCACATATTAAGAGTCAGCGGACGAGTTTACTAATTTGCGTCTTATTTGGTACCTCCTTACGGTTATTCTAAACTAGATAAAGCTAAGCTTAGTAAATAAACATAGAAATATTTTGCCAGCAATCCAGCCTACCATATTATTACTGCTGCAGTAGGTTCGATCCTCGTTGGGGATATAATTCTTGAGATCCCCTATCAATCTAAGGTAACTGTGTGATTCTCCATTTTAGAAGGATGAAAAAGCGAATCAAAAAATATTTGTGCAGTTTATGAAGAAAGTGAAACTGAAAGATCGAATATTTGAAAAGGGATTTCTATGGTTTCATACACGAGATTTTTGCTAAACGATGCTCCAGGTCAGAATTACTACCTGATGTTGATGCATATTGTCTGTAGTAGGTCGGGATACAACCGAGTTGAACATATCTCTTTACCGGTCCATGTGGCAAGTGCAAGCTACTCGTCTGTTTCTATTGCCGGTGCACCATCTTGGATAGTTTCGCATACTCTATGTGCCCTTTTTCCTGGGACCCAAGTTATATGGCTTGAAGTCAATTGTGGGGATGTTCATGTGTATTCGTGCGACGATCTTCGCATTTTCGGAGATAGAGTCCAAGATGGCTATGAAGTTCTCATCAATCTGGATTCTGGTTTGATGGCGGCTCTCTTCTTGATTGTTGACATTCATCTTTTTCCATCGTTGTGGAATTTTCTGCTCCTCTGATTCCCGTGTCCTGTGTACGCCATCTTCATTTCCTCTGTTCTGGGAATTCAATATGGTGTTGCATGAATGGCAGTTCGATATTAAAATCAATGCCGACAGATATGGGCTAGTGCTCAGGTTGTTGCTGTAGGAGTCCAGAGCACTTTCGGGTATCCGATGTGTCCACCATTTTCTACCCCTCTGATTAACCACTTTCATTTCCCCTGTTCTGAGGGTTCGAAATAAAAATCAATGCCGATATATATATGCCAATCCTAGCTGTAGGGGCACAAAGCCCTTTCGGGTAGCCTATGTGTCCAGCATCGCTGAGACCGCTTCTGACGTGGGATAATACGGGTCGTCATTAATCGGGTTTATCTTTCGGGGGAAGCGGTGGCTGCATATGGTTATTTGGTTTCTCCCGTTAATGAGCACACAGTACTGTCTGTTGCCTAGCAACTCCAAAAAAAAATGACCAGTTTTTGTCCTTTGACATGGGTAAGGGCCATCTTGGATCTTTATCTGAAAAAGGGTGACGGTGATGCTATTTGTAGTGGATGCACTTGGAATGGTCCACGAAAAACTTGAAGAAAAAACAGAAGGAATTGGAAATCAGAAAAAGAATCGGGACGATGCAGACAACGAAATTATTAAGAGGTGAAAATAATAATACATTTGTGTACATCAAAATCCCGGAAATTTCACTCAAAGTCAGTTACAAGGTTAATATATTATTCTATCATGTGCAGTAAGGTCCCCGCAGAAAGTTACATGACTTAAAACTATTGTCTTCTTACTACTAGGTGTAAAGAAAAACTAGTGGAAAATCAATATAATTGACAAAGCTTGATGTAAGAAATTCACACAACTTTAGACTATTATGTCTTCTTACTTCTAGATGTAAATAAGCAAGGAAATAACTAGAAAAACTAGTGAAAAATCAATAATAATTGATAATGTTGAGCGAAATAATAATAATCTATTAATAATGGAGATTCGCTTCCGGTTTTTGTCTGTAACAAAAACTACGTCACTACTTACGTCACATTACCCAAAATCGTCATAATAGAATAAATACACTCAAAATTTGAACATGCAACATTAGACAGTCCTCATTGTTTTTTAAAAACAAGTTTTAATAAATACATGATTGGTATTATATATCTATATATAGTTTGTTTTATTTTAATACATATTTAAAGTTTACATTTCAAATTTATTTTATTTTTTAATCCTTTAATGGATTTGATGATTTTACTTACTTAGGGTACAAACTCGCTGACATTGATTTTTTTACTCCCATCCTTTAGGCAATATGTTTCAAAAATCTATTTTTACATTGCCCGGAGGGCGTTTTTTATTTTGTACTACTACTACTACTACTACTACTACTACTAATAATAATAATAATAATAATAATAATAATAATAATAAATAATAAGAAGAAGAAGAAGAAGAAGAAGAAGAAATACTAAGGATGAGGATGATTTATTTGAGAAATCGAGTTCTTGATGGAGGTTGTGGGGAGAGGTGATAATAAATAACAAACTTCTTTTTTTATACAACTTGTTTGTCTCTTGAGATCCTGAAGGCTTTTCTACCGTTCTCTCTTCCCTTATGTGGTTAAGTCGCTAAAATAAAATAAAAAAGTCTAATTTCCCACGCTTCACTTATTTTATAGAACCGACTTAATTCTTACTGATGAAAAAAAATGCCGAGTAAAGCAAGCATCTTCCAACCTCTCTCCAACCACGCGCTTCGAGCAGTGGATGAAAAATTGTCATCGGCACGTGACAGCGGGGAGCGTCTGCACAAATGTTTTTAGGGAAGATTAAGTTTTCAAAAATAGTTGTTATTTATTTACTTTTCATCCAATGATTTGGGAGTTTTATTCTCAAATTAAAAAATGTGATTTCTAGGCATTCAATTGAACGCACGGCTTAGAGTAGGTAGATATAAACATGTCAAGATAGATAGATAGATAGATAGATGGATAAATTGATAGAGATTAATAGAAAGATAGATAAATAAACAAATCAAGATATAAAGATATATAGATAGAAACAGAGTGTGTGTGTGTGTGTGTGTGTGTGTGTGTGTGTGTGTGAACGGCATTAAATGAGTGAAAAGAATTGATACGCCGTAAAAAAAAAACTATCTGACTTTCTCTTGCTTGTGACGATCAAACATTGATACTATACATTTCTATGTCCACAGTTACTGCGCACAAAAAACTTGCTGCGTCTCTCTCTCTCTCTCTCTCTCTCTCTCTCTCTCTCTCTCTCTCTCTCTCTCTATCTCTCTCTCTTTCTATCTATCTATCTATCTATCTATCTGTGCGTGTCTGTGTGACTGTGAACGGAGATTAATAATTTGAGAAAAGTTACATCTATCCATTCCAGGTTCCGTCAATCATGTGAAGTGTCTCCAAATCATTGAAAAGAAAAAACTTCGAAAATGATATTTCCATCCCTCTGTGTATGTACGCGCGCATGGTGTGTGTGTGTGTGTGTGTGTGTGT
Source organism: Doryteuthis pealeii (assembly GCA_023376005.1). Taxonomy (NCBI): domain Eukaryota; kingdom Metazoa; phylum Mollusca; class Cephalopoda; order Myopsida; family Loliginidae; genus Doryteuthis; species Doryteuthis pealeii. The sequence continues at coordinate 53,571,184 of CM042138.1, forward strand.
GTGTGTGTGTGTGTGTGTGTTTCAACTATAGACGTATCTAACTTATCCATACACGACCAACTAAACTGTGGCAAAAATAAAATCAATTTTCGTTATAACCTAACTAAAGAACATTCTTCCAGAAATAATTAGACTTCTTTAAATACCTACGAATTAATTTGGATCCCAACAATTCCTGACCTTTTTTTTCCACCAGAAGTTATTTTCCGTCGGTTCCATGGCTCTAAACCATTCCTCTACATTAATTATTAAATCGTAACCACCAGAGTTTCAGCTGTTCTGGAATAATATCAGACAAGATAGCATTGGATTCACTTCGTCCTTTCATTGCATTTTAAGTATTTTTGTGAAATACTTGTTTGATGACAATTTTTAATGGTGCCAAACTTCTTCTCCTACTTCAGAATTATTGATCCAATCTTACCGACTTTTACATCTAACATCTTGCCAAATACCGTGTGCCTGAAACGTTCATAATATTACTTAATTAAGTCAATATTTTGTTTGCATGAGAATTCATTTACTTTAAATGACACAACCTCGTTGCATGAAAGCAAAGTGTTGAATGATGTCTGTGACGTCATTATATCCTAATGGAAAAGTTTATCTACATAAGCAGAAAAGATCTACACTTAGATTCTTTCTTAAATGAAATCTTTATGATAAACTTTTTACAACGTCAGAATAATTTTTCCATCGTTAATTTTCTTTATATTTTATTCAGTGTTTTTGTTTTGAAAGATTTAGTTTTCCATCTTTAATCTTGAATCAACATTTCACATCGGCATAATTTAAAGTAAATGTAAACATCTGAATAATATTAAAGAAAGAGATTGCAAGTATTTAGATACTTCTACTTTCTCAACCTGTGGGTTGATGCTATAGAATATACCGATTGCACCTCTGCAGAGGGTTAAGAATCCCCCAGTGAGGCCATCTGTTAGTTCCTGGTTGCTGAGAAGTCCATAAGATGCAACACTCCACTTTAGCTCTTACTTCGGCTAGACAGTCGGTCGAAGAGGATCCCTCCAATCAATCGGCTGGTCACGTCAATACCTATATGATTGTTCCGATCAGATTGCCCTTACCATTTTTATCATATTTCTGTGTCCTTGGTATCATGTTAATCTGCATCTAATTGTGAAGTTCCAATTCCAATGAATGTGGAGTACCCTCACATCGGCATTACTCCCAGGTACTCTCTGGCCCAGAGTGGTAGTCCCATGTAGGAGTTGAATGAATAAAAGAAAAGTCAGTTTAAAAACATGTATTAAAATATAACTTTGAAAAAAAAGTGAATAACCAAATAGAATGAATAAAACGAAACGTCGATAAAAAAGAATTGAAAAACGTGTAACAGATCCTGTCTATCTTACAATGGCCCCATCAGTTACCAGCGTGTATGCACCAGTTGAGAAGCGCCTTCGTTAATCATTATTCGCGAAACTAGGCCGATAGTAGGACATGGGAGATACAGAAAAATTCATATTTAAGATATCAGTGGAAGTGTGTGATATGTGTGATACTGCCTGAACAATTTTATGTTATATTGTTCCGTTTTGTTTTTCAATCTCACTTCAGGCAACAGTGTGACTCAACATTGCATAAACATTCAAAAGAAACACATTATTATTTATTCCAACAAACCGTCTGATATTGATAAATGAAATATTGCTGCACAATTTCAAGTTTAAAATGACAGCACCCAAATATCTAATGTTGTTCTTTTAGGCTTCAACTATTTTCTGTTGGTAATAACATACATATTTACCAAACCCTCTACACGAGAAGGATGGAACACAACTTTAAGCGGAATCTAATAGGTTTGAATTGAATTTTGTCTTTCTCTTATAGCGATTGCCATACGAAGGTTAAAGAACCCAATCTGTCCTACTATTAACCCATAGCTAGTAATAGTTGGATGCATACCTCTCCCACAAGTATTAGCGTTGTGTGAAAATGCAAACTGTCGCATCCAGGATTTGAACTCCTTTTGCCGTGTTCATTTCATACGACGATATACATTACACAACGCATCTCCATGTTGCTAATTACATAGAACATAAATTAATTGAATCTTATCAACTCAGTATTCATCACTTGTCATTATTGGCAATGAATAAGGCAAACTGGTCCTGCTTTACCCAAGGCAAGATGAGACTCTGATAGGATTAAATTTGAACATGATTGAAATTGCTTTCTTTCCTTTTCATTAAAATGAAAATGTATTTAACTGGCTCCCGAATTCGACATCGAAGGCCCCCGAGTTCAACGCGAAATTTCCCGAGTTCGACAAGAAACATGTGAAAAAGGCCAGAGAGCACAAAGGTCGAAATGTTATGCATATATCAATATAAATCTAAATAATACAAATTATCAAGCCTCATCTAAAAAAAAAAATCAACTGGTTCGATGCGACTTTAAACACGGTTCGCCAATAATACTTTCTAAATTACTAGCAATTAATTCGCACATCTTTTGCAAAATGAGGGTTAATATCGTTTATTATTATGTAAATACTTGTTTACAGAGCCTGCAAATCCATTACGATTGAATAGAGAGTTCGGTCCACACAGGATGCGCCATGCTTGTTAACTTGTGTTACATTCTAGCCGTAGCCAACGGGTTGGGTAAATACCTACTTGTTAACAACGCTATCCCTGTTGAGTTAATGAATGTTCGTTGTTAAGTACCCATCCATCTTCTTCACGGGGAAGGGTTAACATTATGAAGACACTGAAGTGTTTGGTCTAATTCTTACGAGGAGTTTCTTTCTCATTTCTAACATTATCATTAGCGCGTGTTCTAAAGGACCACTTCCCCGAATCGTTCCAACTTACAATGTTCTGATATCAACGTTATCAATTCATTTCGCTGCATTAATGAACAAATTCGACAGTTAGGAGCCGCTGACCTTCCGGCTTTCAATTGGCTATAATCAACTGCAGCATCCAGAATTGACAATAAACCCATCTGATTAAAAACGTCACCTTTAGGAATAATAACGTCGGATAAAATGGGAAGGTCAGGTCAATAGTGGAAATCGCACTTACGGAAATAAATTGCACCTGCCATTCAAATTGCCGGGACATCCGGGTTGATTGGCACAGAAGACAGGGAATATCAACCACTTATGTCACCAAATCGGAATTTATTGTGCTTGACACATTGATTAAGACGATATTTAAGTTCATCGATTTCAATTTCAAAGCTTGATTAAAATCAATTACTTTTAAATTGATAAGAAATCAGAAATTTCTGCAGGTTCTATTTTGTAAATAGGCTTAGAGTGACAATAGAACTCCAACGAAGTTAAGCAGTGATGATCCTGTTTGATATTTAATTGAGTGACCACTTCAGCAACAGCAGATTCTGTACGCAATATGAATCCTTTTTTTATAAAATAACTTGTTTCATGACCCGAAAAGGGTTGATATGCCGTAAAACAATGGAACGAACATCCAACAACTAACCAATAATAGAACCAACATTAAATAACTTTTGAGATCGTACTACTGTCTTATCTTCAATAATGTACTCTCTGGTTGACAAATATTCTAGTTGAGAAATATTCCAATTTGGTGAGGTATATTTGACGAGTACTCGAATGTTTACTGACAAAGAAGGAAAAGAAATACAAGTTAGCGCCTTAAAATGAGTCTATGATAAATAAATAGATAGATGCTGAAATACTGATTTGAATAGAGCTGCATAGATATTTAAATGGGAATAATATTGAACATATGAGAGATAGAAAGTGTTAAAAGTGTGTGTGTGTGTGTGTGTGTGTGTGTGTGTGTGAGAGAGAGAGAGAGAGAGAGAGAGAGAGAGAGAGAGAGAGAGAATGCGGCAAAGTGAGGGCGAGATAGAGACTGAAACAAACATAGAGAGAAAGAGAGAGTGTGAGAGAGAGTGGGTGAGACAAACACATAGATATATAGATAGAGAGAGAGAGAGAAAGAGAGGGAGAGAGAAAGAGAAAGCGAAAGATAGAGAGAGAGAGGGACAATCACAGAGCGAGAAAGAGAGACTGAGAGAGAGACATAGAGAGAGAGAGAGACAAAGAGAGGGCGAGAGGGAGACTGAGACAAACACAGAGACAATGAGAGAGGGGAAGAAAGAGTGAGAGGAGGGAGAGAAAGAGTTGAACAATAAGAGAGTGAAAGAGAGAGTATGAGACAGAGGCAGAGACAGAGACAGACTGAGAAGAGAGAGACAGAGAGAGAGAGAGAGAGAGAGAGGGGGTTATCGATAATCTAAATGAACCCTACGATTAGCATTTTAAACCTGTTAAATCATCTCGGAATTTCTCTCATCTTTTTAGAACCCTACAAATGATTTTCACTTCGAGTTCATTTTAGAATAAATTCTGTTCTTTTTATTTTTTCTCATGATGTGCATTTTTTTCCAACCATTTTCAGCAAAGCAGCCAAATTCCTGACTTTATTGACTGTGCCAAATCACAGAAATTATAGCCATTGTTGTAATATAATAAATTAGTGATGCACGATTCGATTTGTGGTCTTTAATTTTGTGAATTGTGTCGGTGGGAGGAAAACTTGGGCTTTTTTTATGTCAACTAGTTATACAAAATAGATTCAATTACTGTTTCGCTCAGTAGATCACTTGTGCGGGCGCCACATACACACACACACACACACACTCTCTCTCTCTCTCTCTCTCTCTCTCTCTCTCTCTCTCTCTCTCACACACACACTCTATCTATATTTCGCTTTCTCTTTCCCTCCCACTCTCTCTCTCTCTCTCTCTCACACACACACACACATACACACACACAGACATACCCCAACGTACATATATATGTGTGTATTTGCGTGTGTGGGTGCGTGGTGTACGTATGCCCATACACATACACACACACACACACACACACACACACACATATATATATATATATATATATATATATATATATATAAAGATAATTCTAGGTCATTATAAAACTACCAATTTAGTGGTAATGGTTTTCAAAATCCATTTGTAAACAGAATAAAACTAAGTGGTTGATTCTTTAACTTTTCAAAAAAGAAGCCTTAGACAACACCAAAAAATTGTTTAAAACGAATGCTGCGTGACTCAGCAAGTATACAAGATGATTTTTTTGAAGATGCAATCAGCAAAAATACTGTTTTATAATAGATCTTTCGACCGACGAATTGGAAATTTTCAAAAAACGATGGAAAAAAAGGTTTAAAATGGTAGAGTTAAGGTGACAAACATATTTTGATGCGAACAAGATTAGCCAAAACTTTACACGTTTAAACATCACTGGATATTTTAATGTTTGCTTCCTTTTTTTTTTCTTTTGTTTTCGTTACTGACGCGCATACAACACAGGAGTTGATTCCAAACCTTGGAGAAAAGAAAAAAACAACAACAAAAAAATACAAGACATAAAAGTTAGAAAAAAGAACAAAAATATCTATAAAAGTCTTAAATGCTTATAAAAATATTCATTCGTTTCCTGACTCGTATTATGGCCGCTTATCAAAAAGTATAGGCTTTTAATAACACTAAACTAGTGAGATATTTTTATATAGTCTTTTGCATCCTACTTCACTTAAATTTCAACCTAAACACTTTCAAAATCTAAGATGGATATTTCAACGCCAGGGAAATCACATCAGATATAAATAATTTAGAGTTTAGTAGATTTCTTTTAACGGGAGTTGGGGAGTCAAACACCACAACTGATAGACTTTGCAGTCACAGCAGAACACAGGGTGAAGGTGAAAGTAAACGATAGTCAACTACCTGGACCTTGCCAGAGAATTGAAAAAAGTGTGGATTATGAAGGTGACAGTGATACCAATTGTAATTGGTGTACTTGGAATGGTCAAATAGAGCTTTAAATAAACAGGCAAGGAATTAGAAATCAGAGGAAGAATCGAGATCAAACAACATTGTTAAGATTGGTCAGAATACTCAGAAGAGCCCTGAAGACCTAAAGACACTTGTTGTGAAAGACCATCTGCTTACGCTGGTGTGAAAACTACACGAGGGTTATAATAATAATAATAATAATAATAATAATAATAATAATAATAATAAAGCGAAGTGGACACCATCAAACAAATAGAAAAGAAAGGAAAGTAAGAAAAAATACTTTAGAAGAACCTCATCAAAGAAATAAAACACATGGGTTATTCCCCTTGGAAGAGACTCTGGTCCCTTCTTAAAATGAACAATGAAACAATTCCGACAAAGGAACAGAAGGACAAGGAAATTGATGACGATGCACATGAATTTACACCAGTGAGATAACATATACAGGTTACATGTGTCAAGAAAAGAAAGAGGAGAGGACTCGCTAGCATTGAAAACTAAGTAGATACGATTCAAAGAATACACTAAAAAGACAAATAAAGACTAATTACAACAGTCTGGAACAGCAATTGCAACATATGGACAAACAGAAAAACCGACAAAAACTAGAAAACTTAAACGGAAGGAAAATCAACCATATCGATACTTCAAGCCAAAACATAGAAGATTACACATGAGAAGACCTGGACATGGCTAGAAAGGAAAACCTTAAGAGTGAAACTGAATTTCAGAAGAGAATAATGTTTGAGTATTTAAGGAGTTTATAAGTCTTATGTGATCAATGTGCAATCGATATATAGTGACTTGTTCTTTTCTGCATTTTCTGAAAAATATTTTCCATTTCCCGAACGTGTTTTTTTATCAGGAAGGGTTTATTGTACTTAAACAATTTTTAAAGCAAGTACTCCTATCCTTCCATTATTTTTTCAACTAGATTGTGATGGCAAATTTTTGAAGTAGACGAGAGTAACAGTAGGTATACCGTGCTAAAAAATTGCAGAAAGACATATTTCGTTAGAAAGAGGAAGAAGGAAAATATATTTTATGACATTAAGATAGGAAATTGATAAATAAACGAACCAGACGATGAACAATGAAAATCGATTCCTGGCGAAGAAGTGTCCAAAGATTGTTTTGACGACGGTGTCCAAAACCACAGGAAACCAAAGAGGTCAAGTTTTGATATGTCTGTTGTCATTCGGAGTATGGCGTAAATCTGCGAGAAAAAATAATTTGGACTCAGTTTAGAAAAGTTTCAAAGATTTTATGGGTATGTTATGTTCGAGAGAATGACGAAGTTTCATTGGTTGCAATTAACATAATTGGATGAGATGAGAAGAATTCAATTTAGTTAGTGATGAGAAGCCACGTGAGAGGTATTGACCTGCCCACGGGGCTTTAGCCAATCAATTCGACTGACAAGTTGGGATGAGCAGAATTGATTTTTACGATAGCCCCATAAAATTAGGTTTATGAAGCGAAGATATTCAGTTGCCGGTCCAAGTTTTGTCAAGATCAGTTGGGAAGTCAAACATTGAAGTTTGTCGAGATTTAACGAAGTTCTCAGACCCGATGGGAAAAGAGAAAGTGTGCCGTTTGTCACCAGAAACTAGATGCAGAAGTTTGCAACACCAAAACGTATAATTTTGCAACAGAAGAACATTGTTAATTGTTACAAAAAAGATGGAATATGTATTCAGATGGAGTTTCCAGATTGTTTTATCATCATCAAAATGATAGCCATTGTGGCCGTTTCCAGTCAAGAGACATTTTAACTCGAAGCACCGAAACCCTCTTTAGCTCAAAATCGAAACGTGGATGGAAAAATAATTTTTAGACAAACAAAGCCACTGTAACGATACAATCAGGCATTGATCTGGGATTCGGCTGATTAGTTGATTGGTTGGTTGGTTGGTTAGATTTTATGGCATGTCAACCCTTGTTGTGTTATTTTATGCCAGAGACGTTATTGTTTTATTAATTCTTGTTGGGCTATTCAATTTTTAACACATTTTTATTTTTAACACATAGATGGGACCTTAACAAATACTACAGTCTGTAGCTGAGTGGATCTGGGAATAATGGCGATGAAGTGGTACTTTCATATTCCTTAGAACGCTAGAAGTAGAACTTAACCACTAGATACAATTTAAAATCATACCCAGGACACAAAGACCCTCAGCCACCACCTTCTACCACATATATGATAAAAAGGTTTGGGATTTGCCACAAGAGCCACAGAGTAGAGACAATCATATGGGGATAAGGCTTGACATGATCAGCCGATTAATCAAAGGGGTATTCTCCGATCGCCCGTCAAGCCTAAGTAAGGGTCAAAGTGGAGTGTTGCATCTCATGGACTGCTCAGCCATTGGATTCCGTCCTTAAGCATCAGGTGGCGTCACCCACGGCCAACAGGTGACCCCAGTGGGGTGACGTCTATACCCCTCTAAAGAGGTGCAGTCGGCGTATTCTATTTCATTTCTGATCTATATTGCTTGATTACCAGTAGTAGAATATAAAAACGACCTTAGCTAATATCTATATACAGTTTTGTGATAAAAAAAGGAAAGGATAATTTGTGAAAAATGATTGATTATGACAAACAAGAATTCTCATCTGTTTTAGTTGATGTTCTCAGAAAATTGTTTAAATGTTACATGAAGTATTGTAGCTGTTTCCTTATCTTTAATAGTAGCAACACTTTTTTAATTGGATCACAACGTTTCGCTTGGTATTCTTTGCACCCGTATTAAGCTATATGTTTTTAATGGAGTATTGTTTTGTTATTCAATGAATTATTCAAACTGGTATCCCTATTTTTGTTGTTTTTACCTAAGCTTTTTTCTCATTCTAAAATGACTGTTTCATCTTTGACCCATACAACGTATTATTATTTTGAAATCTGTCACTCAGATGGAGCCAAACATTGCTCGTAGTGACATTCCTTAATGCTGATAATGTTTCTGGTGAAATTAAAAAGTTGTTTGTGCTGTTCAACATGCAAACAACAACCGGATGCAACAAGCAGCCAAAAAAGGTTGGAAACACACATAGTTATAATATCATAGAAGCGCTTGGTCTAATTGTTATCATTGTAGGAAATCGACTCAAATCCTGGACGAGGTTGTTTGCATTTCACATAGTGATAATACCCTTAGGAGAGGTACGCATCCAATTATTTTCTCTCCAGCTATGGGTTGATAATGGGTTTGACTGGGTTCTTTAACCTTGGCATGGCAACCAGTCTAGGAGAAGAAAAACTCTGAATTCAAACCTGATAAAATCCGCTCAAGAAATTGCCCTTGTGTCACATCCTGCTCTTGAGGAGGAGTTGGTAGATATATATAATTCAAAATATTATGATCAAAACAAAAATGAAGATACTCGTTTGAATATGTAATTCCAAAAATGCGATAGTCGTCCGTATAATTTAGGTAATACTTTACCTCAAAACTAAATATGGCGCGTCATTTAGTGGTTATCGTGTAGGAAATGGACTCGCTGACTCAGGTTCAAATCTTGGACGAGACTTTGCATTTCCCATAGCGCTAATACCCTCGGAAGGGTATGTATCCAACTATTTTACTTCCAGCTATGTGTTAATAGTAGGTCAGATTGGGCTCTTTAACCTCGGTTAGGTAACTGGTCTAAGAGAAGGAAGCCCTGAATCATACGTATATAAATCTAAATCTAATATTACATATATATATATATATATATATATATATATATATATGTAAGAAAGTTTTATAGAAAAAAACAACAAGATGTTAAAATTTTTTGCTGACAGAAATCTGTTTCGATACCACAAATATGTCTTTACCAGCAAAAATTGTTAACATCTTGTTGTTTTTTCTATAAAACTTTCTTACATATTGTCGGATTCAATATCCATTTTTACCCTATATATATATATATATATATATATATATATATATATATATATATAATATATATATATATATATATATACCCGAAACTGAAAATGATAAGAAGGAAATATGAGAGGAATGAATTTCTTATGTTCTGAAAGCGTTTTAAGACGTGGTTGAACATGTTGTAATCAAATCATGTCGTAATATTCGTGGTTACACAAGACATGAATGATTTGTTTTTACTGCAACTGAAAACAAAGAGCGTTTTATAAATGAATAAAATTTGCCACAATAATTTATCTTCTTTCTTTGTATAAAAGAAGAAAAGATCAAATATTTCGGAGTGGGGCAATAAAGTTCTTTTAATTTCCTGTGCAGACAAACCTTCATATGCTTCTAAGTCTTCATATATACGTATGAGTATATATAAACAATAAATAAAACTAGATAACTCTTTCAAATTTACTCATATATAAGATACAAGTTGAAGGAATTTAGCCATTTGATTGCTGTTTGAAATAATTGAAAAAGAATTTTGCTTTTTAATCAACTGAATATCCAAGAGGATCCGCTTTAGAACTCCTAGCCGTTTTTAACTTATTCAATAGTTTACGTATTAGTATCTTCTAATGATTTTATATCTTCGCCAAACTTGGATTAAGTTGTGGTAACTGTTCATCACCTACGTTTTTATCTACGGACAGGAGTCGATAAAAATAAATAAGGCAAGCCTGGTCTCAAAGATTTCATCCCTGAAGCGCCTCGTCCCACATTGCAGCAAAGAATGATTGGGATTACTCTATTTACGGGAAGACTACCTTATCTTTAACTGATCATATACCAAAACTATTCTTCTTCCACAGGAAAGGTAGTTAAATACAAAGCTTTTTTCAAGATTGTTGGTCGGATTTCAAAGCATCATAGACGAAAGCTGATGCTCGTTTATTTTTTAGCTTTATTTTAATAAATAAGTAACTATATTCCGTAATCCGAATTCTGTGAGCAGCTTCAGTGATTTAGATGCCTAGTTTAAAACCAAATTGCCAGAATCTCAATACGTGTATCTACCATTATAACATTTCAAATAAAAAGCTACACATGAATTCTAGCAGCAGCAGCAACCAACAATAACAACAACAATAACAACAACAACAACAACAACAACAACAACAATAATAATAATAATATAGTGTCATATCTTGAAATAAACTTTAGAGAAAAGGTTTGAAAAAGCAAACTTACTTTTGATACAGCCAAATACATAAGGTAATGTTTAGAATGGATAGCAGCAAAAGTTCGAAGTCCATTTTGTTTTTGACTTCTGTTTTAAATCTTATTTTGTGTCTATTGCAACACTGCCGCTATCGATACGAGGGAATAACAACGATGGTGTATGTTTGGTCATGTTTAAACTATATTAAAACATTGCCTCTTAAAATATTGATATTGCAACTAATATTTGCTGTAATAAGGGCAAACAATACCGGGCGCGTAGGGGCTAACACTGAACAAACTCCTCAAATAAGCTGCAGGCGAACCTATAATATGCAGGACTGGGTGCCCTAAGATCTGGCAAGTGACTGAGGAATTAAGGATCCTTGCGAAGGAAAGGACAGTATGGATTTAAATAAAGAACGATCGAATCCTGCTGTAAGATATTCCAAACTACTACATCGGCAGAATAAAGGAAATATTATTATAATGTTGATTGTGTGTTTTTCTGTCTGTAACCGAAACTATCTTACTACTCATATCACTATTCCCTTAGTTATTGACATCACATTTTCCATGATTGAATTTTTATCTAAGCCTCAATTATTAATAAAATTGTTTTACATTATTAATACTGTTAACCATATCTACATGATATTTTCCACGTACGGGTCAGGCACAAGGCCCTATTTATGTGGGACCACCCACAAACCGAAGCTCATGGGGTGGCGGGTGAAAAGTTGCGTCGATCACAAGGGGGCGCCTCAGACACTGGGCAATAAACCCAGCCCTGCCCCTTTAAATCAATGGGGGCAGGTGTTGCCTGGGGTGATGGCCCCCTGGGATCGACGCCGTTAATTATATCAATGATCCAGAGGCCGAAGCCACTGTTGACCATATCAACATACTAACGATATGCAATTATATTTATATATACAACAAAATAGCGGTTTACTGTGGCGACGGGAAGGCTAATTTGCATATTCATATTAAAAATGTGATTTTATTAAATATGTGCTTAGTATTATTGATTTCTAACTGTTTGGTTTTATTTTAATGAATATAAGCAATTAACAAGAAAAAAGAACTGTCATTTTATTATTTACTTCCTCTTTTAACTAAATACTTAAATTAGAAAAAATAACAATGAGAGACGAGAGTGATGGAAGAGTAAGTTTCAGTTGTTCTATTTTTTATTATACTCCCTCTGTTTCAAATCTTTTTATCGGTATTCTTATTTAGTTTCATTAGCCTTTCTAATTTAATATAATATTTTATTACATTAAACTTAATATTTTATTACATTAAACTTAAATACTTGCACCCGGAGAGTGCATATATTTACTAGTTATTATAATGTTGATTGTGTGTTTTTCTGTCTGTAACCGAAACTATTATTACTAATTGAGTCACAATTCACATACTTATTTACATCACATTCTTGATGATTTTATTTATGTTTAAACCTCAATTATTGAATAAAATTGTTTTACATTATTAATACTGTTAAATATATCTACATACTAATAACATGCAATTGTATTTATATATACAAAAAATAGCGGTTTGCAGTCTGAATGGAAGGCTAATTTGCATATTGATATTAAAAATTTGATTTTAATAAATATGTGCTTAGTATTATTGATTTTTAATTGTTTGGTTTTATCTTAATGAGTATGAGTAAAAATCTCTTCAATAAATCTTAAAAGAAATCCATTAACAATATTAACAGTAATTCTATTTTTACTTCCTAATTTAACTAAATAGTTAAATCATGAAAATTTAGCAATGAAAGACGGGAGTGAAGAAAAAGCAAGTTTTAGGTGTTCCCTCTCTGTTTCAAATCTTTTTATCTGCATTCTTATTTAGTTTCATTAGCCTTTCTAAGTTAACATAATATTTTAGTACATTAAAACTTAAATACTTGCACCCAGATGGTGCATATATTTGCTAGTAAGTAAAAGTAAAGTCGTCGGGGCGGCCTAATGTCGGTATCAGCCATGTAGCGAGGGAGTCTATCCCCTTTTCACTAGCGCTAGACCAAGGAGATAATTTTGGTGTCTGAGGTGGAGCGCCACACCTACCATCAGCTCCTTACTTTACCGCACAGATCCCTGTGCTACTCATACGCTGAGTTGGCGAGGGCGGGTATCGAACTAAGAACCTTGTGGTTTCTAGCCGAACACTGAGCTAACTTTTCTTTGTTTCAAAATTAAAACTTAGTTACTCTAGGTTTTCCTTCTTGTTTATAAACTTGGTACACACCAAATCAAATTATTTTTAAAAAATAGAATAAAAAAAGGAAATTTCACTCAAAAGGAAAACAATAAATTCAATTTACACAGACTTTTTTTCAAACACAAAGAAATATCGAAACATTAATGGTGAGATCATTAACTTTATGAACATTTTGTAGTCAAGAAATAAAATGTGTACTTTGTTCACCTATTCCAAACATCAGCCGAGAAATGTGATGGTGATATTAGTCATCTTAAATTAATTAATGTCAACAACACCTTATTTCAACAACTTTAAATAATTTCATCATCTTTTATCTTCATCAAAAAATAGCCTTTTGTTTTGTAAATATTTCCTTTCTTTCTACATTTCTATTTATTTGTTTATTTTCGCCAATTCAGTTTTATGAATTTAATACAAATTGTTCACGTGTTTTTTTTAAATAACACACGAAAGTGAACAGGTTTTCGTTTCTCCTCTTTTTCAAAACGATTCCTTTATTTCTCTCACCACCACCAACAGCAGAATTGCCGCCATTTCTGCTTCTTTACTTGCGCCATCTGTCGTTATTAGCGATGCGGAACGACACTAATTTAGCGAAGCAAACAAATTTACCTCGGTGAAATATTCAGCACAAAAAACTGGAAGGAAAGAAAAATAATAACCACAAAAACAAGGGAAACTGAATAAAACAAAAAACCCACAAAAAACAAAGAAATCAATAAAAAAAAACATTTTAGATAGAAAATTATGTTTCTTTAAACATGGCCGCTTGCAATGGGCACAACTAAACGTGTGGAAAGAAATACCGACATCCTTTTGAACCGAAACAAAAGAACGCGAATTTAGTTAAAAATCTTTTTTTTTTCTTTCTTTCTTTTTTTCAGTTGATATCCGGCAAAAGCAGTTCCGATTCTCAGCTAAATGCCATGCCAGTTGAATGCCATTTTGTTTGCGATGTTTTTTTAGCAATTGTAAACAAGAAGCAATAACTAAATAACGAAAGAAATCAAGATTGATAGAAGAAATGTATCAGTGACTGGATTTAAAGATTGCATACTGAAAATAGCCGAAAATTGCCGAAAATAATATCTTGCAAATTTAAGGTCTCTTC
>CM042138.1:53592972-53602972 GCA_023376005.1 Doryteuthis pealeii
TTTGTCTCCACACATCCTACACTTTGTAATCTGTTGTGTCTTATCTATTTTCGCTTTGATATAGTTATTTTTGAGAGTTTTCGTTAGCTGATGGTATTTTAATGGAATCCGAGTGACAGCAAGTCTCCTCAGGTCTCCACGAATCTTCTGGGTATTCTGGCCGATTGTAGCAATGCAGTCGTCTGGATGGTCTTAATTCTTCCTCTGATTTCCAGTTCCTCCAGTTTTTTTCCAAGCTTTTTGGGTTCCAAGTGCACAAACCACAATTATTATTATTATTATTATTATTATTATTATTATGATTATTATTATTATTATTTTACATCATTTTTGTTATTTAATTATCATTCAATCATGTCCATAATTTTTCAATCTCAAATTGATATTAATTCTCAGAGGCTTGATAATTGGTATTATTTGTATTATTCGGACTATTCGGACTTCCCGAGTCCGAGAAGGTTCGAGAGTTCGACAAGAAATATCTGAAGAAGGCCGGAAGGTACATCGGCCGAAACGTTGTACAGATAACAATGAAGATGAGGACAATACTAATTCTCAGATATTCTAATAATCCGCCAAGGTTATAACGCCGACTACTAGGTACACGATTGTATGTACTACTACACAAATCCAAATATATTTGTCAAAGGGGCAGGGTACCCAATGAAGAATAAACTTACGGTACCCAAAACAGCCTATGAGACTTTGTTGTTGAATTTTTGTAGATTTTTCACAATCGGGGGACAAGGTTATTTTAGTGTGTCGTCCAGTAAAAATCAAATTCCCTACCTGTTGTCATTGTCAGTGACAATTATGAAGTGTATATCGTGATGTAATGTTTAGCAAGCTAGTCTCGTTGATCAACTAGTTATTAAGAAGTGAGTTCGATCCTCACCAAGTGATCTATTCTTGTGACCTTTTGCTAAAACTAAGCTACGCTTATTGTTTCTTAGGGTGTCACGGGTGGTTTTTAGATTAGAAATCTAGACTAGCTAGGCATTAAAAGTTCAGTTCTCACTGGGTGCCCCATACTTATGGGCTAATCTAGGAAAATGACCACTAAGCTTTGATTAGTCTGAAACAATTTCGTATATGGAACTGTCTACAGTTGTAGTACTAGTTTGTTAAACACTACTCATTTACTCTCTCTCTCTCTCTCACACACACCAACCACACACACACACAACACACACACACACATATATATATATATATATATATATATATATATATATATATATATATTATAATGGAGATTGTATATCTATCTGTCTGTAACAAAAGCTATATCAGTATCCAAGTCACAATTCCCTTAGTTATTTATGGCACATTCTCCATGATTTTATTTTTATTTCAACCTCAATTATCCATAAATTGTTTCATTATTAATGCTGTTGGCTTTATCTAAATATTAATAGCATGCAATTTTATTTATATATACAACAAAATAGCGGTTTACAGTGTTAATGGGAAGACTAATTTGCATATTGATCTTAGAAATTTCATCTTCATAAATATTTACTTGGTATTATTGATTTCTAATTGTTTAGTTTTATTTCAATAAATATGAGCATTCTCGGGGATAAATCTTAAAAGAAATCCATTTACAAGAAGAAATAACTGTAATTTTAAATGAAAGACGGGAGTGATGGAAAATAATGGAACAGTTAGTTTCAAAGTTGTTCTATTTTATTATTATTTTATAATTTTTTATTATACCTCACTCTGTTTTAAATCATTCTATCTGTATTCTTATTTAGTTTCAGTAGTATTTCTAATTCTAGTGCATGAAAAATTAAATACTTGCGCCTGGAGGGCGCATATTCTCGCTAGTCTTGATAATATAGTTTGCTATATTCATAAACAAAGAGCGCTCACTATCAGTCAAAGAGCATATATATCTAAGTTAGGGTAGCGTAGACATAAAGTCAGCGGAATTTGGTAACTGTCAGTTTCTCGCTTATGCGTTCATCAAACCAAGTGAAAGAGGCACGTATGTATCTTTTATATACTGTTGCACGATGCATTACCAGAAGAATGCTTTAGTTTGTGGGGCTTTCTGTGAAGGGTGTGCTAGAATTTACCTCTGCGTTACCGTAACTTATACATATACACACATGTGTATATATATATATATATATTATATATACTAGCAAATATATGCACCCTCCGGGTGCAAGTAATTAAGTTTAAATGTAATAAAATATTAGATTAAATCAAAAAGGCTAATGAAACTAATTAAGAATTCAGATAAAAAGATTTGAAACGGAGGGGTATAATCGGAAAATAGAACAACCAAAACTTACTCTTTCATCACTTCCGTTTTTCAAATTATCTCTAACTGCGCATGCTAAATTTTGCTAATTTAACTATTTAGTTAAAATAGGAAGTAAAGAATAAAATTACAGTTATTTCTTCTTGTTAATGTATTTCTTTTAGGATTTATCCTCGAGATTTTTGTTCATATTCATTAAGATAAAACCAAACAATTAGAAATCAATAATACCAAGCATATTTTTATTAAAATCAGTTTTTTTAATATCATTATGCAAATTAGCTTTACGTTTACACTGAAAACTGGTATTTTGTTGTATATATAAATACAATTGCATGTTATTAGTATTTAGGTAAGGCCAACAGTATTAATCATGTCAAACAGTTTTATTATTAATTAAGGTTTAAATAGAAGTAGAATCATGGAGAATGTTACGTAAATAACTAAGGAATTGTGACTTGAGTAGTAATATAGTTTCGGTTACAGACAGAAAAACACACAATCTCCATTATAATAAGATGTGTGAATGTGTGTGCGCGTGTGTGGTGTGCGCGTGTGTGTGTGTAGGTGGGTGGTATGCTACCTTTATCCTCATAACCAGATGTAAAACTTAGACATATTCACCCACATTCAGAGAGAAAACAGTGATGTATGCAGATACGCACCTGCTAATATAAACACAATCGTTTTTCCACCTTTTTTTTTCCTCCTGATTTGTCGTCCGAAGCGGTAGATTCAATTATGGAATCAAAGCCAGACAACATTAGCGCTTCTTCCACCTGAGACATAAAAAATAGTTTATTTTCTTTTTTTCCTTTCTCGGCTTTAATTCGCTGAAGGAGAGACGGTTGGGTTGTGGGAGACCAAAAACAAAACACCTCATAAGAAGTAATGAGAAAAAAAAATCCCTGAATTCGAAAACCCATTTCATTTAAAGATTCTTCACGAGTGAATACACAAATCTCACCTTTTTTTTAGATTGCAGGGCAGTTGCTAGCGTACTGCTGTCATAAATCAATGGTTCCAAAGTTCAATCCTATGTGACAAATTGTTGTTTATCATTAATATTTACTAAGCTTTTTATGGTACAGACAAATCTATATATTAATACACTTGTTCCTTAATCTTCCGATCGTTATCATCTAGCAACATCCTCTGGTTAAAAATAAGAGCATCCAAATCGTCCCAGATGAAATGCAAAAATGGAAATTCTGGTGTCGATTAATCACCAAATTCTTATTTCTCATAAGTATCGTCACCTCAGCTAAGTAATGAACCATTCCGTTTTTATCATAAAGGATGAAAGAAAGAGAATATGGGAAACAAGGGAGAGAGTTGTTGAGCGTGCGGAAGCGAAAGCGTTAATTTGTTTTAATCGAAAACAATGAAAAGAAAGAAAGCAAAAAAGAGTGAGTGGGAGTTAAATCAAAATTATATTTTACATATTGAACTATTTGAAATAGCTCTTAGCTAAGCATTAAATGTTATAATAATTAAATTATCATACTGTTGTATATCCACAGGTCCTGCAAGAAATAATAATGTTCGACCATTGACGAGAACTATTAACTAACGCTAAAACTTAGCAAATGAATCACACTGATTATTTTCTTTATAGCAGTGAATGCATGTGTAGAACTAGACACATGTTTTGTATGTGCTGATCATTGAAGAATGGTACATCATTACGCCACACAACAAACTCTGGTTTTGAAGAAGAGTCTGCCCCCTCTTAGACCGACTGTTCCTTCAAGGCTATACAGCCTAGTCTGCCCTATTATTTTAACCATAGAATAGGTGGATGAGAAATTGATTCATGCATTTACCAAGAGCATTAGTGAAACGCAAATAACCCCGTCCAGAATTTGAACTCGGATTGTGGGGTTCATTTCCTTTGATGATAACCATTACAGAACACACTCCCTAAGATTAATATGCAAAACTAGTAGTGCCAATTTTACAAGTTTGGTTGAGGCAGCCTGCCTCAAAAATCAGTATTTCAAATTCCTTTTTATAGTATGGAATACTAATCACTGGCGTTAGTAGTAGGCATCTATTGATCGTCATCAATCATCTGTTTCACATCTGGGATATATTGTGGTTTTCGCCAGAGTTAGGTGTCATCAAATCTAATGTAATCTCCAGTATTTGTCTAAATTGTTAGTGTGTATCAAAAATGTTTTCGTTATTTAATTCAGAGGTTCTCAACCGGGTGCATATGCCCCCCCCCCTCGGGAATACATAAACGTTTTTGGTTCAGGCAAGCAAAAAATGTTTTATTATAAAATACAATAGGGTTTTTAAACATCGAATGGCTATGGGGGATCCACTATACTAAATTAGGAATCAAAGGGGGCCATAGGGAAGAAATGGTTGGGAACCACTAATTTAATCAACTGAATTTTTCATGGGAATCTGTCAATATTTTCTCATTCACAGATTTGTTCTTATCTTGTTTCGTTAAGAAAATGTATAGAAAATATTGTGTATATAATGGGTGCTTTGGCATTGCCCCTTCCAGCTGGGAAAATTTGGCCCAGCACCACCTCTCCGTAGAGGACTGTTCATGTCAGAAGTCACCCTGACGCAATACCATGAAGCTAAGAGGTCTAGAAGAAAGCAGCGGCAACAAAGCACCGGAACATCGACATCTTCTGGGACAGCCTTCAAATGCTACATCTGTGGTCGAGAATGTTTTTCAAACATCGGACTTCTAAGTCACAGGAGGCGCTGTAACTTCAGGGGCACAAAAACTTTATTATAGTTTTTCGAGACTGAAATGCCAATACCAAAATAATCGGTGGAGTGTTCATCTCATATATATATATATATATATATATATATATATATATATAGAGAGAGAGAGAGAGAGATAGACAGAGAGACAGACAGACAGACTAGAGATAGAGATGGTATATCTTACTTGCTACTCTTCTTACTGTTTCTCTGATTAGTGACTCTACCTCGGTCGTCTAGTGGTTCTATCTTGTCGGTCGCCATGTTATCTGGTTGACTTCTATTAATGGCTACTACAGAGTGTTGATTTTCTTCTATTCTTCGTTATGCTGGCTGGGCTCAACATTGTCTTTAGATTGAATTAACTACAAGATTTGTTTTTATTTTCTTTATCAAGTTTTATTTCTTATTACCCCATGACTGATTCCGCCGCGGGGAGAGATGGATTCTGTCCAAACCGACAATTACGTCTGCACCCCCTGAAAGCAGGGTCGCATCTGTATAACTAAATATATTCTCATGGCGCCCAATCGCCGGTAACTTTCCATGGGGACGCCTTGATTTTAAATCAAACAGACCTTAATTTAAATATTATAACTTACAGGTACGTTCACAATTTATGACTTCTCATGAATTGTAACAGTTCAATATGGATACAGTTCAATGGTTAATGCGATTTATGAGGTATCTGCTGTTGAGTTTCGTCACCATTTTAACATCATTATCTAATAGTCTATTTTTCATCTATCTATCTATCTACCTATCTATCTATTCTCTTCACATCTGTCTATCTATCTCTCTCTCTTTCTTCTATCTATCTCTCTCTCTCTCTCTCTCTCTCTATATATATATATATATATATATATATATATATATATATATATATATATATATATATATATATATTAGTCTGTTTATATCCATCTATTTATCTATCTGTCTATGTATCTATCCATCGATCTTTCTCAGGTTGTTAATATTTATCCTGCTTGTCTTACTTTTCTAAACCCCCATTATTTTTTCAGTTTTTACTGAAATTTGTACCTTTCAGACGTCGTTTTTTTCTTTTACTTTTCTTCCCTTCTCTCCCTACAATGTTTTCTCACATCTCTCTCCTCCCTCCCTCTCTCCTCCCTCTCTCTCTCTATCTCTCTCTTCTTTCTCTATCTCCTTCCTTTTCGCTCTGTCTCTCCCCTTCTCTCTATTTCACACTCACTCTATCTCTCTCTTCATCTCTCTTCCATTTTCTTGCTTTTATCTATCTCTTCATATAAATTCTTAAATATTATCATCAAAAGAATAAAACCTATTTATTTACGATTCTCAAAGCCTAGACAGGAAATACGAGTATTATTGATAGATCTAACATAAGAGTTAGTGCCCTGCTGTGTGGTGTTTTTGATTAACCACATTAACTCAATAGAATTCACCAAACCATCTGAAAAGGTCCCGAAACAAACCTTGATGGGTTTATTTATCTATTTAATACAAAACCAGAAATGTAATGAGGATTTTACACGCACTTACTTGAGAGAGGATTATCCTGTTTAATAGGTTTTATTGATGCTGATATTCAAATACAAGAAATGACAGAAAGAAGATTTATATATATAAGTAAGTAAAGTCGTCGGGGTAGTCTAAAGTCGGTATCAGCCAGACAGCGAGGAAGTCTATCCCCTTTTTACTAGCGCTAGACCAAGGAATTGTTTTTTTAGCGTCTGGGACATATAGATGTATGTATGACTGAGATAGCCACACCTACCATGAGTTCCTCACTTTACTGCACAGATTCCTGTGCTACTCATACGCTGAGTTGGCGAGGGCCAGTATCGAACCAGAAACCTTCAGTTTCCCAGCCGAACACTCTACCGACTGAGCTAAACCGATGTGTGTGTGTGTGTGTGTGTGTGTGTGTGTGAACCTCGGAAGTGAAATTATTCCCAGAATTTATTAATAGTTTCCGGTTTTATTACTGAAAGTTGTTTGTATTCGAACCCAGTTCGCCCTGTCGGTGGGGCTGTAGAATCCACAGAATCCACCTCTGCAGAGATGGTTCCTCCATAGGGCTACTTATTGACCGTGGGTGATGACCCTTAATGGTTAGGGCGGAATACTGGCGGCTGATCAGTCCATGACATACAACACTCCACTTTGACACTTACTTGGGATAGACGAGCGATCGTAGAGGCCCCCCTCCGCTTAATCAGGTAGTCACAAGCTCTGGCACATATGATTATCCCGATCATATTCTTATGGCAAACACCCAACATTTTAATAATATGTACAAGAAAATTTTGGTTGAGGATATTGTTACATAATCTATGCGGTTGCATAAGATTATTGTCAACTCCCTGTATTTCTGAAGGGGTGGTCCCTTTTCATATCACGGGCGGGACTTTCCATGGAATATTACAGAAAGCCCGCGAAATACGTGAAGTCACGTGGGACCTGGTTGGGTCCTCAGTTTCTGTTTGGACGCGCTATGTTAGTCACATGAAAAATGTTTAGTATAGAAATAAAAGCTTACGAAAATAATATGGTTTTGTGGTTAATGAATGTCTTGGTAACAAGACTGACCTAGAAGACCAGACACGAAGTCCCCAAGACTAGGCCCAGACGCTGGAAGAAGAACGTAAGATCGAAAAGATGAACAGAAGAAAAATAGAAGAAAGTAAAAAGAAGTGTATACAACAATAGTAGTGCTTTGGTATCACGTTAAACTGTATCTAGCGATGGACTTCCAATTCAGAAGCTCTAGGGAATGTGGAGTACTCCTCCATCGTCATTACTCCTAGGTATACCATGATCTAGTAGTACTAGTTAGGGTCCAATCTATGGTTTAAATAGATTTAAAATGAGTTTTAAAAATTGTTCTGAAAAAAATGAGTTTGAAAAAATTGAATGCCCAACAAGAATGAATAAAACAAAACATCTTCGGCATAAAATAACCCAACAAGGGTTGACATGCTGTAAAATTCAACCAACCAGTTAAAAGTCAAGATAAAATATGCAAATAAAAGCTGTTATTATCTTGAAGAGTGTAAGATCATATTTGATTATGTGCTACGGATCCTCGAAGAAGTATCCGCATAAAATCTTTGGTATTTGCTGTCATAGGGTCAGACAACTACCGGACACAAAGGGGTTGCCACTGCACAAGCTTGGTAAGCTACGGGGAAACCGGGGAAACGTATGATGTGACATGCAACCGAGAGAACTAAGTGGCTTCAAATGAGGAAGGACATTCAGTCCTTCCTCATTTGAAGCCACTCAGTGTCGTCTACTTGTGACGTTTTGCCAACGTAAGCTAAGATTGGACCCTAACAGGCATTACCACTCCGGGTCAGAGTGAAATGAGAATTAATGGCTATAAATTGATACCCCATACTTCGTAGAGCTGCAGAACAAAAGTCTTTTCACCAAATGCATTTTGTGCCATCGCCAGTCCTTCCCCTTTGCAAGGGATACAGTCGGAATATTCTAAGCACAACCGAAAGAGTAAAGTTGGTTTGATTTCAGTTTTCATTCTCCTAGACTGTGTTACATAATTATTAGATACCTAATATTTATGGCAATAGTGTAGAAATACTGTAGGATGTTCCAAAATACTACAGTATTTAGTATTTACCCAACAATATAAAGTAAAATTAGATTTATGCAAATTCCAAAAATCAAATATACATCCTATAAATTTCCATGAGGAACTCTATAAAATTAAAGAAAACTATCTCAGTCATACATCCATCTATGAAATGGCTCCACTTCAGGAAGTGTAGAAATATGTCACAAGAAAATAAGCAAGAAACGTCTCCCAAGGGAAACTTACACATTTGAAGCATGTGCCCTAGATCTAGCATTCAGAATTATTCTAATAAATACAAATACAATCTTTTAAATATTTTTTGATTCATTATCTGTACTAATTGCGATAAAAATCAAAATACTTGACAATCTATAAATATTCAAGTTACTATGTAAAATCAATTCACTATCTGAGTCAAAAGTAGTTGTGATATGTTGGATCCTAAATCATTTTGGAATGCTGGAAAATGACAAAGTCGATTTAACTGAAAAATATGTCATCAAAACTTCAGGGTCCCATTTACAGATCTAAAGAAACAAATAAAAAGATTTATCAAGCAAAAATGGCAACAACGTTGGAATAGTAGTACATCAAACAAATTATTATCAATTAAGCCAACAGTAGGAAAATGGAAGTAGGGATATAGAAAATTCCGAGAGGGAGAATTAATACTGGCTCGGTTGCGCATTAGGCATACAAGACTTTACGCCGTATTTTATACCCAAACAAGAGGATCAAACACGGAGCAAAACACGCGAAACACGCTGCACTGTCAAACATTTCCTCATAGAATGTGGACCTTTCTCTCCTATCAAAAATACATTTTTCATCGCAAATAACACGAAGGATCTGTTTTAAGAATACTAGCATGTATGACATTTTATCCTTCGTGAGAGAAATAAAAATATACCGAAAATTATGAATCTGATACATTCATGAAACAATCTACAAAAATATGTCTGTAAAGGAAAATTGAGTACCAATTTTTGTCAGTTGTGGTATTAAATAACCTACAAGCTTGATATGTTATTAAACAAACCAAACCAAACAAAATGAACAATACATGCTAAATAAGGAATAACAGATGTATATTAAGGATTATTCTAATTTTCAATTTAAATTCAATTTTATGTAATGTTAGATTTCCTTAGACACATATATCAAACACTGATACTATATTTCATCACAAAACGCGATGGGTAGAATGTGATTCATGAACGTGACTCTAACGTGGGAACTCATACAAGTATATGTAAGCAAGGAGGAACCCAATGTAACGAAGGTGTTAGACGATACCACAATCCCCTTTAGGTCTTCTCCGTAGTTTAAATCTCGATTTTTACAGAATTCGACGAGTAGACGAGAAGACGGTTGAAAAAGAGGAACAGATATTACATTCTGATACC
>CM042138.1:53607972-53685472 GCA_023376005.1 Doryteuthis pealeii
CACAAATTTCTCAACAACTACAAAAAATATGAATAGCACAAAATAAATATTTCTATTTATCTTGCGTCTTTTTAAAAAAATCTTAAAATACACACACGCAAATATATATATATATATATATATATATATATATATATATATATATCTGTAGATGGTTACCAGGTAAGTTGGTATTAGGATGATTCTAAGTTAGTCCTTTCTTCCAACGGTGGAACGTTAGAGTACCTCGGGTACAAGTTGAGAGCTCGATGTTCAATATAATTGAACAGAGCAATTGGTAAAGAAAAAGTCTTAAAGCCTTATGGATTATCTGTGTACCATTTTCAATACAATTAACATTCTGATGAAACTCATGGGTATACACAGATACCTGTCGTCAGAAATAGATGTATAATCGCAAAATGCCCGATTTTTAAGCATTTACCAATTATATATATATATATATTATATATATATATATATATATATATATAGTTCGGTATATTCATAAGTAAAGAATGGCCAATATCATATATATATATATATATATATATATATATATGTGTGTGTGTGTGTGTGTGTTATGTATTATGTATGTGTGTGTATATGTGTGATTTTTATTCATGTCAGCTTTTCATTTTCTTCGGAATTGTTTTTATACTAAACATTTGGCCAATGACATCATAAATCCTTAAATCTTTGCTCGTCCCCCTTCTCCTCGTTCTCCTCGTTCTCCTCCCCTCTTCTTCTTCTTCTTCTTCTTCTTCTTCTTCTTCTTCTTCTTCTTCTTCTTCTTTTGCCATATTCTTCTAATATTTCTTTCCACTATCTCTTCATTTGTAATGACTTTTGTTCATCGACGAAAGACACATTTTTAATCGCTTCATTGGAAGGACTAATAACTGAATCAACTTTTTCTTTACTTGATCGTCGTCCTTTAACCGCTAACTGATTCATCCAAGTGAATAACAGCAATGCACTCTTATCAGTAACACTGAAAAGGAAAAGGTGGATTGAACATAAAAATATACCCGAAACTTGGCTTTTTCTTTAACAGAACCAAATGATAAACCCTAGACGCCACCAAAACATATCGATCGATCGATCACTATCATCATCGATTTTCATAAAGACGGCTCCTGCAGTAGCGCTGGAGTTATCAAACAGACCAATTGGCTAATGTAGTAAGAGAAGAAATCACTTTCTATGGCCTTATACCAGACTAGTTAATTGGGCTTTTATGACATGTGATAGACGGTTGGCGAAAGAGAGAGAGAGAGAGAGAGAGAGAGAGAGAGTCGTGTGTATCCGTTTTGTCAACACGACCTGATGATAATGATAATGATGATATTCTCATTACAACACTGAATTTGATTCTCACAGGGTAACCTTTCACATACAATCCAAGAAATATCTCCATAGCGCAATGATTAACAAGCTAGAGTAACAGATGATTATTACTGTTATGAATGTGTCCTCAATTGGATGCTCCATATAGTTATCTTGTGCCTGACTACGCCAAAGTACCTTTAACAAATAGTAAAAGATGTGAGGTAAGAGTGGTAGCGGAGATGATAGAATTGATAATTGTAGCAACATTGGATAAAAATTTCTCAGAATTGTTTAGATGGGCTGAATAATTTGTATTATTTGTATTATTCGGATTATTGTCCTCATCTTTATTTTTATCTGTACAACGTTTCGGTCGATATGCCCTTCGGCCTCCTTCAGGTATTTTCTTGTCGGACTCAGGAGCCTTCTCAAACTCGGGAACCTTCTTTTTGAACTCGTGAATCTTCTTGTTGTAATCGGTAGCCATCACGGAACTTTGAACCTAACCCTTTATTCAATCCACGAGGGTATCCTGTTCTCATTCCTCTAACCATAGCAGGGTACAAGTATTAAGCGGTGTTAATTATTATTCTTTGTCACTGTCGCCCTTGACCAGGATTGAACCTGCAGCCTAGAGATAACTGTTACTTAGAACTGTATTAACTCAACACCTATATCCACTACGCTATGTATCCAATTAGACGCCAAAGGTATCCATATTTGTCATTAGATTTTGTTACAGTCGTTGTCTTCTCAACTTTGTTTATAAACAACTTTAGTGACCATTATTATTTCTCGATTGATATTAATTTTATCATTTTTCCGTTGTTTTATATCACCATTCACAGGTCGTAGAATAACGACCTGTGGATTTATTCTACGACGTGGAAGCGTGTGGTGTAATGCCTAAAGTCATTGGAAATGGACTCGTCGCCCGGAGTTCAAGTCCTGGATGTGGTAATTTCATTTCACTTAGCGCCAATACCCGTGGGAAAGGTATGACTCATACTCTCCCTTCAGCTATGGATACATAGTAGGACAGACTGGGCTCTTTAACCTTGGTTAGGCGACCGGTCTAGGAGAAAGAAAACTCTGAATTCAAACCTATTGAATCCCGCTTAAGAAATTGACTTTGTGTCACATCCTGCTCGTGCGGAGGTGTTGGTAGATATATTCTACGACCTTAAATAAACAGAAATGAGTCTCCAGCGAACTTTGAAGTCACGTTCTTTTATCTTTGGGAGTTTGTTCTTTACGACGGTACGATTAAACCATAACGGTTTCAGCAGTAGACACCATCCACATAAACTATATAACTATATTCGTTTTTTTTAATCTCATCTGCGTCATTTATTTCACGTTGACAGAATAATGATCTGAGAGTTGCGATAGAAATGAAAACCAAAATCCATAATTGTTATAGGTGATATAACCTATTTACATAATGGAATGATCCTACTACTACTATAAGTAGCAAAGACTATTGTAGCTTGAAGAACAAGCGACACGATTCAGTTCTAGACTGTATTGTCGGACGTAACTTCACTTTCCTTCTGTAAATTCTACTTTCTTTGTTCAATACAATTGTATCAACTTTCACCACTCGTTGGTCTTTATTTGTGACCCTTAGGAACCCCACACCAATAATGATAGACAATGAACCATTTTAAGGTAATGTAAAGATTATTGCAATGTCTTTCCATCTAAAAAAAAAAATCGACGGGGCGGCCTAATGTCGATATCAGCCAGACAGCGAGGAGTATATCCCCTTTTCAATAGCGCTAGACCAAGGAGATTGTTTTGGCTTCTGTGGTGGAGCGCCACACCTACCATCAGCTCTTCACTTTATCGCACAGATCCCTGTGCTATTCATACGCTGAGTTGGCGAGGGTCGGTATCAAACTAGCAACCTTGTGGTTTCTATCCGAAATTTACCTGGTAAATAAGAAGTAGAACGCGGAAAAAAATTGTTACCAAGCTAAATTTGGTATTTTTTAGAGCTTAGGGTATCCTCTTTTGAAATTTGAAAACTCATCTTTTCGACCCACTGGGGAATTTTTTTTATTTGGGGGTTGGGGGTAGTATGCAAAACAGATCTAATATCTTCTAGTGTTTCTGGGTTCCTGGGAATGTGACTGTTACTTTCATTTTCCATACTAAAAACAAAAACAGCAATTTTCTAGTTAAGTTCTGCCATTTATGCAGCTCCTCTTTTTTCAACTTTCTTAATTGTACTTATTAATATTATTTTTATTTTTAACTGGTCACCCATTTAAGTAGTGAATAGGGACATAACTTCTTAACGTCGGTGGTTTGGTAGGAACCGACGTTTTCAGGGTGATTTGACCGTAAGTCACTAGTCCCTTCGATTTTTACGAGGAAAATATCTGCTCTTTTTAATTAATACGTTTGAATTTCATGGTTCTCAAGAATTTTACATTTTCTATTCTATAGGATGTGGCTTCTGATTAATGTTTATTCCATTTGTTTGTATTGTTGGTTTTTTTATTCCCAGTTTCATATTTTTGTTATATCGGGGGGTGGGGTGATATGTTGCATCCGTTAAACATTTATGTATTTCTGCAGTCTGTCTGCTGGACTCCCTCCCTTCTCCCTCTCTCTCTCTCCCTCCCTCTCCCTCCCTCCATCTCTCTCTCTCTCTCTCTCTCTCTCTCTCTCTCTCTCTCTCTCTCTCTCTCTCTCTCTCTTTCTGATAGAAATCTTCTTTTCTTTACGTTGAATTGATCTGATCTCCAGACTCAGGATAATCCGTTTGAATTACAAAGGAGTAAATTATCTTTTTCTACGCTTGAAGGTCTCTGGGGGTTATCGGTGGATAAAGACTCTCCTCAGATATCCAGCACTCTCCTTGCCATTTCTGTTGACCTCAACACTTTCTGGACCTGGACAGTTGTAATTCTATATTCACAGAAATACACAACATTATTCAGAAAAGAAGATAATGGTAAAAACCATAGGTTTTACTGTTGATAATGATAAGAATATTGTTATTGATTCTAATTGTCTCTACAGCAGAAGAAAAATACTAGTAGTAGCAGTACTAGTAGTAATAGGGTTGGTGGTTATGGTGATTATGATTGATTGTGGTGTTAATTCTTGGTTTATTTTGTTTAAAATCCTCATAGTTACTGAAGTAGGGATTTGGTTATAATCGTTTGTGTATTACATTGAATTCGTTATATTTCGTTTCTAGAGCTGAAATTCCAATACTGATTTGCTCCAAAAGAAACTATTGTCGGTACTGAATCTATTTTCCCCATTTTTTTGCTTTGCACCTCAGTGCCAGCACTAATTCCATTAAATGACAGACCCAGAAACACAGAAATTATTTTATTATTTGCACTGATTGTGGGCATTCATGATACATTTATTTTAAAACCATTTACAGGAATCAATAATGTTTAAGAGTTGAATAATTCCTTTATTTAATACAGACTTCAACAATAGAGTGTGTTGGCTTTATAAATAATACATCGTATATACTCATGTATAGGTCGGATTTTGAAGACTTCATTTTTAGGCAAAAAATAGCATTGACATTTAATGAATTAACAATTCATGGCATTTAATCATTAATCAAAGAATTCTGAGTTTTTTTGAGAGCAGATCAAGTTATCAGATTAGGAAATGATATCAATTTTTCTGAAACAAACACACTGTAAATTTTATGTTTTAGTCAACAAAAAAGAATGATTTTGTAAGACAGAAATTCAAGCATAATGGGAAGGAATAGGAGTAATCCTTGGCTTAAAAATTTAGCTCCATAAATTAATAATTGAGTGACCATAAACCATGGGTCGACTAATACACGAGATCGACTTATATACTGTGTTTGATAATAGCTGCTACACTTTGCACATAAATTTCGTAGATTAAATGCAACAACTATTTGTAGACAGATATAATAAATATGATAATATACACTGGTTTACATGTGTTAGCGCTTGTAATAGTTAAAGCAGTTATTTTACTATCACTATCTAAACATGATTTAATTATGGGGAAGTGTATAGACTCATATATTATTCAATTACGTCAGCTGTAAAATTTGTATAATCATTTTTATTATATTTCAGTTTATCTTGGCGAATAAATATTTAATATATAGTGTGTGTAATGCTGTCTTTAAAAAATTCTCTCGTTTATGTGGGGTGGGAGTTTAACATCATGAAGAAATTTTTGAAACCATGATTTGAATTTAGTCTTGAATGACACACACTCTCTCACTCATGCAGCGAGTGAAAGACACATACTCTCTCACTCAGGCAGCGAGTGAAACACACGCACTCTCTCACTCATTTCTCTGAATGTTTGAGATGAGGCTTGA
This sequence comes from Doryteuthis pealeii, assembly GCA_023376005.1. NCBI lineage: Eukaryota > Metazoa > Mollusca > Cephalopoda > Myopsida > Loliginidae > Doryteuthis > Doryteuthis pealeii. The sequence continues at coordinate 53,613,632 of CM042138.1, forward strand.
AGATTAGTATTATCTGCGTTATTCGGACTATTGTCCCCATCTTCATTGTTATTTGTACAACATTTGGTTAGCGGAATGAGAACAGGATACCCCCAGTGGAATAAATAAAGGGTTAGGTTCAAAGTTCCGTGAGGCTCCCGAATACGACAAGAAAGTTCCCGAGTTCGAAAAGAAGGTTCCCGAGTCCGAGAAGGTTCCCGAGTCCAAGAAGGTTCCCGAGTCCGACAATTTCTTTATCAATGTATTCAATACAATCACTGAAAGTTTTTTTTGTCTATTCGCTTGGTTTAGATTTTATTTGCGCTGTATAGTAAAAAGTATTTTTATTTAAAAAAAAAAGAAAAAGCGGAAGATAAGGTTCATTAAGTTTTATGATAATAGGCTTCATTTCTAAGATGACAGCTATGTGCCGTTTTTTTTTTAAAGAAGTTGCATTCTTCAATTTTCTTGGCTGACAATAATTTAATCCAAGGATTGTTTTATATGATGTATTTATGATGAGGTTATTATTCAGATGATTAGCGATAGAACAGACATCAGGGAGGATTAGATTCAGGACTTTTACAACGATATTCATGCAGGTACCTGTATTCATGGTAGTACCTGTATGGGACCCATCTATGAGATAAATAAATCTTATTGAAATTTATTAGTATTGGATAGAAATACGTGAAACCATATAAGTGTGTGAAAATTATTTGTATTAAATGAAATCATTTTATACCGTATAAATAAATACAAGCAAATGATTATTATAGAGAAATAAAAAAGATGTCCGATTAGAAAAAGAATGATTGCAATAGAACGATGAAAATATAAATGGTTAATTATAATCAAATATTTACCAATGGATCGGCATTAAATAGTCCATAAAGAGTTGGTTGGTTGGTTGGCTTTACGACATGTCAATACTTGTTGGGTTATTCTATGTCGAACATGTTTGTTTTATTCATTCTTGATGGTATTCAATTTTTTAGATTAAAACTCCATTTTAAACACATTTTGTATTGATTTTTTAAAATATTTAATCCATAGGCAAAATCAAAACAGGTACTACAACTACGGGTCAGAACTTAAGTTAAGGTCCCATCTTTGGACTAAATAGAACATGGTCGCCTCAGAAGGAGTGAGCTGGTGGAAGCAGGATGAGGTATTTTCAACTCGGGGTAGATTTATCTGTTACCAGAAATGTCCCTAAATAAAGACAACTGTCCCGATGACCCTTGACCTGTACCACCAAGCAGCCTTTGAAAATAGAGTTTCTAAAATTATTCAAGAAGATTTGTGTTATTGTTTCTTTCCACCACAAGACAACAATCTCCTTCAATACTCGTACTTCTTTGTGGACAAAGCAAGAAAAGAAAGAATGAAACCACCAGAAAAGGCCACGGAATTCATTATGTAGATGAATTAATTTCCTTTCTGAATGTCACCCACACAGTCGGCAAAGTATTAGTCTAGGATTCGCTAGGTTCCGGGTTTGCTATCGGTTCTTGCCAACTCATCACATGAGCTTGGGTAAACTAATTTTGGCGGTAAAGCATCTCAGAACTGGCAGTATGTGTGGCGCTTCATCACAGCAAAAATCGTCTCCTTTGTTTTGTACTAGTGAAACTCCCTCACTGGTTGACTGATACCGACAATGCATACACATTGTAGAATAATTATCACACGATCCCAATCGATTTTCTCCAAAAGAAATTATTGTCAGTACTGAATCTATTTTCCCCTGTTATATGGTCGACGACCCAAATTAACTCTTAATATATGATAACCATTTATTTAAGATTCTTAGAGCCCAATGCACAATTATTAGGGAATTATATACGGAGCTATATATTTGTCACAGTAAAGGCTTAAATACCAGTCATATATATATTATATATAATATATATATATATATATATATATATATATATAAATAAAAAGTGTTCAATATCATTGATAGAGTGTATACGTTAGGATAGTGAAAACAATTATATATATATATATATATATATATATATATATACGTGTGTGTCTGTTTGTGTTTGTCTTAAAATAGTATAACAGAATAAAGCAATTTCCAGTCTAATTTGCAATTGTTAATTTTGTAGAGACTGCATTTGCGCTAAGTGTCATTTCTTAATTAGCAAAATCTTGATATAACAGAAATAACTATGAAATACTAATTAGAATTTTTCTACTCCTTCTTAAACATAGATATTATCATGAACCGCTGTTACACCAAGAACTCAATAGGTTGCATGGTTATCTACTATCTATGAGAATTGAGATTGTTTAAATTGTAAAAATGTTGAGCTTAAAAAATAAGTTTTAATTCCTTGTTGACTTGTTGAACAACAAAATATTAAATGAATTTGCTACAAATACGCGGTTTACAGAATGGACGATGGGTGAATCCCAAAGGACCTTATCTTATACGGAACTATTACCTGGCAAGAGACAAATTGCTCACCCCCATCTGCTCTTTGATGATATCTGTAAGCATGATCTTAAGACCTTTAACATCAACCCTGCCAACTGGAACGATTTGAATCAGGACTGCCTTCAATGACAGTGGGCTATCCACAGCGGACCACTCGTGTGTGAAACCACCCTAGCACAACACCATTAAGCAAAGAGGACAAAGAGAAAGCAGGAACAACAGGACACCATCAACATCTTCAGGACCAACCTTCACGTGTGACATCTGTGGTCGATTCTGTCTTTTATGTATTGTCCCTCAAAGTTAACTCCAAACCACAGGAAATCTATAGTCTTCTGAAACTACGATGCCGATATACCCAGTTTACACATCAAGTAAGGCTATTTATATACATGGGTTTATCTCTGTGTATGTTAACCAAACACTGTATTCATTTCGCTACAGGTGCATCCAAACCAAAATGTTTGTCACCCACACTTTATAAGGAAAGGGTTAGTTTGTTACTGAGTTTGAGCCTTACTGGTTACTCCATGAACATTGCCTTGTGTTGTATACCCTTTCTTACTTCTTACTTCTACTTCTAGTCGTCTTTTCTTCTGGCCGACTTTGCTTCTTCTATCATCTTGACTTGGTATATCTTCTAACATCTTGCGTCTGGGTCTGGAATCTTCTAAGGTCTGGACTTTCTTGGGACTTCGGGTCTGGTTTCTGTTATGGATTTCTCCTTATCAGAAGCCCTGTGTCATTGTTAGTTTTTAGGTAATAAACACAAGACATCGATTTACTTTGATCTTATTTTATTGTTAATCCCCAAACCAGACATCTGCGCAGATCCTTACATCATACGAGCTCGGCTTCTAACTTTTAACTAACTGAGTTACTTCTATCCTTAAACCGGAAGACAGGGTCTTCAATACCCTCCGGTTCTCACGATTTATCCCCGGAAGGCAAGGTGAGAGTGAGGTCAAGCGCCGTCACTCACTCTCAAGGCCATCAGCTGCACTAATCGCCATTATGTTTCTACACTACCTTATATAAGTATTATGGATCCAATAATTATGTAACACTTGTGCTAATATTTGAAAATATCAATAATTTTTTTCATCTTTAGAAACTTAAATAAATAAAAATTAAAAATTAAATTAAATCAAATTAATAAAAAGCAACATTTTCATTGGCAGAAATAGTTATTTTCTTGAAACTAACAATTTTTCTCTAATTATTCTATCGGCCATTGATTATAAATGTTTACAAATTTTTTTCATTACGAGAGGGGGGACATAATTGTTCGGCATCCAGTGTATTTACAAACCTTTATACTAGTCAATTAGTCTTCAATACCAGATTAATAGCCATAACTCTATAGCAGACTGATTGAATATTGATTATAATCAATATTTTCATTGATAAATTTGAATAAACTGAGACGGGTAGATAAATAGATAGATAGACACTGAGTGAATTAATCTTAGACCAGAACAAAACCAAAATAAGGAATATCAGTGAAGAAAGATTCTGCAGCACAAATTTTACTAAGATGTTTGGACTTAATACATTTGAAGACTTCATCTTCTGTATTTATAATTGTTGTGATGTTAGTTCAACAGTAAAAAAAGAAGTCAAGTCGAGGTAGGGTAAAATGAGATAAGTGTATTTACAATAAGGTACAAGAACGGCTAGCTTGCCGCTAAACGGTAACAGTACAACCTTTTCACTCGGTGTCTCACTATTTATAGTGAGAACCGGTGTATATTCTCCACTGTAGGAACGGCCGGTACAACAATAATAATTAACGGAATTTAAATAAAACAACTTAGTATTCTTCCATAGAAAGACTAATGCCCTTTTTAAAATCTCCGAATACATCATTTCATCAATTGCAGTCCTTTAAAAAAGGGGCATAATTGAGGGTTCAACTCGTCAAAGTTCAGAAGGTTCCATATTTTATAGGGACGAATCAATCATAAAAGAACCATTACTTGTTACATTCCGCCCTAAACATTTAGAGATGACGTATTTTCTTAGACAAGTTTAATTAAGAATTTTTATGATTGAAAGTGTAAATGATTCAAGAAACAAGTGCCCTCAATGATCCCAAACAAATAAAAAAATTGATATGTAATTTTAAGATTTGGAAAATCTAATAAAAATTGGAATTTATGAGTTAAATTTGATCTTATTTCTTTTTTTTTAACTTGGCATCAGTTCAAATATTCAGATTTTCAGTAGAAAATTATGGAATTAAATAAATAATATGAATGGGATATACACATATTTCATCTTGATATCACCAAACCGCAAAGGATTATGAATCTGAAATTTTCAATGCCACTTTCAACCTTTCGATAAAATAATGAATCATTTCTTGAAAAAGTAGCTCAGACCTTTTTGTTTTGTTGGGGTTCTTTTGTTGTTTTGTTTTGTTTTGTTTTGTCTTTTCATAAAATAATTTGTTAAATTTATTCTTCATTTTTTGCTAAATCATCATCTTTAAGTCGTGCTGATTTACTTGTAATATCGATTAACATTTTATAGTTCGTCTTTGTAAAAACAGAACTCAAAATCATCTTAATTGTAAAATAAAAAATGAAAATTGTCATATTTCCCAACTTCTCTAATCTTTGTGAACAACATCTCTATAACAACTTTGTCATTCTTTGCTCAACCCACTGGCTACACAATTTACACGTTGTCAGTGGCTAAATACTGTATGTCCTAAACTATCATCAACCATTCCACAAAGTAATCGAAAACAACTACAATTTTGACGCATTAGTCAGTACGTCATTTCTTTTAAAGCTTTTCCTTGATAGCTTATGTTTCCTTCTTTCTGAACAACGTCCAGTTGAAATAAGATCTGAAGAATTGCCAAAATTAGCACCAAGTTGGCAAGAAGAGTGAGATTAGATAATTCCCTCGGCTTTAAATTCGTTGGCTACTCTCAGATCTTTGGAAACAGACCTTGATCATTGCACACATTTTGGCTCACCACTCTTGTAAACTTCATGCTTTTAATATACACACACATATTGTGTAATATCCTTCATGGTTGCTTTATAAATGCATAATAAATCAGGAATATGTTGAATTAATAAATAACTTATCTTAAAAATCTGATGAGAATTTTAGTCCAAAAATATAACTAATAACTATATAAACAACATTCCCTGTAACTTCTAAGTATAATATTTAAATATTATTGAAAATCTACACTCAGTAGAGAGACTATGGAATCAGGAATCGTTGATCATATGTACAAATAAAAATGAAGTACATAGAACAAAGTGGAAAGAATAAAAAAGAATACAGTAGAACTTTGACGTGCGAGTTTAATTCGTTTGCTCGTAACTCAATTTCCTCATATATCAAATTGATTTTCCTTATTGAAATAAACTGAAATGCAATTATCCTTTCCTGTGCTCCCACAAAAAACAAAAAACACCTTATTTTTTTTTCAGTTGCGTTGTTTTAAAGAAGAAAAATAGCAATTTATTGTATAGATCCATAATAAAATTGAATGTAATTAATTATGAGCTTAATATGTTTTAATGTTTATTTCTATTTTTTTTGTAAATAATATTTTTCTTTGGCGTATTAATTTTGGAAAGGTAAATTATTTTAGCGAACTTTTTAACATAAGCTCATCTTGAGCTCGTTCATATCTCGAAATTTAGCTCACAACACAAAGCAAAAAAATCAACCGAGTCACAGCTCGTAACTCGGAAAACTCTTAAATAGGAAAACTCGTAAGTTGGGTCATTCATAAGTCTAGAAACCACCGTATTAGTAAACGAGACAAATGAAAGCATCAATGCTCATTAGTCAATCAAGTATGCAAATTAAGTTAATTTAGGAGCTTCCAAATCAGTGCTTCCCAACCTTTTTCTATTCCCGCACCCTCAAAAGAGTTTTGCACTGACCCCTACAATATATACTTTTGTTCAAAAATATAGAATGTGAATCCATACTATAGTTTTATCAAAATATCATATAAAGTTCACTCTCTAAATCTAATATGAATAATAAAAACAAAAATAATATAATCAAAAATTAATATTTTAATTACGTGCTAAATCCTGACTCAAATTCAATATGGAACTGCTTCTTTTTTAACAACTGTGTTATCGTCAGATTTCTTAACAAGTATCTAGACACTAACATCTAATCGTTACTCAGTTTCACTTAGTTTGGCACAAGACTACATTATTTGAGCATCCAATTTGGTTATTTACCAGATTTTGCACTAATTATTATAATGAGGCACTTAGAGAGGATCAAACTCTATATCAAGACTAGCCTGTTAGATGAATCCATCACTTCTTTGTTATTTCTTAAGAATAGATAATCTTATTAAAATATCACAGTGGCAGGGGAGTCGGCGAGGATCGAACTCTGCGTTTGTGAACTTGTTTGCAAAATGAGATGACTAACCACTGCTCTATCGTTGGAGCCTGTGTGAGTATCTCTTTATTTGGATCCATTCCTATGTAACCAGGGCTTTAAAAAATATGACAAATCTATGTTTGTAAATGATCTCATATTACTTTCAATAATATTTCGTGTTTAATTTATTGCAAACTAAACAAAAATAAAAAGGAATAAAGTCAAAACAAATTTCCATTCCACTTGATGTTTAATGCAACGAAGATTCAACAAAGAATAAGGAATAAAAATCGAAACAAAATTCTATTGCATTCCGAGTTTCATGCAAACGAAACGGAAAGACTAAATGCATTTAAATGAAAAAAAGATTAAATGTAAAAATATGTATCGTGGCGCATGTGGGAAAGTTTAGATTCCTTATAAAAACATTTTTTAGGTTTGAATCTATGAGTGGGTATGTATTTTAGACCCATTTTGATTTTGTTCTTGTTTTACGGCATATCAACCTCAATGGGTCATTTAATGCCGACTACGTTTTTGAAATGAATTGGTGATAATGTTTAATTTTCTAAATGTTTTTTCTTTTTGACATATTTTTTGTGAATGAAACTTTTAGATGATTTTTTAAAACATATATTCCATTTTTTTGGAAGATTTTTAGATTTTGTTGTAGATGTGTGCTTCTTTTATGTATCCGATTAGTTTTTCTGGGTTTATTTGGTAGAATATCTGTTTTAGATTTGTTGTTTGGTAGTATTTTTTTCGTATTTGTTTTAGGTTGCTACATTCTGTTAATGTGTTTGATTGTGTTGGGTTTTTGGCATGGTATGAAATATGGGGCTGCTTCTTTTTTGAGGAGGTTTGAGGAGGTATGAATGGGTAATGTATGAGTGTCCTATTCTTAGTCTGAATAATATTACTTCTTCTTTTCTGGATATTTTGGTTTGATTTATTTGAAGTTTTCCTATTTGTGGCATTATTTCATGTAGTTTGTTGTTTTGGAAGTTATTCCAATAATTTTGCCATTTTTGTTTTGTGTATATGTTTATGGTTCATTTTAAGTCTGTAAAAGGTATTTTAAAGTGTGTATCAAGTATTTTAGACCCAGTAAATTGAACTGACTCTGGCGAATAGAAATTATTCTTAGTATATTTTATCAGATTGCTGGTTGTATAATAAGTAAAAGTAAAGTCGTCGGGGCGGCCTAATGTCGGTATCAGCCAATCAGCGAGAGAGTCTATCCCCTTTTCACTAGAACAAGGAGATTGTTTTTGCATCTGAGGTGGAGCGCCACACCTACCATCAGTTCCTTACTTTACTGCACAGATACCTGTGCTACTCATAACGCTGAGTTGGCGAGGACCGGTATCGAACTAGAACCATGTGGTTTCTAGCCGAACGCTCTACCGACTAAGCTAACCCGGCACATCGGTTGTATAATAGAGGGTGAGTAACGTAATGATTATCAGTGCGAAAAATGGAAACGGTGGTTTGAGTTCAATTCATGGACGGGGCTGTTTACGTTTACTTTTTACTAATGCCCTTAGGATAGGCATAAATCTATCTTTTCTTACCCAGGTATGGGAAAATATAGTAGGGCTGCCAGGGTTATTTAGCTTTAGTCTGCAATCAAGCTACAAGAAGAAAGATAACTATATTGAAAACCAGGAGCTGGAATTCCGAAAGCAGCACAACATTGGCGCCCTGAGAGGGATTTTTTAAGTCTCCAAAAAGGGTGTTTTGGGCATGACACTAAATAACATTCGGTAGTGAGGATCCAGATCTGGAGAAATGACGAGTATAGAGTTACCTAATTTTCAAGTACTCCCAGATCTACTCTGTCGAGGTGTATTAAAATCTAATAAAATCCCAGTCTATAAGTCGAGTAGATCTATTTGAAAATTATTAGTATTAGATAAGAATACTTACAACCATATAACTGTACAAATTATTTGCATTAAAAACATTTATTTGAAATTATAATTGATTATAAAGTATTATCATCATTAGTTACTTGAAATCATATAATTGCTTGCAAAGAACTTACTTCGGGATTAGATAACCCAACAAGGATTGACATGCCGTAAAAGCAACCAACATCATTCTACCAGTTTCTGCGACAAAACTATAGCTAAATTATATCGGCCTTTGTCCTTCTTCTTGGACAACATCGGTGGTGTGGAGTGGGGAGATTAGCTGCATGAATAACTACCAGTGTTCTATAGAATCTTACCTGCACCCAGATCCATGAGGTCTCGTGAGTTTCACAGATAGTTATAGAAAAATTAAAGTCACCAATATATTTGCTCATCTTCTTCTCTCATGATAATGGGAAGGTTACTTGGCGGTGCCCATCTACTCTAAGTAACATATGACATATTGTAATGGGTTACATGGTACCAATAACACGGAACTATCCCTACCCTGACTAACGATATATTTGCTGTTTGATTTAAAACTGAGTGTCCTTAAAGAAATTAAGAATTGTGTAAGTTTAGCAGTTTAAATTTATTTTTGGTTTAGAGCAGTGGTTCTTGATATTGCTTTGATTTGTTTTTCTCTCTTGGACCCCTATTTTACTCTGGTGGATCCATACCAAAGCCATTTGATGTTTTAAAATATTATTGTATTGTTATAATTAAATAGTTGTTACTTGCCAGGACATTATATTTTCACTGGAGGTCATATGCACCCCCCGTTGAAAACCACTAGTTTAGAGGCTGATTCTCTACACCATCAGCTTTGTTCTATTAAAGAGTCTTGCTTTTACAAAGTTTCCAATACTCCAATGTTATAAATATCAATGGTAACTGTTCACACCTAGAGAGTAGGATATCACCATGACTTGGCCAGACACATTTATTACCTCCAGCCATATTACAGTTCACGTCTAGCAAGTGTAGAACTTGATGTTTCCACTATGTACTTCAGAGTTTGGTTTACATATTCTAACGGTCAAAGGCTTTAACCTTTTCACTGTCACAATCTATCAATTCTTCTTGTGTAGCCAACAAAGTTCTCTCTATTTTATTGCGTTTTTGTTTCAACGAAATAATACAAATTCCAAAATTTGCAAGATACAAAAGAAAGTATATCTAATCATTTCTTATTGTGTTATTTGGGTTTATATAGTAGTTCAGTTTGCCTTCAACTTACCTGAGCTATAAGGCCACGTTGGTCGGGGTAGGGGCAACTCTATTGTGCTTTCATTAAGAATATGATTCACTTGGTTGATTGTTTCTGATTCTTTTTTGTTTGGAAAAACAAAGACCAAAGAAAAACTAATCAATTCTTATTTGAATTTTTTTTGTTTTGTTTTATTTTTGTTTTTTTTCTGGAAGAAAGAAGCAATTTGCCTAAAAGTTTATACAGGTTGGAAACAAGATGAAGATTTAGAATACATATTTTAGATGACAAAAAACAAGTTCGTTTTTTTACGATTTTAATCACTCTAAAAGGGAATCGAAGGTTCATAGCATTCTGCATTTCGAATGAAAAAATCTGTTGGATTTTCACCGATTTTAGCACATTTACGGGATTCTTTTCTCTTTCGGTCGGAAATCTAAAAGAAAAAATAAGGTTCACACAGTGTTATCAATTAATGTTGATTATTGTACGACAGGATTAACAATAATCCAAAATTACGAGATTATTTACTAATAGATCAGCAAGTGTGTTCTGGATCAGGAAAATATGTGCACTCTGACTGAGATCAGTGTGTCACAATGTGTGCTTCTGTTTAGCATCAAAACTGCATAGTCTCATCATCTTTATATATATATATATATATATATATATATATATATATATACACTAATTTTTTTTTCTCGCAATTGTTTCATTTCAATTTTTACACAGTCACAGTTGTCATATAATACCTTGATAAAGGGTGAATGTCACCCAAAAAAAATAAAGCGAACCAGGGACAAAACAACGGCTGGGTATGGAATCTATGTTTTTGTTCTTTTGTTTTTTTTTTTTTTGTTTTTTTTGTTCGCTTGTTCATTTCCAATGCTTCATGATATCCAAAACCTCTTTCACAAGAACAAAGTTGATACGCAATAATTTCATTATATATATATATATATATATATATATATATATATATATATATATATATATGTGTGTGTGTGTGTGTGTGTGTGTATGTATGTATGTATGTATTAATAATGGAGATTCGCTTCCGGTTTTTGTCTGTAACAAAAATTACGTCACTGCTTACATCACATTACCCAAAATCGTCATAACATAGAATAAAATTTATTCGACGATTTTTGGCATGTTCAAATTCTGAGTGTATTTATTCAATAAATACACTCAAAATTTTAACATGCAACATTAGACAGTCCTGATTGTTTTTTAAAACAATTTTTACTAAATACTTGACTGGTATTATATATCTATATATAGTTTGTTTTATTTTAATATATATCTAAAGTTTGCATTTCAAATTGTTTTATTTTTTAATCCTTTAATGAATTTGATGATTTTACTTACTTAGGGTACAAACTCGCTGACATTGAATTTTTACTCCCACCCCTCAGGCAATATGTTTCAAAAATCTATTTTACATCGCCTGGAGGGTGTGTTTTATTTTGTACTAGTATATATAATGAAAATCTATTTTAAACTTTTCTTCAGTTTGATATTTGTCTTTTTTTCTTCTTTTTGTCACGTCATCAAACTTAGGATCTAACTGACTCAATAAACTGTAAACGTTATCTTGCTTGACTCATCCTATTTGCTAGACATGGATTGACTGAATCACAGACGATGGACACAGATTGATGTCAACTAGAAGATTTCTAGTTTAAGGACACTAAAAACAATCACCGTTTTTATTTGCTTAGATATGTTGAAAAATAAGAACTTGATTTATTGATTTTCTGTAGAATACTATGACACTACGTGTTTCGATCAACGGACTAAAAAGTATTAAAACATGTTCGAAATAAATGTTTATTTAGTATGTCTCTACTCTTCTTCAGGGTAATAAATATTATGAGTTGGTTTTGGTTTCTGTTCAAACGAATAATACGAAGAGGAAATATACATCAACGTATTGTATACCATATATACCCTTCTGTCATACTCGGGTATATGATAGAGAGAGAGACAGACACAGAGATACAGAGATATATATTAGAGATAGGGATGGTATATCTTACTTGCTTGTTTAATTTTTGCTTGTTGGCTGATTCCTGTTATATTGTCTGGCCACCATCTTGTCTAGTTGACTTCCATCTACTGTTAAGGGTTGATTTCTTTCTTCTTTCTTCTTTAGGTAGGACTAAGCTGGTAATTATCTAAATGATTTATAAACACAAGACCTTGTTTGTTCTTGATTAAGTTTTATTAGCCCATGTTGATTGATTCCACCGCGGGGATGAGATTGGACCCTGGGTGAAACGATCTCTTTCCTTCAAAAGCTAGGTTGCATCTAACACTAAATTATTCTCACGTGTCTGTCATAGCGCTCAAATCGTGCGCCTCTAAGGGTCAAGGGTTATTAACAGTCACCGGTAATTTTCCACAGATTTTAATGTTAACATTTCCTAGCTACATGTCTGTTCACAATTCATGACCTCTCATGAATTGTAACAAAGAACTAACAAAGATTTGAAATATGAAAAATGTTGCGTTCTTGTTTGCCATTTTTAAGAGATTTTTTACGTTGTTAATGATATATTTACTTCAATAACGAAAGAGGTGAGTGTAATTCAGTTATTGTAGTGAAATTAAACGTGTGTTATAAATTTGAAAAATTAGATATGTATAATAGATTTATATAATTAAATTTAGGTGATTTAATTTCTAAAATCAACTGTGTGTAATATTTGTTTAGATATATATCATTGGTTATAAACAATAATTGAAATTAGAAACCTTGTATCATTATATTTCTCTGAATCTTTGAGATGAGGCTTGATAATTGGACACATGGCGTAGTGGATAAAGGCGTTGGTTTAAGACAGTTCTAAGTCAAAGTTATCTCTAGTGCTGCAGGTTCAATCCTGGTCAAGGGTGACAGTAACATAGAATAATAATTAACACAGCTTAACACCTGTACCCCACCTATAGTTAGCGGAATGAGAACAGAATTGAATAAAGGGTTGGATTCAAAGTTCCGTGAAGGCTCCCGGTTACAAGAAGAAGGATCCAGAGTTCGAAAAAAAGGTTCCCGAGTTCGAGAAGGTTCCTGAGTCCGATAAGAAATACCTGAAGAAGGCTGGAGGGCACATCGGTCGAAACGTTGTACAGATAACAATAAAGATGAGGACAATAGTCCGAATAATCCATATAATACCAGCATCATCTCGACAAATTCCTCTTTAAACGTTCAATTTAACAAAAGAAAAATTACTTGAATAACCACACGAAATCAATATTGATCAAATATATGTGCCAAAAAAACCCCACTCATCAAATCTTCAATTTCACGCGTAGTATCAATTAGTTCCTAATCAGAGTCTTCATCAAAGTTAACATCAACACCATCACTTTCTTTTCCCGCCAAATGTTCTCTTCTGAACGCAAACAAATTTATCCAAACATAGCCGCAAGCGATGAGACACTGATAGGGACACCAGGTCATTTGCTTCCAGCCAAAATTTAAAGACAATACTCAAACTGAAAGGAAAAACTCTTTCTAAAATTGATTCGGCCATGATCTGTATCAGTTGGATACTGTTTATACCTTGTCAACACTTCTTCTTCTTCTTTTCTTCTTCTTCTTCTTCTTCTTCTTCTTCTTCTTCTTCTTCTTCTTCTTCAGCATTCTTCTTCTTCTTCTCTTCTTCTTCTTTTCTTCTGCATTCTTCTTCTTCTTCTTTCTTCTCTTCTTCTTCTTTCTTCTTCTTCTTCTTCTTCTTCTTCTTCTCTTTCTTCTTCTTCTTCTTCTTCTTCTTCTTCTTCTTCTTCTTCTTCTTCTTCTTCTTCTTCTTCTTCTTCTTCTGCATTCTTCTTCTCTTCTTCTTCTTCTTCTGCATTCTTCTTCTTCGCATTCTTCTTCTTCTTCTCTTCTTCTTCTTCTTCTTCTTCTTCTCTCTTCTTCTTCTTTCTTCTTCTTCTTCTTCTTCTTCTTCTTCTTCTTCTTCTTCGCTTCTTCTTCTTCTTCTTCTTCTTCATTCTTCTTCTCTCATCTTCTTCTCTTCTTCTTCTTGCTCTTCTTTCTTCTTCTTCAGCATTCTTCTTCTTCTTCAGCATTCTTCTTTTCTGCTTCTTCTTTAACATTCTTCTTCTTCTCTTTCTTCTTCTTTCTTCTTCTTCTTCTTCTTCTCATTCTTTCTTCTTCTTCTTTCTTCTTCTTCTTTTCTCTTCTTCTTCTTCTTTCTTCTTCTTTCTTCTTCACATTCTTCTTCTTCTTCTTCTTCTTCTTCTTCTTCTTCTTCACTTCTTCTCTTCTTCTTCTTCTTCTTCTTCTTCTTCTTCTTCAGCATTCTTCTTCTTCTTCTTCTTCTTCTTCTTCTTCAACATTCTTCTTCTTTCTTCTTCTCTTCTTCTTCTTCAGCATCTTCTTCTTCTTCTTCTTCTTCTTCATTCTTCTTCTTCTTCTTCTTCTTCTTCTTCTTCTTCTTCTTCTTCTTCTTCTTCTTCTTCTTCTCTTCTTCTTCTTCTTCTTCTTCTTCTTCTTCTTCTTCTTCTTCTTCTTCTTCTTCTTCTTTCTTCTTCTTCTTCTTCTTCTTCTTCAATTCTTCTTCTTCTTCTTCTTTCTTCTTCTTCTTCTCTTCTTCTTCTTCTTCTTCAGCATTCTTCTTCTTCTTCTTCTTCTTCTTCGGCATTTTCTTCCTTCTTCTTCATTTCTTTCTTCTTCTTCTTCTTCTTCTTCTCTCTTTTCTTTCGTTCATTTGATCGATGTTTCTAAATACGTCGACAATGGACGATCTGTCACTAAGAAAGATAATAAGTATCTTTTTTTAAAAAAAAACTTGATATAACTTCACATTTTTTTCTTCTCTTCAAAATATAAAAGCAAACTTATCTGAAGTTTTTATTCAGTTGCCTACAGTTATATAACGAACACTTATTTGCAAAAGTTTCACATTCATTTTTTTCAATTCATGAAAATTATTGAAAAAAGGAGCCTTAGTATCTTATTTCCGAGATGTACGTTACTTGAGTCTTATCTAGTAATATACCACATAATTGCTAATTACTTTTTGCAGGTAAGTCCCATCAGACATAACTGAGATATATATTCTTCCTGCAACTGAGTCGGGCCTTCTCATTTCCCTGTGAACTAGGTTTTCAGCAAAAACATGAATTCAAAGATAATTGGTAAAAAGACTTCAGGCTGGATACACACTTCTGCAGAAACGGTTTTCGGGTGCAGACGCTAAAACATAGATTATACCAAATAATTTGATTTCTAATTATACATACTGAACTAAAACCTCCATATCACCAGGAAGGTACTATTTACAATTCATGAGTACATTTGCAAGTAAACGACAGGTAGACACGGAAATCGAAGAAAGCATTCGGTTTGATGCTTAACTTATTCTACATTAATGTGATCTTTTGTCAGCCCAAGGGTTTGTAGATATCTACATTTATACGAATACACACGCACGGATGTGAGGTGGTATATATATATATATATATAATATAATATATATATATATATATATATATATATATATATATATATCAGCTATGAATATATATATATATATATATATATATATAATATATCAGCTATGAATATGTTATAAAATGTTTTCACTTTAACAGCATTTTGTGGTGTTTTCATATCCTTTTATCTATACTCATATATGAGAATGTGATCACATCATAAATATTGAAAAGTATATCATCCCTCTATCACTCTCTCGCTCTCGCTCTCTCTCTCTCTCTCTCTCTCTCTCTCTCTTCTCTCTCTCTCTCTCTTTCTTTCTTTATCTCTCTTTCTCTCTCTCTCTCTCTCTCTATCTATCTCTCTCTCTCTCTCTCTCTCTGTCACACACACGCATACACAAACACACACACATATATATACATATATATGCGTGTGTGTATATATGTATGTGTTTGTGTGTGTATGTGTTTGTATGGTTATTAGATGTATTTGAATTAGAAATTTTCATATAAAATCTTCGATCTACGCGATGAGTATTTACCATTGAATTAAACGCTTGACAAGGAAGGGGATTATGTTGAAAATTAAATATACATTCTTTAAAATAAATGCCATTTTTAACATTTGACTACAGAATTATTATTGTGAATTCGTATCTATACATGTTCATTATGAAATCACCAGTTTTGCTTTAAAGTAGAAAGTTTTATAGCCTTTAAAAGATAATAGATATATTTAGATTGATATTCCATTTTCCAATAACTTATCATCAGGTGGTTACTCTATAATTTATCTCTTTCCTCCCATCATTTTTATTCTAAACATCTAATCTATCAACCCCAGATATCTGACTCCACTTGGCAATATTCTATCCCTAGATATTTGGGTAAATTGTATTCTTTTAGAACTGGCTGAACAAAAGAACAAATCGCCAGTGAACAGCAATAAATGACTCGTACAAAGTTGCTCAAATGAACAGTACTATTCTCCTTACGTAACTTAGTTTGTATAATTCTTTGTTTTTTTTCTGTGCCAATTCAACCAGTAGGCAGATACTTATTTTGCACAAAGATAACTGTGCCAATATCCACAGAACTTAATCAGTATCTCGACTTATCTTCAAACCAAATCATTTTGAATTAATTGGAAAAATAAGTAAGCAAAATGTTCAGCCATTGAATCTAACTTGTTCCTAAGGATACAGAGCAATACGTCATTGAATTGTAAGTTTCAAGCTATTTTACAGATTCTAAAAATGAAATACATGCTCTTATCTGATTACCGGTGCACCATTGATGAGATGTTGGGGGCTTCATATCGATAAACCAGTAGACCAGATTGAGATAAACTGATTTATTTTTTTTATTTTTATGAATTCAAAGTAAACGAAAAGAAACGCTGTGATAGAAATTTCATGTTTCAAGGCAAAACGTAGTCAACAAATGCGGAATATTTGAAGGATTTGATGGGAAATATTTCTCATATATCAGATAACTTTATATTAACTTCAATGTATTAGTTGGAATTTTCTTATTTCAAATAAATACGGACAAACAAAAAAAATAGATAACTGAAGATTCTGTTTATTTGAATGTTTAGATGAGGCTTGATAATTTGTATTATTTGGATTTTTCGAACTGTTCTCCTCGTCTTTATTGTTATATACACATCGTTTCGGCCAATGTACTCACCTCCGGCATTCTTTTGTTGAGCTCAAGAGCCTTGAAGTGTTCCCGGAACTTCAACCTATTGGGGTGGTTTGTTGTTTGACCGGGTATAAGTATTAATCTATGTTCAGTATTCTATGTTCGATATATGGCACAACATATGTAAGGGTTGAGTTCATAGTTCTAAGTGACAATCATGTAGTTTGCATGTTCAATCCTGAATAGGGGACAAAATAACATAGAATACTTAACATGGCTTAACACTTGTGGCTGTTCATGGTTAACGGAATGAGAACAATCTACACCAATGGAAATAAATAAAGGCTTCGATTCGAAGTTCTGTGAAGAACCTTGGTTACGATATGAAGACTCCGGAGCCTTACAAGAATGTTCCTGAGTTCGATTAGAAGGTTTCCTGTGTTTGACAAGAAACAGAAGACCAGAGAGCACATCAGCCGAAACGTTTGTATATAACAATAAAAATGAGGAAAACAATTCGCATGATCTAAATAATCTTATTATAATGGAGATTGTGAGTTTGTCTTTCTGTAACCGAAACTATATTACTATACAAGTCATAACTCACTTTGTTATTTACGTCACATTCTCCATGATTTTACATTTATTTAAACCTCAATTATTGATAAAATCGACTGTTGACCATATCTACATACTAATAACATGCAATTGTATTTATATATACAACAAAATAGCAGATTACAGTGTGAATGGGAAGGCTAATTTGCATATTGATCTTACAAATTTGATTTTAATAAATATATGCTTTGTACTATTGATTTCTAATTGTTTGGCTTTATCTTATTGAATATGAGCAAAAATCTCGGGGATAAATCTTTAATAAAATCCATTAACAAGAAGAAGTAACTGTAATTTTATTCTTTACTTCCTATTTTAACTAAATAGTTAAATTAGGAAAATTTACCAATGGAAGACGAGAGTAATGGAAAATGATGGAAGAGTTGGTTTCAAAGTTGTTAAATTTTTAAATCATACCCCCTCTGTTCCAAATCTTTTTATCTGCATTCTTATTCAGTTTCATTAGCCTTTCTAATTTAATATGATATTTTATTATATTAAAACTTAAATACTTGCACCCGGAGGGTGCATATATTTGCTAGTATATTAAGGATTTTATTTCATACTTGTACCATAGTTATAGTAATAATGTCTTTTTTTATCAATAACTGGAAATATTCTGCCCAATTACTAGATATGGATGAAAAGTGAATGCATCAACAGAAAGCATTGTATTCTCATGAGGATGTCACGATGAATATGGGAAAAGAGTCTTTGTAGACAGTCTTGAGCCTACTGAATAGAGAATTAAAGTCATCACTTACTTGTTTGTAAAGGCTCTCGTGTAACATGTACACGGAATGCCTGTTCTCTGCTCTCTGTTCAAATGGACGTGAAGCAACTAATCTGTTACCTCAGACAGCTGGAGAGTCTAAGGGAAAAGAGAGTTTGATTTTAGTGGTATGGCCTATTTATGCTATCGGTTGCAACACCTCTTACTTGCCTTCAGGATAACAACGGCTTTAGACAACTGCTTTAAACATTCCATTCGTTTTTAACATTAAATTCTATGAGTCATATAATAGATTTTGTCCTTTCTTTAAAAACAAAATAATATTAACGTAAAATAAATCATCTTTTCAACTGCATTTTTTATACAGAAAACTTATTCTCTCTTTTATAACTTTTCGATACATCATAAATTTGGACAAATGATAAAGAATATTTTTCCTCATATTACACACAAATATGATTAATTATATTTCTTAAACTTAGGGAAGTTTATCACAGGATCCCTTTTGGTGACTGAAATATTCTACTGCGCTGTAATGGTTCATAAGTTGTAGATTCTTGTTAGATCTGGTTTGGAGGAACAAAGAAAAATGTATAGTATTCTAAAAATAGACAAAGCCAGACTGACTGATGCCAAAAACTCCAAATTCCCGCCGACTAATGGACATTCTGAGAGCGGGTAAGGGAAAATTTATAGTAGTAGAACGCTCAGAAAAGCAGTAGCCAGCGAACAGGCAAGTCACGAAATAACAATCCTCATCGAACCGGGTGAACAAACTACAAGTAAGCTTTAACGCTAATAAGAATCTGTAAAAGAAAAAATTAATTAACTAAACCACACACTTGTAAGTTGTTGTTCATTTGATACAATTTATAACACACATATAAAGGACAATTTTTATTACGACTCAAACTTCTTTGTGATTATTTGTACTATTTTGCTTGTTTCTTTAATGTTACGGTTCAAATAAACATTACCTCCAACCAATACAGCAGCGTTCTCTGGTTACTGATTTTCTGAGCGTTCTACTATTAAATCTTCCCTTCCCCTGCTCTCAGAATGTCCACTAGTTGGCGGGAGTTTTAGTTTTTGGTGTCGGTCAGTCTGTCTATTTCTAGAAATATGATTTTTTTTTCTTTGTTCCTCCAAACCAGATCTAACAAGAATCTACAGATTATGAACCATTACAGTGCTAATATTTTAAGTAAGAAAAACATTGTTGTCTTAAAAACCATCATTCGCACTTTCGGATTTTATTTAAATCAAATGGTAAACAATATTTTTTATCATATTACGCAAAATATGATTACTGATATTTCTTAAACTTAGGGAAGTTTATCACAGGATCCCTTTTGGTGACTGAAATATTCTATTGTGCTAATATTTGAAGTAAAAAGAACATTGTTGCCTTAAAAACCATCATTCGCACTTTCGGATTTTATTTAAATCAAATGATAAACAATATTTTTTCATCATATTACGCTAAATATGATTAATGATATTTCTTAAACTTAGGGAAGTTTATCACAGGATTTCTTTTGGTGACTGAAATATTCTCTATTGTGCTAATATTTTAAGTAAAAAGAACATTGTTGCATTAAAAATCAGCATTCGCACTTTCGGCTTTTATTTAAATCAA
This sequence comes from Doryteuthis pealeii, assembly GCA_023376005.1. Classification (NCBI taxonomy): domain Eukaryota; kingdom Metazoa; phylum Mollusca; class Cephalopoda; order Myopsida; family Loliginidae; genus Doryteuthis; species Doryteuthis pealeii. The sequence continues at coordinate 53,633,657 of CM042138.1, forward strand.
TCTTCGATCACAAATGCTAGCCGGAAATAAGGAACTCTCCTAGCCACGAGGCAGAAGAAAATAGACAATTCTTTTTTTTCTAACTCGAGTTACATGTCTACGTACAGAGAAAGCAACTTAGAATTCATTATGTGTGTCATTTTGCTTTTGCAGGTGGAGGTGGTTACCGATGTGAGGACGGCTGATTTGTGTAATTGGCCAGAGAGGCTCAGTCAGTTTGAACCAGCCAGTTGACCAATGGCCAGAGGAAAGACAAACGCTACTCGATGGCTTCAAATTATCAGGTAAGTCAAAGGTCTTTTCTTTTCCTCTTTGTCGTGAACGGTCTGCATTCATTCAGCGGTTAATCAAAGGTGTTTGTTGTCAAGGCAACCAGGAAAGAAATCCGATTCCATAGAAATGGGAGTCTACCGACAAATGAGTGTATTCGACGATTCAGGAAGCCTCATCTTAGAGAATGTTTTGTTCGTTGTGATTTGTCGTCGTTAGCAAGAAACCTCTATAATTTTGTCTCGGTAATAAACCCAGTTTTGAAAAGAAAGGGTCAGTTTGTTGTAGATGTGATTTGGATCCCGAGAAACAACCATTGATGGCGTGTGCTACTTTTAGATCAAGATCTTTTTAATTTGGACAGTTTTTCTAAGTCAATTGAGAAACAGTGACCGATTCGACAAATAATTACATGGAAAGAAAGAGAAAGAGAAAATAAATCTGTTAGGCTAAAAGGTTATCTGTTGAGAACGGGTGGCCTCTTGTCTGACGGAGAAACAGAATTATAATAGATTTTCAACATACGCAGGAACTATTCAAAAACTCCCGTTTAGAGATGTAGTCCTTGTAAATAGAATTATTGAATCCATTTCCTAATATATATATATATATATATAAACTCTTCTATAAAAGAGATGGAGCACTTTCTGGCTGCCTTCACATATATACAGATGTGTGTATTTATCAGTTAAAATCCCCCTTCCAGTTTGTAGGTGACGATAGCCGAGTTGTTAAGCAGTCTAACTGATGTTGCCTACAAATGTCTATTCACCCTGAAGAGACGTGATACGTCAAAAAACGATCTTGTGAATTACTAATATATATATATATATATATATATATATATATATATATATATATTAGAGAGAGAGAGAGAGAGAGAGAGAGAGAGAGAGAGAGAGAAAGAAAAGAAAGAGAGAGATGACCGAGGTGTAATTCTTTAGGATCGTAAGAAATGGACTGGTCGATCCGATTCAAATCCTGCACGAGGGTGTTTGCATTTCGGATAGCGCTAATAACTTTGAGAAATGTATGCATCCAACTACTCTCCCACCAGCTATGGGTAAATGGTAGGCAGACTGGACTCTTTCACCTTGCTATGGCAACTGGTCTAGAGAAGGAAAACTCTGAATTCAAATCTGAAACTCTACTTAACAAATTCACCTCTTGTGGAGGTTGATATATATATATATATATATATATATATTATATATATGAATTTGATATTGAAATTTTGAAGAGGAATTGCGCATTTGAATTAATATTACCATTGACTAGATGATTTGGCATTCTCCGTTTCTGGCATGGGCTGATGGCCCAGTTGTTAAGTCCCCGCTCTTCACGCTGTGGTCCACTGGTTCAATCCTCTAGTGGCGAGATGCTGGTATGCACTGCTGATGAGACCAAAGGAGGTCGAAACAGCTGTCCAGTGCTCCGGTGTCGCAAAGGTGTTTGCCGAGTTGTCTGTCGTGGTAAATGATTAAAAACAATTATTCAATTTATATATATATATATATATATATATATATATATATATATATATAGAGAGAGAGAGAAAGAGAGAGAGAGAGAGATACAAAACTTATTGGTAAACCCTTGCGGGTAAGACAACCAACAAATACTTTGATTGAAAACTATATACCCAAACTTTACCTGGGGAAAAAAAGCAAAAAAAGCAAAGAGGGGGCCCGTACTAATGAAAAATAATCGGTTAATACTATAAACACTTAACCAAAAGAAAAAATATATATATATATATATATATATATATATAATATATATATATATATATGTGTGTGTGTGTGTGTGAAAAAAATATATATAAACCGCTAGGATTATTTAAAAAGTAAAAGAAAAAGTGTTCAATACCTAAGTAGAGCAAATAATAAAGTTAAACCTAATAAGTCAGATATACCTACTAACAGTTTCGCTTAGTAGCTCATCAGGGCAAAAAATTGCACTGATGAGCTACTAAGCGAAACTGTTATATATATATATATATATATATATATATATATATATATAATGAAGAACAGCAAAAAAGAAAAGTGGTTTTATAGAAGAGTGCTCAATGCTATATTAGAATCTAAAATATACGAATAAGGGACTATATTTATCGTTATTAAATTTCCATGTGTATTAGACTGAATCTTCGGCCGTCTGGGATTGTATTAAAAACATGAAACTTGAATTATAATAATATAGTCCCCTTATAATATATATATATATATATATATATATATATATATATATATATATATATATATAAAATTAGTACCACATATTAAACTAACATTTACACGTCCTCCCAATTTTCAGGCAACATTATATTGTGAAGGATTATATCTTATACACCTCACTTGTTCTGAGAAAATGCCGTTTTTTGTTGATTAACATGTACTTGCTCAGCTCTAATTCATCTTTTTTCTTGGTTTATACTCTGGTAAAATCATCCCTGCTGGCTGGGACAGTAAAATACACTGACTGCATCTCTGTAGAAGGGTAACATCCCCCAATGGTCACACCAGCTGGTCGTAATACTGGCCGTAATGCTTAAGTGTGGAATTCTGATGTCTGAGCCGTCCATGACATTCCACACTCTACTTTAATCCTCACTCACGCTAGACGGGTGGTCGGAGAGGCCCCTTTCAATCAATTCTCTGGTCACGACAAGCCCTGCATCTATATGATTGTCCAGACCTGATTATCCATATAGCAATACCTCAACACTTTTTATCGTATATGTGCTAGTAGGCTAAGGGTATAAGTATCCTGGATATGCCTTTAAAGTTGAAAGGTTCTAATTCTGGCCTCTGGGGATTGTGGAGTAATCCTTCATCGCAATTACTCCTAAGTGCATTTTGAACGAGGAATTAGTACCTCTTAGAGCCCCATCTATGAGTTAAATATATCAAAAAGTGTGTTAGAAATGTTTGAATACCCAACAAAAAAACAATAAAACAAAACGTCTTCGGCATAAAATAACCCAATGGTTGATATGCCATAAAAATCAACCAACCAACCAACCAACTGGGCAAAAACATTTTCAAGTAACTACTAATTTCTTTTAGACATTCATTGAATTAATCTGGAAGACATTTTCCCATTTTAAAATTTTACTTTTACTTTTACTAAATTCTTCATGTATTTTTTCGAAGTTACACAAATATTTATCCTGTAATTCTATTTTTGTCATTCCTTTAAACATTTTCTACTTTCATTATCATACCCGTGCTTTGTTGGAACCGAGAGGTAGAATTTCTATTCTTCATGTTTGTGTGGTTGACTATTCATACTGCAATAATAACAGAACACAACTGCTATCAAATGAGCCTCATTATATCAAATAATAAAGTGATAAAACCACTTCCAGTCATTTGAAAACAACAAAAAAATGACCAATAATAAAAACTACAAAGAACTCTATGTCTTTATATTTACTAGATTACATATTTTCAACTAAGGTCACCTTTTGAAAATGTGACCCTAAAATAGCTGCACAGATACAACTACAACAATGATTGTCCTACGATAAAGACTCAATGTACAACTATACAAAGCTGATAATTATTTGACCACTTGCCGTAGAGCAATCATTAGCAGTTTAGTTTCCCTATTGCGAGTGTAATGAGGGTCCATCTCATTTATGCGCCCGGTACTGTGGTTTTGTGTCAGTCTAAAATGCACATATATGCGCATGCGTGTGTGTTTTTGGCTCTAAATGTGAGGTAAGAAGCTAACTACAGAATTAATGGCCTGTGAGATTAGTTTATTATTCCATGTTACGATCAAGTTATCGTTATCGACATATATATTTTCATCGCTTCAGCTTGATATTTACATAATCATGAATATATGTACATAAATGTGCATAATAAAACGCATCATATATATATATATATATATATATATATATATATAGCACACACACACACACACACACACATATATATATATATATAATATATATACACATATATATATAATATATATAGAGAGAGAGAGAGAGAAAGAGAGAGAGAGAGAGATAATGCCTTACGCTAAACGATGAAGTTATATATATATAATATATATATATATATATATATATATATATATTATTAAAGTCTTCTTCGTATACTCTATATGTGTATATGAACGTGTATGCGCGTGTGTGTTTTTGTGTACTCGCGTACATATCCAGTAAATAATCTATTTATACTTATTAGTGATTACATAAGATATGTCCTCGTTTGATATGAGGAGAATAAACTTATTTTTCCTTATTACCTTCCTTTTATTTCTCGTCCTCTGTTAATTTCCATGATATTTTTAGGGGGGAGGTCGTTTGCTTATTTTTTTTTCCTTCACCATTCTTTCTTTTTCTTTTTCTTTTTTCTCCTTTTCCTGGTCTCGTTTTTATGCTGTCTCCTTTACAACTTACTATCTATCTACCTGTCTATGTTTCTCTCTTCCGATCGATTTCGCAGCACCAGCAACGAATAAGCATGTCTGATCGAATTTCTCTACCTCTCTCTTCTCTCTCTCTCTCTCTCTCTCTCTCTCTCTCTCTCTCTCTCTCCAATCACTCCGCCGTTCAGCCATCTCGACTACCAATCACAACTCACATAGCGTTAGAAACCAAATGTAAAACCTCCATCTGTCCAAATAGATTTCTCGCGTACATCCTTAACAATACGGGACAGAAAGTCAGTATTCCTAAAGCATGTCAGTCGAATTGTACATTAGTTCTGCACTTTTATTAAATTCGAACCTTTACTGGGAAAAGGGCATTGACGAATTTTCCAAATCTGAAGAGCAGGGAGGGGTAAATGGTTGTTAGTAGAAGTTGTAAAGCTAATTGAAACATAGGATGGTTAGATTGGCACACGAATATCTAAGTTCGCTAATAATAAATAGGTCAAAAGCGGTCAAATCCATAACACCTCGAGGTAAGCAAGGAAAAGCAATTGTAAAAGCAGAATCGCCTTTGTAGATTCGTTGTTCTATCCATTATATATACTAGCAAATATATGCACCCTCCGGGTGCAAGTATTTAAGTTTTAATGTAATGAAATATCGTATTAAATTAAAGGCAGACAAAAAGATATGTAACAAAGTGGGGGTATAATAGAAAAATAGAAATGAAACTTATTCTTCCATCACTCCCTTCTTTCATTGCTGAATTTTACTTATTTAACTATTTAGTTAAATTAGGAAATAAAGAATAAAATGACGGTTATTTTTTCTTGTTAATGGATTTCATTTAAGATTCATTGAAGAGATTTTTGCTTATATTCATTAAAATAAAACCAAACAGTTAGAAATCAATAGTACTAAGCACATATTTAATAAAATCACATTTTTAATATCAATATGCAAATTAGCCTTCTCATTCACACTGCAAACCGCTATTTTTGTATATATAAATACAATTGCATGTTATTGTATGTAGATATGGACAACACTAATAAAAAGGTGAAGAAATTTTATTAATAATTGAGGTTTAAATATAAATAAAATCATGGAGAATGTGATGGAAATAACTATGTTAATTGTGACTCGATTAGTAATATAGTTTCGGTTACAGACAGAAAAACACACAATCTCAATTATAATAAGATATATATATATATGTAAGAAAGTTTTATAGAAAAACAACACTGGACTTGTTACATTTTTAAACTTTCATTTGTAACCGGAACATTTTCCTGAACTTTTTTGATATTCATATACATTTTTACTACAAAATCTTTTGAGCTTTTTATGATAAAAATGCTTAAACATTTTAAAAATAAAATTTATTTTATTTTTAACAACACATATGTATTTAAAAATTTTTTTAAAAACATTCCGGTACTGATCGAGAGCGTTCTGTGCCTTATAATTACTGATATATTCAATGTTGCTTTGAAAAAGACATATTCATAATGTCGAAACAGATATCTGTCAGCAAAAATTTTTAACATCTTGTTGTTTTTCTATAAAACTTTCTTACATATTGTCGATTCAATATCCATTTTTACCTTCATATATATATATATATATATATATATAATATATGTGTGTGTGTGTGTGTGTGTGTGTGTGTGTGTGTGTGTGTGTGTGTGAAGAAAAGGAAGTTAATCCGACGGTATGTAGTGTATTAAGAAAATTGAAAAAAACACAGGTTTAAATAAGTTGAGTGGTAAGTTTTATTGGCCGACGCTGCAGTGTTTCGATCTATAATTAGATCATCCTCAGGACATTTGCTGGTATATGGAAGGTTATAAAAAAATTTTATCACAGAATAACGAGAAAAGCAAGTGATAGTCCTTGTTTATTGTCTGTTCAAAATTTGAAGTCTGAAGAAAGGGCGCTGAAAAAGTGGACGGTTTAAATGTGACGTCAAATATTCTCATTCCATAATAAATAAATAAATAAATATATATATAATATATATATATATATATATATATTATGGAAAAGATGACTTACCGGTGAATATGGTCACGGTGGTTGATGTGAAGTTCATAAGGTAAAGCAGTGATATAACAAATAAAAAAGTGCTCAATACGTTGGTAGAGCAAATTTATTTTATCACTTGGTTATCACTTGGACCTATATTAAAATGTATAATATATATATATATATATAATATATATATATAATATATATATTATATATATATATATAGTCAGTCCTTTGTTAGTATTGTAGAATTGAGAATAAAGTGCTCGGTTACTTTTGTAAGAGCTGTATTTATATGTTATAGTGTACAATACATTTAAAGTGCAACTGCTTCACACGTGCAGACAATATAAATAAAAAAATAACCCCAGGAACCAGATCTCAAATCTAGATAAAATCAAAGACACGACAACCACTAATAAAAACAAGAGACTAAGACTTCAACGGTCAAAAAATAAAGTCACGTAGGCAAAATCATATATATAAGAATAAACATTTCAATTATTTCTTCAGAATCGCATTGCCGTGATGACGATTAGTATCAAAAATTGGATTTTTGAACCAACGTCACCTGACGAATGTTTGCGGATACACATGCATGAAACCAAATGGTCGTGACTGTTCCTTTGTCATCAATAAAAAAAAATATAAAACCTTTATCTATTTATTTATATATATATATATATATATATAATATATATATATATATATATATATTCTAATCTTGATGTAGTTTGGTACAAGGCATACGTAGTGGAGCAGCCACTCAGCATACGCAGTGGTCTGATAGACGAGTTAGCAAAGCATCGCTCCACAGCAGACATCTCATATATTTTCTCAGTTTAGTTTGGTCCCTGAGAGGATCTAACTCATCGGCAAATGATTACTTGTTAACCATAACAGTGTGGCATGTACTTAAATCAGTAGCTACCAAACTTAGCCACAAGTGGAGTAACTAGTACACATCGAACGCACTAAGAAAAGCACGCAATCATCATCACTATCATCATGTCGCTTTATTAGCACGGATATCCATCACACAAACACACACACATTCTCCCCCCCTCTCTCTCTCTCTCTCTCTCTCTCTCTCTCTCTCTCTCTCTCTCTCTCTCTCTCTCTCTCTCTGACCGTCACTATTGTTTCAGATTCATGTGAAGCAGTTAGGGTTAATGAGTGTGATAAAATTGTCAGTGACGAAAATTCTGTTTATTTGAAGTTATGATTTTGGGAAGAAAGTCATTTGTAAAGGCCATCGACTCTTTCTTGGCGGTAAATGCATATAACCACAAACATGAGAAATTAGCATTAGTTCATTCTAGTCACTAAATCAAAGAATCCGTCCACTCCGAAAGATTTGCATGATACTCATACATGAACAGTAATGAATAGAAGAAAGGGGACCCTATAACCAACCTAAAAAAAAGAAGCGGCAAACTTTTGATACACACATACATTGACTTTACTAGGGAAAGGAGACAGTCACTTTTAATCACCATTTGAAAAAGAGAACTTTGAAATATTATTGTTTAAGACGTGGAAACAATACTTCACGAGAAAACAGCTGTACGGCCATCTGCCCCATATCACACAAACCATCCGTGTGAGGCGAACAAGACACGCTAGACACTGCTGGAGAAGCAAGGATGAACTCATAAGTGACGTTCTTCGGTGGACGTCATCTCATGGGTACGCCAGAGTAGGCCGTCCAGCAAAGACGTGGACCAACTCTGCGTGGATACTGGATGTTCGCAGAGAACCTCCCGGGGAAATGAATGATAGGGACAGCTGGCGAGAGATTGTCATATATATCCGTGCTGCTAGCGTGACATGAGGATGATGATGAGTATCACCCCAGGCAGGTTTTCAACCTGGCATCCAGAATCCGTGCAGAGCTGATTGGTGTGTGTTTTTGCTGGTCGGACTAAACTAGTGTGTCCATTTTTAGGTGTCCATGGGGGAACGTCACTTCTGAGTTTAACTTTGCTTTTCCATCAGTGTTGATCATGTATTATTGCTCATACGAGGATGGTTTTTTGTGATAGGAAGACTCTCTGCTAAACAACAGCTTTTTGTCCGATATTCTAATATCCATTGTTTCAGTTGAAAAACTTTGTTATCGAGGTCCACACTTTAATAACTGTGTAATGGAAACATTGTATATCAACATTTACTCTAATGTCTTTACTCATTCGGATCAATATAAAATAAGGTATTAATAATCATTTGCTTTTCAAAATCAATTTTCTTTCTTTCAATTTTTAAAGACTTGTTTTACACAATACGTAAACTATCACGTATTTTTTTTGTATTTCTTTTAACTGTCACTGTTTTATTCACTTGCCTATCAAATTATGCGAAACATTACATTTTGTCTTCTTCTTAACTGAGACTGTCAGAACCTTCTTAATAACGGAGAAAAATACGGCAAATACATTTCCCATTTACATTTTTCCGTCTGTCTTTAACTCTATTATCTATTTTTTCCTCTTTCTTCTCGATGCGTAAATCTCTCTCTCTCTCTCTCTCTCTCTCTCTCTCTCTCTCTCTCTCTCTCTCTCTCTCTCTCTCTCTCTCTCTCTCTCTCTCTCTCTTTAGCACTTAATGATTCGTCTTCTGTTTCTGTCACATTTCCAATGCCTGCCAATCGCTTTCCGACTCTTGACGATATTTTTTCTTCTTCTTTTACAAAGTTAAACAAATAAAAATATCCAAATTTCCATATAAAAAGAAAACTTTACTGCCAAGGTTTTAAATTACTTTTTTCTTTCGAATTTCATCCACTCAAAGTTACTCTAAATTGCAAATGATTGCCATGTTCTTCAAATCAAACATGTATATTAAAAAGCCAATGCATATTGTAAATATTGATTTTTATAAATGAACTGTTTATTGATTCTGTACCTTGAGGGCTTCATGAGATACATACAACCAGTTTCCGTCATTTTTGGAATTTATTTTCTACCTATCATAAAAATCATTAGAACTTGTTTTTCAATTTCTGTTCTTTTGATTACAACGTTTCGATCTATCCATCCTCGGTCTTTCTCTTTTACTTACTAACTACCACAGCAATAAGTACATTTCTCAGGACTGACTAACACAAATTTATGCTGCGTCAAATATTTTTGGTTGAAGACGATGCAATTTGACATGTTTGATTGAACGAATATTTGTTACACACAAGAGTAAATTGTTTTAATTTTCGTGCTAAGAAATTTGAAAAATCTAAAGAGATTATCATATATATGATACACATGAAATGTTTTGGGGCGTCTCATAGTGTTGTAATCGTTAGCAAGCTAATATCACAGAGCCATTACTACTGAATAGCGTGTTCGATCCACGCTGGATACCTCATACTTACAACCGTGTGTCAAATCCTACCCGTTGTGAACAGGCTGGGTAAATACCCACCTGAAAATGGTCGGAGAGTGAACTGGTAAAAAAGTAGTACCAAAACAACAACAATGAAGATGGCACTTCAGATAATTCATTGAATAATGAAAATTATTCATTTCAGAATGTTAGGTTATGCTAGAAGGTTTAGATAGCATACTGACCAGTGCTACAAACAAACAAAAATGTTTGGTTGGATAGGTTGGGTTTTACGGCATGTCAACCCTTGTTGGTTTATTTTAGCTGAAGACGTTTTTACTTTTTTCATTCTTGATGGGTGTTCAATTCTTTTCGAAACTCAATTTTTTAAAACTCTTTTTTTCTATTTAACCCATAGATGAGACCTTTAACATGTACTACAACTCCTGGTCAGGAGTGAAGCTGGGGGTAATGGCAATGAAGTATTCCACATGCCCCAGAGCTCCAAAACTGGAACCATACCACTAGATGCAGTTTAACGTCATACCCAGGACACTAAGACCCTCAGCCACCGCCTTCTAGCACATATATGATAAAACGGTTGAGGGATTTCCATTAGGGTCAAAACAATTATATAGGTCCTAGGTCTTGATGGGACCAGCTGATTGGTTGGAGGAAGACTCTCGGACCGTTTGTCTAGCCTAAGTAAGGCTGGAGTGTTGCACGTCATAGATTGCTCAGCCACCAGTATTCCGTCCTATAACATCATGCCTCGCCACCCACGGCCAATAGGCGGCCCCATTGGGGGCTGGGGATAAGGATATTTGTCCAGATGATTATTATAATAGTAATAAGAATAATTAATCTAGAAACTTCAAACAATGCTAAAACGGTGAGCGCATCGACCATCATGTTGTGCTAAAAACAACAAAGATAAGGAAACTAATTCGAATAATTCGTGGAATAATGAGACACAAAGAAGGGTGGAGAGCTAACCGGTTGAAAGACAGTGATTGAAACCGGAAAGAGGATGACACTTTGTCAATTCTAAATTTAAAAGTAAATAATATCTCGAACTCTGTTGCGCTGATGATGGTTGAAAATAACAATCGAAATATATAATTCGATACTAAAGAAATTCCCCAACGTGTAATGAAATCTAATCCTACATGTTGAATCTTAATCTGCTCCTTCAAATAGCAAGATCAATTTAAAAGAGGGATACGGTGGGAACTGAACACATTAACAATGTTCACTCGCACAACTTTCAAACAATGATACTACGCGAGGTGCTCAAATTAACAAATTCCTCCGGGCAGATTGGAACAGCTGATTTTAACGTAGCCAGACAGTAGTAGGCCGTTCCAGATCTCAATGCATGACATTTTGGCAATTATATACAAAGTGATATTTGTAAATTAGAAATAAGAAAAACTTAAAACCCAGTCATGATAGCTATTATAAATATTTATTTCAACCACGTCACTTATGAATTAGTCCTTACTTCTACAACCAATGTCCAGTATGTCGTGATTCTCTAATGTGGATTAAAATATATAATATTAGGTTTCAAAATGTCGGATTTTCTTATTTTCATACTCGGCCATGAAAATGTCTCGAGTATCTCAGTCGGTAGAGTGTTCGGCTAGGAATCACAAGGTTTCTTGATTCGATACCGGCCCTCGCCAACTCAGCGTATGAGTAGCACGGTGATCTGTGCGGTAAAGTGAGGAGCTGAGGGTAGGTGTGGCGCTCCACCTCAGATGCTAAAAAATAATCTCCTGGTCTAGCGCTAGTGAAAAGGGGATAGACTCCCTCGCTGTCTGGTCGATACCGACATTAGGCCGCCTTGACGACTTTATTTTATATACCTGAAAATACATTGTTTTTTGTATTTTTGTGGTTTTTTTTTTCCTTATGATCTAGAACGTCGTTGGGATGCCATATTGATTCTTCATTTCAGACCCTAGGGCCAATGTCTGTACCTAATCTAGGACTGTGGCAGTTACGTATTTTATACCGGTGCTCGTTATGGGTGTTTAGTCTGATATAAGGCTATAGGAAAACTGTGAGAAGAGAACTCACTACACGAGCAGATTTTTAAGGCAAAGTTGCAAACCAAAAAAAGAAAAAGGTCCTTAATAAATTTAATTTAATAAACGCATACAAAATATGAATCCTGAAGCCATTCATGATGAACGATATTTACTTGGTTGAATTTGATTGCATCAATTTCTCGCCCAAATGCTTTCTCTTTTAATTCCTTCTTTCATTATTCGACTTCTTTATCTTAAATATTTGATAATGCTTAAGTCTACAAAATTAAACTGTCTTTTAAAGTTAATTGCAATTTTGAGAGTGTGTCTTTTTAATGAGTTTATTGCGCCTTTAATTGCACTATTGATTGACATATTAATTAAGTTTTAATCTTTTTTCTCCTACTTTATTGTCCTTAGCTTTCCTCCTACCATCTTTTTTTTTTGAGAAAATGAAATTATTGCAGATTTTAAAAGCACAGGCGTCCTATCGTTGTGTAATAGTTAGCAAGCTAATCTCACAGATCCATTACTAGTGAATGACGATTTGATCCTGACTTCAACAATTTTATGTTTTATTTCATATAAAAACTAATTTCTAATTTATTTTATTTATACTTTCGATCTTATATATACTTTTTGTTTGAAAAACAAATTATTTTCTTCCATGATTTTCAGAGTAACAAATGTTATTCCCTTTGCCAAAAAATGAAAACTTTACAAATGATATTTACGATGAAATGAGGGAAATATGTACATGAAGATCGTGCAGCGATAATATATTACGAGGCAAGTTTATTTTTGCCTTAAAAATCGACAATTAAACCCTTGGCTTCTGGGGTTGGATTATTGGCACCGCTGGACAATATCTCAGGTACGAATAGAATAACGCTTCTTTTTTCACACTTTTGCCCAGTGCCTAAATTGGAATTGTGAAGACTAGGAACGTAAAAATCACTTATATAAATCAAAATTTAACCGAAGCCTAAACGACTAAATTCAAACAATTTCTACGGCTAATAAGTAGCAACGTTGTCTCCGATCAGCATTTTTATGGACCACAAATTCCCTGAAAGATTATTTTGCAGTTGCCGGGTTATAAAGGCACATATTGTTGAAAATGTTGATGGTGTACATGTAAAAGAAATATTATTTAGTAAAGTATTTTTTTCCAAAATTCCCCTGCGTCAGATTCCTTTTTCTTTTTTGACGATCCCAAGTTTCTCCAAGTTTTTTTTCCAGCTCATTGTATTGGTCAGGTAAGGTAATTTCCCCATAAACTATCAATAACCCCGGGAATAAAATCTTGTTAATTCATCCAACAGAGTAAAAGCGGTAAAAATCAACTTTAGTCCCAATTCACAGAATTCTATTTTCGTGCCAAGGACTGTTACGTCACATTGAATCTCCGTATTTGTTAACCTGGCCGTAACATTATTAGAAGATAAGATATTTTTTCCTGTTTCACTCGCTGTTGTTGAGGACAAATGGTTGTTTTGTTGCTATCCAAGCATAACATACTTGATCCAAGGATTTGAACAAACCTCATTAGTAGTTCTGCTGGTGTTGATGTTAAATAAACAACTTTTATGTGCATTCTATGCAAATGCGCTTCAATGGTAGAAAACAATAAATCTAATGGAACCTCATTAGAAAAAGAATTGAAAATAACCAGCAAATTATATTTTTCAACTTTCTGTTATTGTTATCGTTGTTGTCCTTTTTTTCTTCAGCGAAAAACAATCACTTATTTTTTTTTTTTTTCGAATGAAGTAAATTCAGTTTACAAGATCGTGGCTTCATCGATTATTGAATTAAATATTTTCACTTCTTCACTTTAACTTAATCATATTATAATGGAGATTCGGTATCTGTAAGTCTGTAAACGAAACTATGTCACTGTTTACTTCTCGATACACTCAGAAATTGTGTAAGTTTATCAATGAATATTTAATCTATAGTCAAAATCATTAATACATAGAATAAAGAACAATTTATTATATGTATTCAGAAATTAAGTATGCAACATTAAACAAATTTGAACAAGAAATTAAGTATGGAATATTAAACACGTTTTAATAAATACATGCCTAAAATTACTGATTCATACATAGTTTTATTTTATGATATATTTAAAGTTATCTAACGAATAGATTTTTACGAGAAAATTATTTACAAACAAGAAATAGTCACAAAATCTTCTTCAAATTAATAATTAAAAAATTATATAATGATTATCGTCAGTCGCAAAATTGTGTTTTACGACAGACGATAATCAAAACAAATAGAAAAACATTAAGTATTTTAATTAATTGGAATTTAACTCTTCGAAACTTTTATTAGAAAGAAAACATATTTATTTGAATTTTAACAGCAAAACTATTTTTATGTGGATTATTTTAAAATTTAAGATTTCAAAGATCTGTTAACATTTTTTACGAAATTGATTTTTACACCGCTTCTTTTTAAAACGGAAAATATGGAACTATCTCAGTAATAAACATGCCTTTTTTTATTCTACTTGTATTGGGAAGCACCAATAACGAGATAATGAACGACCAGTGATGGGACAGAATGGACGCATCATTTTCAACATTTCATTAATTTGTGTGACATCGTTAGTTGCCATCAATTTTTGAACGTGCTTCAAAAGTCTTATTTTCTGTGTTGCTAAAAAAGACACCTAATGAAAATTTTGCTCCTTTTTCAGTGTTATATTAGACTAGAAGTGGCTCCCCAGTGTCGCCTAGGTAGGGGGAATACTTGGTGTATTTATTTGTTTAATTTTGAGATTCACGAATTTTATACACTTTTAAATACAATTTCAATGCTATTCCTATGTATATTTCAATTTTTAAATATCTTTGAATAGAAATGAAATCTTCATAGTTTTTGCTCGAAAATCAAGAACTGTTGATATTTAATGTGTATATATATATTTGTCATTGTTTTATTTTATTAGGTTCATCCAGACATGCATACACACACAAAGACCAACTGCCATTTATATATATGTATAGATGTCTTTTAAATAAAAAAAAATGAAAATAAAAATTCTGTGACGTTCTTCGGAGACGGTTTAACTTTAGTAATTCTGGGTTTGTCCGTTGGTCATATTTACAAAGCGAAACCTTTTTCGCTTCTTTTAGGAAAGATCAAAAGAATGTTCTAGAATTTATATAAGCAATATCACTTTTTGTAGAGTTTTCCATGTTGCTTTATTGTGCGCTCGATGTTCTTTTCTTTTTTCATGATGGGTCGAACAATTTCCGAAGTGCTCGTCAGGGTAAATTGAATTGGATTTTGGTTGAGTAAGGAAAGTTTGGTCCTCATATCAATCGATCAAACAACATTAAATCAAGAAGAAGAAGAAGAAGAAGAAGAAGAAGAAGAAGAAGAAGAAGAAGAAGAAGAAGAAGAAGAAGAAGAAGAAGAAGAAGAAGAAGAAGAAGAAGAAGAAGAAGAAGAAGAAGAAGAAGAAAGAAGAAGAAGAAGAAGAAGAAGAAGAAGAAGAAGAAGAAGAAGAAGAAGAAGAAGAAGAAAAATAAGAAGAAGAATATGGTAAAAGAAGAAGAAGAATATGACAAAAGAAAAGAAAAAGAAGAAGAGAAGATGAAGAAGAAGAAGAATATGACAAAAGAAGAAGAAGAAGAATATGGTAAAAGAAGAAGAAGAAGAAGAAGAAGAAGAAGAAGAAGAAGAAGAAGACATTTAATGAAGTAAAAACAAAAAGAAGGGAGAGACATTGAAAAAAAAAGAAAACTTCAAAGGAAAAGAAAGGTGGGAAAAAGAGAAAGAATTATGTAGAAATTGAATAAAAAGAAAAGGTGAAAAAGAAAAGATTTGGTTGTTTTGTTGGTTGGTTGGTTGGTTGGTTGGTTGGTTTTTACGGCATGTCAGACCTTGTTGGGTCATTTTATTTCCCAAAGACGTTTTGTTTGATTCATTCTTGATAGGTACTCAGTTTTTTAACTCGATTTTTAAACACATTTTTTAAAACTCACTTTCTTCTATTGACCCATAGATGTGACCCTAACAGGTACCACCAATTTGAGTGAAAGTGAACCTAGCAGTAATGGTGATGAAGGGTTACTCCACATTCCTCAGAGCTCCAGAACTGGAACTTCACCATCATTCATACCCAGGACAATAAGACCCGCACTCATCACCTTCAGTATATGTATGATAAAAAGGGTTGGAGCTTGTCATAAGGGTAATAGAGTTGGGACAATCATATAAGTGCTAGGTCTTGACCAACAGACTGATCGGAGGGGGCATTTCCGACTGCCTGTCTAGACTAATTAAGGGCCAAAGTAGAGTGTTGCGTGCCATGGACTGCTCATCCACCAGGGTTCCATACTTAATCATCACGGGTCGCCACCAATGACCAACAGGTGTATTACCCCCCTGCAGAGGCACAGTCGGTGTATTCTAAAGCTCCAGTCGACGAAAAGAAAGAAAGAGATATCAAACAAAAGGGATATTAAACAAAATGAAAGATAAAAAGAAGAAAATGAAAGAAAATAAGAAAGAGGAAGAAAAAGTAAAAATAAAGTTTTAAAAAAAAAACACTGATAGAAAAAGAAAGAAAAGAAACAAAGAAAGATTAACAGAAAAAAAGAAAGAACAAATAAAAAGAATATAAAGAAGAAAGAAGATATAAGAAAGAAAAATAGAAAAAAAAGAATGAAGAATAGAAAAGAAAGAAGAATAGATTTTTTTAAATAGAACAAAGAAAGAATAGGAAAAAGAAAGGAAATACAGAAGAATAGAAAACGAAAGAAAAGAAAAATGATGAATACAAGAAAGAAAGAAAGAATAGAAAAAGAAAGGGAAAATAAAGAATAGAAAAAAGAAAGAAAAGAAAGAAGAATAGAAAAAGTAAGGAAAAATAAAGAATAAAAAAAAGAAAGAAAATAAAGAAGAATAGAAAATGAAAGAAAAGAAAAATGACGAATACAAGAAAGAAAGAAAAGAAAGAAGAATAGAAAAAGAAAGGGAAAATAAAGAATAGAAAAAGGAAAGAAAAGAAAGAAGAATAGAAAAAGTAAGAAAAAATAAAGAATAGAAAAAAAAGAAAAGAAAGAAGATAGAAAAACGAAAAAGGAAAGAAAGAATAGAAAAATAAATTCAAAGATATAAATTAATTAGTTATTAAGATGAGAAAAGTCAAATATAAAACGTTAAAAAAGAAAGAAACTTGATTAAATGAATTCGAGAAACAAAAAGAAATCTTAAATCTACTTAAAAATGATTGGGAAAGAATAAAAATAAAGATGGTCAGTTTACGTAAAAAAGAGGAATTTAAAAAGAATAGAGAAAGAAGAGAAAAAAAGAAAAGAAAGGAAAGTAAATGCTTTTCAGTAACGAAACTAAAATGACCCAAACGAACAAGAATCGAAACAAGGAGAATTGTATGATGACCTTTAGAAGACAGATACAAATTAACGAAGCAGACTGTAAACAGAATTAGTTTTACCAAATAATGTCTGTTTTTTTGTTTTTTTTAATGAGTTATTCATATTATTCTGAGTTAGCTGAGTATCATCATCCTTGCTACTTTTTTCCTATTATCTGATGAATTCTAAAATTCTTAGACGAACTACTAGCATTATTTCATTGATTGATTGGTTGATTTAAGGGTATATCAACCCGTCTTGAGTTATCTAAGCCAAGGGGTTAAGGAATTTTGTTAATTGTGTTTCGTTGTTTCTTAAGACGTCCTTTTGCACACGGTCCTATCAAATACTGATAACATTTTTTAAATAATAAATAAAAAAAGGTAATTCGGCCCTTAGATGGGATCCTAAGAAGTTGTACCACTCCGGTCAGAGAAGACCTGAGAATAATGGACATGAAGAGGTGCTCCACATCCCTGAGATCTCCATAAGTGGAGCCTCACCACCAGATGTGGTTAAGTGCTATACCTAGAAAAGTCATACCTGGAGTTTTACTTTTCTGCAGGAAATACAGTCAGTTTATTCTATGTCCAGCTGATATACGTTGGTATTTTACAATGTGTTATCCAGATTATTGCTCTCTTCTTTTCTGATTTTATAACATCTTTTGGTGTGGATACCTTCATTGTCTGTAAACTGAACAAAAGGTCTCATAATCATCATCATCTTGTCGTGCAATTAGCACGGATATACTTGACAATCTCTCACCAACCTTCTCTATCATTCATTGTCCCCCGAAGGTCTTCTACACAGCATCCAGTATCTGCGCAGAGCTGGTCAATGTAGGTCCTTGCTGGGCGGCCGACATTAACATGTCCATGTGCTGGTTTCCACAGAAGAATGCCGCTTATGTGTTTGTCCTTGTTTCTCCAGCAGTCTTGTCTTGTTCGTCTCACTCGGATGGTTTGTGAGATAGAAGACAAGTGACAGTACAGCTGCTTCCTTGTGGGATGTTGTTTCCACGACTTCAAGATCGCACGCAGTATTCATGTGCAGCTCCAATCTAGCTTATTCTCCAGGTGTCTTGTTAGGGTCTGAGTGGTGCAGCCATACAGCAGTACTGACACAACTACAATTTGGAAGATTTGTTGTTTAACTTGTCATTAAGAACGGATTCCCATATGACTGACAAAACCTAAAAGAATAAATAAAGGATTAGGTTCAAAGTTCCGTGATGGCTTCCGAATACGACAAGAAAGTTCCCGAGTTCGAAAAGAAGGTTCCCGAGTCCGAGAAGGTTCCCGAGTCCGACAAGAAATACCTTAAGAAGGCCGGATGGTATATCGGCCGAAACGTTGTACAAATAACAATGAAGATGGGGACAATAGTCCGAATAACGCAGATAATACTAATCTTTATTTCTGTTCTTTAATATTTCTAATTCCATTTTGTAATTAAGAACATATTATATAGTTAAGTTATTCTTCTATTATTCACATTATGTTCATTTGACATTACAAAACTAAGCATGAACTAAGTTCAAGGTGTCAACGTATAGAAAACATAAATTAGGAGAACTAAAGAAAAGGCGAGCACTGTTCCAACTTGTATCCAACTTGCAATTCAATAATAATGGATCTGTGAGAATAACTTTTTTTACCTACCCAAGTACCCATGCAACGCCGGGTAGCCACTTCTAATTTGATATAAATAAAGGATTGGGAGGACTTACAATCACAGATTGGCCCTGTATGTTTCAAGCAACTCCATATTTTCCTTAGAAGAATGTTTATCATGGATAAGTAATAATCTTTCATTAATCTTTATTTCTGTTCTTTAATATTTCTAATTCCATTTTGTAATTAAATACACATTATATAGTTAAGTTATTCTTCTATTATTTACATTATGTACACCAGCAAAAACATTGATATATACAGAGGTAACGTACTGCTTGTATTGAAGGACTTATAATCACAGATTGACCCGATGCACACTGTGTGTTTCAAGCGTCTCCATATTTTTCTTGGGAAGAACGTGTATTACGGATAATTAATAATCTCATGTTTATCTGTATTTCTGTTCTTTAATGTGTCTAATTTCGTTTTGTAAAAAAATACTTTAAAATCTCCATACTCGACTTTAGAGAGTCAGTAGAAAAAATCACGTACCTAGGTAGTAATATCTCATCCCCAGAAATCGAGGTTAATGTACGCATAGGGAATTGACAGTCCGCTATAAAGAGATTATCAGTTATATGGAAATCAGATCTGCCCCTATCACACAAACCATCCGGGTAAGACGGACAAGACATACTGGACACAGCTGGAGAAGTAAGGATGAACTCATGAGCGACTTCCTCTTATTGAAACCAGCTTATGGACATGCTAGTGTGGGTCGTTCAAGAAAGATCTACAGAGACCAGACCGGATACTTCATGCTGTGCGGAGGACCTCCCTGGGTCAATGAATGAGAGGGACGGTTGGCGAGAGGTTTTCATGGATATCCGTGCTACTGGCGCGACATGATGATAATGATAATGATGATGATGATTATTAATTAAATACATATGCTATAGTTGTTATATTATTTACATTATGTACACTAGTACAAAATAAAAAACACCCTCCGGGCGATGTAAAAATAGATTTTTGAAACATATTGCCTGAGGGTTGGAGTAAAAAATTCAATGTCAACGAGTTTGTACCCTAAGTAAGTAAAATCCTCAAATCCATGAAAGGGTTAACAAATAAAACAATTTGAAATGTAAACTTTAAATATGTATTAAAATAAAACAAACTATATATAGATATATAATACCATTCATGTATTTATTAAAACTTGTTTTTAAAAAACAATAAGGACTGTCTAATGTTGCTTGTTCAAATTTTGAGTGTATTTATTCTATGTTATGACGATTTGGGGTAATGTGACGTAGGGAGTGACGTAATTTTTGTCACAGGCAAAAACCGGAAGCGAATCTCTATTATTAATAAGAAGATATGATGTTACAAGAATAAGGTAATTCATTAAGAAGTCAAGATGACTTAACCTAAATAGTTTTATGAATCAATGAAAGACATATAACTGTGATCTTCAATAATGCTGAGAATTTTCTTTTTTCTGTGAAAACGTCAGCGTTGAAGATGTGAAGATAACAAATGTAGCTTTTTAGTTGTTTGGCCAACATTTCTTTCCATTTGCGAAAAAAGATTTAATTAAAAGTGGAGATTAAGGTGATGTTATTTGTAAGTGTAAAATGTTTCGCTAATTTGAGTAGTTATATTTATTTGGAGGATGATGGTGACATGACAAATTCCTCCTCTTCGTGATCATCTTGAGAAAAAGAGAGGAAAAGCTGATATCTCAAGTGCACTTGGAAGAATTCACTTTCCAATTGGTGATCGTCTAGCCTATTAGCTCGAAGGATAAAATATCTACATTAGTTTTAAGACTTCTGTATATATTCGACCATGCGCGCACAAGTACACACACACACATACACACACACTCTCTCTCTCTCTCTCTCTCTCTCTCTCTTCTCTCTAACACACACACACACACACACACACACACACACACACACACATATATATATATATATATATATATATATATATATATATATATATATGTGTGTGTTGTTACACCAGAAAAAATAACCTTCATTTGATTGTGTAAAAATGTCCTAAGAGACTGAATTGTTTACCAAGTAATGTCTGAGTTTGTTTGTTTTTTAAACAAGTTATTCTTATTATTCGGAGTTAGTTAAGTATTGTCATCGTTTCTGCTTTTTTCCTATTATCTGATGTGTTCTAAAATTCTTAGACGAACTACTAGTATTATTTAAATGATTGATTTTAACAGTATATCAACCCGTCTAGGGATATTTAACTCTAAAGATTAGGGAATCGCGTTCATTGTATGTTTATATTTACATTTTTGTGTAGTTACTTCTTAAGATGTCTTTTTGCACACGGAATTGTCGAATATTAATAATATTTTGATAAGATTATTCGTCCCATAGATTTTAACGTAAGAACTACTACCACTTTGAGTCAGAGTGGACCTGAGAATAATAGCAAGGAATAAGTACTATGAATTACTAGAATCGCCAAAACTGGAACCTAACCATCGGATGCGGTTTAGTGTCATACCTAGAACACTCGTTTTGGGTGGAGCCTTGCTCTCCTGCAGGTAATACAGTCAGCATATTCTATGCTCCACCGACAGACTTTGACATTACTCTACGTGTTATTCGGATTATTGCCCCTTCTTTCTGATTTTATAACATCGTTTCGGTGGATACATTTGTTGACCTTCCTCAAAGATAAAGTTCATTATAAATTCAGGTTTACTGTCATAAATAGTAGACGTTCATAGGATCGAAAATCTTTTCAGAAATTGGTTGGTTGGCTGGTTGGTTGTATTTTACGTCATGTAATTTGAGTATTTTATGCCAAAGACATTTTGTTTTATTCATTCTTGTTGGCTATTCAATTTCTGGAACTTCACCACTATATGCAGTTTCACGTCATACCCAGGACATTAAGACGCTTAACCATCACCTTCTAGCACATATATGATTAAAAAAATACTTTGGGTAGTTTCCGTTAGAGCAATATTTCAGAAATTGTTTTATATTTGCATCGCTAACCTTCGTTCAATGTCAAGAGCTCTACCTATACTGAATCAAAAAGAATTGAAAGATCTTATTTGAATCAAAATTTCTATATTGAATCAAACTGAATTTATTGAAACTCTCTCTAAAGACCATTTTGATAAAGCCCTTTTCATTATTTTTTTTATTCCCAAAAGGCAACTTTTGCAATAGTTTCAATACGTGTCTTTCTTTCTTTTTAGCTGCAAATATCTGCTGTACATTGAAAGCGTTAAAATTCTTGGCCTGCAAGAAAAAGAAGAAAAAAACGAGTCATTGTTAGTTCAAACGCCACCAACACTCACAAAATTTTCTTCGTGTATAGAATAAACTGAACGCCAAGAAAATCTCAACGCAAATAATTGTCGGCAATGCCACCTAGCGACGAATAAAATCAATAAGATATTGATTCCATTTTCGTATGACCCATGCACTGTAAAAGGCCCAATGAAAGTTGGGCATAAATTCGAGTGCACACAATAATATGACACCGAAAATAGTAGAAGGTTCACCTTCTATGTAAAAGGAGAGCATATTTAGTATTCTGTAATTGCAAGATCCTTGTCTTTGCCATATTAGCACCATCTGTGAAAACACAAAATCCAGCGAATATCTCATTCTTCTCTAAATAACTTTCGATCTTGTCCTAAATGGATGTCATTCTCAAGAACAGATTCTGGTTTATGCATATACCATTTTGTTGTATGGTCAACATTTAGTTTTTTGCATAATTCCCAGTGGATCACCTTCCCAACCCAGTTGTGCCTAGCTTTGTATTCCCGTTATTCTAGTTTGCTTAAAACATGATTTATGGTCTCATCTCTGTCACCTCACAGTCTACATTTACTGTCTTATTGTGTCTTATCAATTTTTGCTTTGATATAATTTGTTCTTATGTCATTGTTTTGTGTAGCAGTTATAAGCGATTCAGTTTCTCTTTTGAGGTTTCCTCGTCTTAACCTTGTCCAAGTCTTTTCGTGTTCAAGTCTTCCAATTTGACGTTGAAGTGTCCATATAATTGTTTTTCTTCCTATCTTTGTCTTCTTGTTTTCGTTGTTTCTCTATTTGTCCATATGCTGCATCTGCTGTTATTGGCTGCCATAAGTAATAATAAAAAATAGTAAAGTCGGCAAAGTGTCCTATTGTTGGTATCAGCTGAATAGTGAGGGAGACTATTGCTTTTTCAATAGCGCTTGACCAGGGGGACAGTTTTGGCGTCTTGGATATAGCGCCACACCTCCAATCAGCTTACCCACTTTATCGCAAACATCCGTTTTGCTATTTATGCTCTAAGATGAGGATGTAGCCGGTATCGAATCAGAATTCTTATGGTTCTCTAGTTAGATACTGACTGAGCTTAACCGGGCAACCTACAGAATTATGTTTGTTCGAAATGTTTTGTTTTTTATTTCATTACAATTTTTATTTGATACATTTGCCCAAGTATGAACCCTGATATATTCAATCATTCTTTCTTTGGGTAAGAAACTCTTCTTTGTGTTTGTCTATAATTATGAGTTTCTTCTACAGAGTCATCAGCTAATATTCTGTGGGATTTTCTAGCCAACTATACGTATTATTCAATACGCTCTTTGGCTTTTGATTAGATATTCCTGACTCTAACTTCAATCAGAGATCTTTGGAAAATCTTACATGCTATAAGAGAATGCATCGTTTGGATTTGGTTTAGATCGTGTGAAATTTGTAAACATTTCATCGAAAGATATCATATAAATTTGTATTAAAATAATTTTTTTTCTAATTTAAAGTTAAATTGTATTAATAACAGAATTACATTATAAACGAATTCAAACATTTCTAAACAGGTATATCATAGCGTCAAGTGCTTAATACAGGTAAATATCAAATGGAACCATATGACATTTAGGCCCCCTTTTTGATCTCGATTAAGAAATGGCATGTTTTTGATTTACACCGTCAATATCCGGTTGTTTTAACAGATGATTTTAAATTTTTTTAATTATAAGACGAACCCCTAACCCTAACCGTAACCCCTAACGCTAACCCCTAACCCTAACCCCTAACAAACAACCGGATATTGACTGTGTAAATAAAAAAACATGTTTTTTCTTAATCGAAATAAAAAAAGTGCTGCCTAAAGGTAATATGATCCAAAGAATGTATAGTCACAACCATTAAAAAAACAATTAAGTTGAGAATTGAATCACGTAGCCAAAGAAAGTTAGAACTCTTTATCTTTTATTACAATCAATCAATAAGAATATTGTTTTATATCGATATGTGGACATTAATATTTTTACTCATTCAGTGCTTCATTCAGTGCTTCAATGGGCCGTTAAACTGCCAAATGTTATCAAGGAATGTCACCATCCTTTTTGTTACAGTGTTTCAGTTATTTCGAACTCCATAGAAAATGGAACAATAAAAGCTAAAACATTCAGAGGAAAGGTAAAGAATGGACCAGCTGACATTTATATAACAATAAACTTAAGGAAAATTGCAAAAAAAAAAAAGAATTTTTGTTATATCAGTTGAATTGCCTGATTTAAAACAAACTTAGGGATATTTTAGTCTCCGCAGCTGCGATCTTTTGACATTACATTTATCGAGTGTTTGTCCAGTTCTGATTGCTTACTGTTGCAGAAATATTGGTCATATAAAGAAGTAGGATATCTTCAGACAACACTGGATATTTCTTGTATCACTCGAAAGAGCAGCATCAATTCTTGAAAATATACAGACATTTTCAAAATCGAAACTTCTGAGAAAATATGCAACGATCCCTTTCACTAAGTAGACCTAGTCCCAGATTTTATGTAACATCTATTAATAATGAAGATTCGGTCTCTATTTCTCTGTAACCAAAACTACGTCACTACTTAAGTCACAATTACCAAAATCGTCAATACATAGAATAAAGGACAATTAATATTGATAAAATGAATAAAAACTGTTCCTTATAATTCAACGTGCTATTCCTTTCCATTTAAATAAATAAACTATATGAACAATGAAATTAATTAATTTGTATTACTTTAAATGGAAAAATATCTGCGAAATTTATAATCAATTTCAAAAATTATATTTTACTCTCGCCCTTTTTTCAGTAACAAGATGTTAACTAAAAGTTTACAAATAAATAAATACTTACGAAATTTGTGTAACATTTATGTGTGAAATATTAATAATAATATTTATAATTAATAGATACGCATAACATTTTATTTGAGGGGACAACTAAGTTTCATTTACAAATTGTTTTTTTTTTTTTTTTTTATTTTTTACTCCTTTAATAAATTTTAATGATTTTACTTATTTATGATAAAAACCTTTTGACATTGAATTTTTAACTCTACCACATTTTGGAAATGATCTAGATTAAATTTAACTTTTATATTACCTAATCAAGTCATTTTAGAATATAATATTGATAGACAGTCCATTAAACTGCGGCATATGGAAATCTAATAGATTGCAATGGAGTTATCAGAACAAAGGTTAATTAGAATAATTTCATATGTTTTGTTATTGTCTAAAAGAACTACAATTGTTAAATTACAAAAATACCGTTTACTCGCTTTGTTACCGCATTTAAGGAATGACCTCCCCTGCACCAGTTACTTTTTGCAATATCCAATTTTTCCTTAAAGGGACGCTCATTATTGGCATACATGTTTGGTACCTCACACTATTTGGAGTAGATACCTGAAAGAAACGAACTATTTTGGTAACGTCGAATTGATTTTTCGGACAGTTAATCTCATCTTTATTGTGGTATGTAAAAGATACAACGTTTCGCTCGCTTTTTCGGCCTTCTTCAGGAGTTTCCTGCCTGTCCGAGCATAGCAATCATTTTGATCTTGGGAAATCATTTTCATTAGTTTGACTGTTGATCAAAAAAGGTGTTGGGTCATTGCTATGCTCGGATAGACAGGAAACACCTGAAGTATGCTGGAGGATACAAGAGACGAAATATTGTGTTTTTACAAACCACAATAAAAATAAGGACAGATAAGAAAAATCAAATTAATGCACATCAAGCCTTATCTAAAAAATTCAGTCATATAATACCTTATATGTTAGTTAAGGTGTAATCATTGTTCACTTTGCATCTTCGTTTACTTAAAATTTTTTTAAAAAAGAATCGTCTCTGAAAATTTAGAAATACCTGCACAAAATATTTAGAAAATAAAAACATAACCATGAAACAGGTTAATTCTAAGTTTGTTTCTTTAATTTTGAGATAAACATAAAGTCCACTAAAAATATCAAAGAAATTTCTTCAAAGTTACATTTTTTTTACAGTTTAGGACAGATAATTACAAGTTATTTGTATAATGTCAGCCAGTGCAATCTGTTCTATATGACTGGGGAGGGGATGCGGCACCCCTATCTGCCTAATTGCTTGTAGAAAACATCCATTCAAACGGTTTCGTTTTCTTTTATAAAAAATACTTTACAAAAATATAGAAAGCTGGTTGGTAAGTTGAGTGTTGGTTTCATTATATCTGAGATTTTCAAGACCTGTAGCACTACATGAGACGTCAGTACCGAAGCTAAGTGGAGTGAACTGACTGATAACATGTCAGACTGAACCTTCTTATGAATAATTAGTCGTGGGCGAAGCTGACAGGACAAGGAACCTGGGTTCACGTTAAAGAGACGGTGTTTTTCGACAGAAGACGGAATCGAACAACCAGCCAAAGCTTATAGACTAACCAGGGTCTCTAGATAATCTTCCACCTCCTATCTATCCCAAGTCTGTGTTAACTCAAAGCACCGCTGTTGTTGAGAATAAACTATATTTGCTACAACTTCTCATCCGTGACCTTTTTTTCTGAACGAGTGTTTTCTTGATGATTTCGGCCATTTCATCTGATTCCAAAAAGCTACGTCAGTAAACCAACTACATGATAGTCAACAGCCACAACGCTACAGATACTAAGTAATAATTAGCAAGGGTATTAGAAATATGAAAATCTGATCTCACTAATAAGTTAAAGCGATAATTCTTCCAAGCCGTAGTTGTATCAGTGCTACTGTACGGCTATAACACTTGGATTCTAACAAAGCACCTAGGGAATAAGCTAGACTAGAATGCTGCAATAGAATGCTGCGTGCTGTCTTAAACAAATCGTGGAACCAGAACCCGACAAGAAAGCAGCTAGACAGCCACTTACTCCCTATCATACAAACCATCCGAGTAAGACGAACAAGACACGCTGGACACTGCTGCAGAAGCAAGGACGAAATCATAAGTTACGTTCTTCAGTGGAAACCTGCACATGGTCATGCTAGTGAGGACTGTCCAAGAAGGACGTGCATCGATCAGCTCTATGCGGATTCTGGATACTGCACAGAGGAACTTCTCGGGGCGATGACCGATAGGGACGGTTGGTGAGAGATTGTCATGAATATCCGTGCTGCCAGCCTGACCTGATGATGATGATGATGATGATGATGATGACAACTCTAATATCACTCAATGGAACTCGGTGTAATATTTCACTGTCTCTTTTTCGGGAGAATAGCTCAGTCCTCTGAGTTTTTTTTTTTTATAGCAGGAGCGTATTCTAATAATATATTCGTTTTTATTTAAATGATTTTGGAACGAAGATTTTGTCAAGGCCAAAATCTTTCTGAAACACTCATCACTTCAGTGATCTATTGTGGATTTATAAAATGGATATTTTGCATTCGATGATTTTTTTTTTATTGACTTAAAACGGATTTTTGTCTCCAGTGGAGAATTTTGCCTTGATGAAATTAACCGATCGATAATGTTCAATGTAGCCAGAGATATTGTCGCTTCGAATGTCGAATTTTATCATTGAAGCAAAACCCACATTTTGTGTAAATATTTTCTGTTTACAAAAGAACAATTATGGTCAACACACAAATAGTTTAAATGTTTTAATACACATTGCAAACAGCGTATTTATTCCAATAAAACTGTTCTAAACACACACACACACACACACTCCTCTCTCTCTCTCTTCTCTCTCTTTCTCTCTCTCTCTCTCTCTCTCTCATTCTCACGCGCATGCACGTATATATATATATACATATACACACATATATATACATGTATGTGTGTGTGTGTGTGTGTGTGTATGTGTGTGTGTGTGTGAGTGATTTTTCATGTTGAAAACATAATTGTCTAATCAGAGAATTTTCAGTTCTGTTTCCCCATTGGGTTTTTCTATTAGAAAATATTTTTATTGACAAAGCCAGCGTGTAACAAGTTCTAATAATCAGTATTCGTGAAGTTGCGACAATGTTTTTTTTTTATGGCATGATTTATAAAGAACTTTAGGATGGCTACAAAAATTTCTACTTTTATAAGAGATGGACATACGCCAATCAATATCATTAATTGAAATAGTAGTAGCAGTAATAATTATTATCATTATTGTCGTTGTTTTTTTTTTTTTTCTGTTTCGTTACATCTTTTAGCTGTCAATGGTGCAATGTGCATACTTATAATAATTCTTAGACACACTTTTCATAAATACTGTCAGCTCATCACAATGAATCGTGATGACAGTTATTATAATCACAAAAGTATAAAGTCTCTTTCCTGTTGGTAAAGAATTTTGTTTTTAAGCAGATTGCCTTTTGTCTATGTAATGAAGTGCTCATTTTATTTTATTTTATTTATTTGTTCTTTTTTTTTTAACTTGGACGTATTTTCGGTTTTGTCGATTTCTTTCATCTCTTCCTTCGTGCTTTTTTCTCCTCTTCCCCACCTCCTGATTATTTTCAAGTTGATGCGTCCTCCATGAAAGTAGAAGGGAAAGTTTTAAATTTTTACTTTCTCTTCACTTTTTATTTCTTTGATTCTTTTTTTTTAATATATCTACTTTTAAATGTTTTATTTTCATCTTTTCCATGCTGTTTTGCAGTGATTCGTTATTTCTCGCCCAGAATTTTCCTCCCAGCCAATCATCTTTCATTCACGCCTTTTAAAAATATTTCCTGTTTTCAAATATTATGAAGTTCTTTCTCTCATTCTTCAAAAACATTTTGAATATCTGCATATTTTTACATCAAATCTGAATCTCTTTATTTTGACTAAGTTCGAATATTATTTTCATTATTCCGTAGATGTTTAAATACTTGGTTTGATATTTATTTTTAAACACATATATATTCTGATGTGTATACTGCATTCACTGGTCTTTGGAAATCATATTTTTCTATTATTTGTATTCTTTTGACTGTTTTCCTCATCTTTATTGCTATATACACAACGTTTCGGCCGTTGTGCCCAGTGGATTCTTCAGATGTTTCTTGTCAACTAGGGAACATTCTTGTCCAACTAGGGAGTCTTCGTAGACCTTCGAACCAAACTTTTTATTCATGTTGCATTAACTGGTCTTTGGAAATCATATTTTTCTATTATTTGGATTCTTTTGACTGTTTTCCTCATCTTTATTTCTATATACACAACGTTTCGGCCGTTGTGCCCAGTGGATTCTTCAGATGTTTCTTGTCAACTAGTGAACATTCTTGTCCAACTAGGGAGTTTTCATAGACCTTCGAACCAAACTTTTTATTCAATCCACTGTTCCCATTCTGCTGACGATAACAGATTACAAGTGTTGAATTATGTTTAGTATTCTGTGTTATTATCGCCCGTGGTCCGAATTGAACTTGCAACCTTCAGCTAGTTGTCACTTAGAACTGTATTAACTCAACCCTTATATCCGTTGCGTCATGTGTCAAACTGATCCAACTTTATATAACAATAAAGATGAGGACGAGGACGAAAAATCGAAATGATATAAATCATCAAGCCTCATCAGGCAAATCATACTTTTCTTATTATATATATATATATTATAATATATATATAGTAAAAAGGTATTGTCAGAAAGTCAACTCGGGTTTCACCGAGTGGATCGTCAGGACTATCTGCGATGAATCAACTGAATTAATATATATATATATATATATATATATATATATATATATATGTATGTGTGTATATATATATATATATAATATATATGCATGTGTGTTTTGTGTATATATATCTAAATATATATATATATTCAACTGATTCATCGCAGATAGTCCTGACGATACGCACGATGAAACCTGGGTAGACATTCTGACAATACCATTTTACATATATATATATATATATATATAT
This sequence comes from Doryteuthis pealeii, assembly GCA_023376005.1. Classification (NCBI taxonomy): domain Eukaryota; kingdom Metazoa; phylum Mollusca; class Cephalopoda; order Myopsida; family Loliginidae; genus Doryteuthis; species Doryteuthis pealeii. The sequence continues at coordinate 53,663,909 of CM042138.1, forward strand.
ATATATATATATATATATATATTGTAAAATGGTATTGTCAGAATGTCTACCCGGGTTTCATCGTGGGAGTGTTTTGTTTCTTCTTAAATAAACTTTCTTTTTTGTTGTTTCCCATTATGAGAACTTTTGAAGAGTAACATCTCTTTTAATAAAGTTCGTGTTATGATTCTTGATAGAGTGTGCCATGAAATTGCAACTCGTCTTCCTCAGATTAAATTTACTGCGATACTGAACATGCTCGTGTGGTACCACCAGCGAGTCAGCCACAAAATAAATAAAAATGGGTTGAGGTTGAATTTTGCCAACAACCCGCGAAAACACGAATCAGGCAAAAGAGCAACTTGACTATATCATTGTCCAAACTGCTGGTAATTGAGTTATTATTTTATGATACAATTCTATTATCATCACGACTATTTTTTGTTACGGTCATATTTGTTGGTTTTTTTTTTATTGTCAGTGCACTTATTGTCTCGACTGGTATCGCCTATTGAAATCTATGAAGAATATATTGCAAATTAGATGGTTGCACTTATTTGCTGGGAGGAAATTATTTGTTTGTCACAAAATTATTTCCAATGCAGATGAGAAATACTTTAAAAAATATCAATTTAGAATATTGTTTTATTTTTTTGTCTGACGAATTATTTCGGAGAATTTTTGGCCGTATTTGTTCTTTTTCCTCAACAAAAATTTAACAATCACAGTAAATTACAATAATTACAGAATATATAAACACGTGTTGTTGTTGTTGTTGTTATTATTATCATTATTATTACTATTATTACAGACATTAGCATTCTTGTTGTTGCCACCGACTATTACCAATAATAGGAAGGAAGGAAGGGGATAGGAGGAGGAGGGGGGGGTGAGCTCTAAAAGTAGTTATGGCTAATGAGACAAAAGCCCCTTTGGTTTGAATTAAGAGTTTTTCTTCTCCTATACCAATTGTCATAATGAGGTTAAAGAGCCCATCTGTCCGACTATTTATCCCTAGTAGAGAGAGAATAGTTGAATTCGTACCTTTCCCAAAGGTATTAGCGCTATGTGAAATGCAAACAGCTGTGTCAAGGATTCGAACGCGTCTCGCCGTGTCCATTTCCTTCGAGAGTAACCATTACACCATGCGTCTCCAACAATAGTGTGCATTTTACTATTATTTCTTATACAACTACTACAATTACTATTCTACAATTTCTTTTTCTACTATATTACTACTACTACTACATACAATTACTATTCTATTACTATTTACTATTATTATACTACTACCACTACTATAACTCATAATAAGAATTCATGACATGCAATACTCCACTTTGGCCCTATCTTGGGCTAGACGGACAGTCGAAGAGGCCCCCTCCGATCAATCGGCTGGTCACGTCAAGCCCTAGCACCTATATGATTTTCCCAACCCTATTGCCCTTATGGCAAGCCTCAACCCCTTTTTATCATATGGGTGCTAGAAGGCGGTGGCTGCGGGTCTACATGTCCTAGGAATGACGTTAAACTCTATCTGATGGTGAGGTTCCAGTTCTGGAGGTTTGGGGAATATGGAGCACCCCTTCATCACCATTGCTCCCTGGTCCACTCTGACTCGGAGTGGTAGTACCTATTAGGGTCCCATCTATGGCTTAAATAGAAAAATGTATTTATAAAAAAATTGTATTATCCATTAAGAATTGATTTATTTCAAAACTTTATCGGCATTAAATGACCCACTGAGGTTGATATGCCGTAAAACAAAAAAAAAAAAAAAACAAGCAATCATAATAAGAAAGTGGTGGGACGAGGTGGCACTAACGAGAGAAACATTTAAGTTCTGTTGCTATAGATACGACATTTTAGATCTTTTGATCACCATTCTAATAATGTGGTGGGGACGTTTGTAATGAACCGATCACAACATGGCGACTGACTTGTTTCCCATTAGAGATATCTATATCCAACGAAAAAACCTTTTGATATTTGTACAATAACATCTGCCTGTCGCTCACAATGAGTTCAACTACTCAAAAAAACGGGTGCATCAGCTATCACTCACCTGCCAATCATTTCTGCACCCTGGACCTCGTCCAAAAAGAAATAGCAGAAAGAACCATCAGAAGGGAAATTAAATTAGTCTTTATTCAATTATCCCAGTACAAAAAAAAAGACATGAATGGGTAGGCAAAAGGGACCTATTATAGGAATTGGGCAAAATAATTGATTTCACCATTTTGTACAAACGCTAAAGAGTTCAAATCTTGGACGAGACTGTTTGCATTTCCCATAGCGCTAATACCACCAGGGAAAAGTATGAATCTAACTATTCTCTCTCCAGCTATCGGTAAATAGTAGGGCAGACTGTGTTCTTTAACATTGGTCAGACAACTAATCAGAAGGAAAACTCTGAATTCAAAACTGTTCAACTCCGCTTAAGTAATTGAACTTGTGTCACATCCTGAAGTTGATATATATTATAATATATATATATATATATATATATATATATATATAAACACCGCCAACCATGCAAAGGAAAAAACATTTCCACCAATAAAAAAGACACTCGAAAAGAAAAAATGCAATAAGATCACCCCTGGTGGCGGGGTAAATGTATGAATATAAGATGAGTTTGGCCATGTGCCTGTCTAAATAAAATATATCAGTGGTCTGAAGAAGCTCGTGGGCATACTCACGAGTGGAAATGGTCCATAACCACGATACCCATGGTATTTAAGCCCTTTTTATTCACAAATATATATATATATATATATATATATATATATATAATATATATAGTAAGGTAAACGGTGTGGCCTATTGCCGGTATCAGCCGGACAGCGAGGGAGTTCATCCCTTTTTCACTTGCGCTATACTAGGGCGATTGTTTTTGAGTCTGAGGTGGGGCGCCTCATCTAACATCAGCTCCCCACTTTACCACACAGCTCATGCGCTGAGTTGGCGAGGGCCAAAGTTGAACCTGGAACCGAGAATTGTAGAAAAATTATGTAAAATTTTAAAACTAAAAGAAACACCAACAAAAATTAATTAGAATAAGCAGTATCGCCCACATGCCTAATAACATGGAAAAGCGGTAAACACACACACACACACACACACACACACACTAGGAGGTGCATGGTGTAATGGTTAGAGTCATAGGAAATGGACGTCGACCCGAGTTCAAATCCTGGACGAAGCTACAGTCACATAGCGCTAATATGAGAAAGGTACGAATCCAACTACTCTCCCTCCAGGGTAGTCTGAGCTCTTTAATCTAGGTTAGGCAACCAGTCTAGGAGAAGGAAAACTCTGAATTCAAAGCTGTTAAATCCGCCTGGAATGGTCACCATATAAGAATAGGCTCAGTCCTAATTAGTGATCTAGTAAAAAGTAAAGTAAAGTCGTCGGGATGGCATAAAGTCGGTATCAGCCAATCAGCAAGGGAGTCTATCCCCTTTTCACTAGCGTTAGACCAAAGAGATTATTTTCCTACCGACTATTTCACTAATTTAACTGATAATTTAATTTTCACACACAATCACACACACGCGCACACGCACGCACACGTACACAAACAAACACAAATAGGATGTTCTCGTGAAACAAATCTAACATCCACAGACACCGGTTTCGACGTTTCACGGAGCCAAAAAAATTTAGAATCCACAAATATATATATATATATATATATATATATAATATATATATATATATATATATAAGCGTATCTTGTAATTAATAATTATAACTTAAAATAAAATATTAAACTTATTATTGTTAAATAAATCTAAGCCATTTTGTTAATATAAATATTCATCTACTGTTATTTTTAATCTAATCTATGCAAAATAGGCGTTTTTAGTTTTCAATTTCTTAAAATGTAAAACCATTTTATTCTTTAAATCAATGTATTTTTTTCATCAACTTGTCTTTTTTTATTTACAACTGGAGTTAGTGTTTTGATGCCATAGTACTATATAAACTACAAGCTTTAATATTCCTACTTTCATTGACGGACGGAGCGCGAGGAAGGAGAGGGGATAAAAACTCAAGTTGGCATGGCAGTGAGCACAAAGAACTCGTACTGGGTTGAAGAGGAATACGGACAAAGAATATTGAAAAACACCGATTTAAACGATTTGTTGGAACCTAATTTTTAAAGACATCTTGGTCCCACAGGTTATTTCATTGGTTTCAAATAAAATCGTAAAGTCTCATAACTATTTATTTTACGATGGGGTTAGACTCGGTAAAATCCGTTCATTTATATGGTTATATTTATAGTAAGAGACTGGAGAGAAAATGTCGGCCTAGGTGAAAAGGTTAAATCGTATTTCATTGTGAATGAGGAACACAACGTTTCATCATGGGGGTGCCAACGGTCATAGTGTATTGCCATCTTTTCTTAAGTTCTTCATCTTTAATTCGGCTTCATTTATAGCACTGAGCCCCCCCCCCCCAAATAGGCGAAGAATATTGAATTGTTAAGAATAAAACAATCATTTCTTGCTTCTTTCTTTTCTTTTATTTTTCTTTTTATTCTCAACTTCTTTATTTTTCTACCTTTTATTCCAATGTTTCATCTGTGTCCCTTTATATATATATATATATATTATATATATATATATATATATTATATATATATATATATTATATTACATTTATTCCGTTACTTATTATAATTTTCCTCTTGTTTTGTCTTTCTTTACTTTTCTCTCCTAGATTTCCTCTTATTCTTCATTTATTTTCATTTCTTCTTCTTCTTCTTCTTCTTCTTCTTCTTCTTCTTATTATTATTATTATTATTATTATTATTATTATTATTATTATTATTATTACGCTTGTTCCTAAATCTTCCGTCCGTTATCATCCTGCAACACCTTCTGTTTAAAAATGAGAACGTCCAAGTCGTCCAAGATGCAATGCAAAAATGTAAGTGCTGATTATCTAGTATCGCTTAATCGTAGATTTCTTATTTAATTTTATTCCATTTTATTTCACCCAATTATTTTTAAAAAATGAAACATTCCAAACGGTCTTGCATGGCTTAAATTCCAAAAGTAAAATTAAAATGAATTGAAAAAAAAAGTTACGTTTGTTTTATATGTAATATTGGGATTGTGAATTACAAAAGATATTTTGGTAATTTTGATATTATGTGTTCCGGGCCTCCTGTTCTAATTTACGCTATGTTTTAGCGAGCAGCATCAGGCGAATTTCATTTTTTATCGGCAAATCAATGTAGATATTTTACAATCCCGCTTCTAAAAAATGCTTTTCGATTGAATTTGTACAGTATTATATCGATTGTTATTGTATATTTTTGGATTATTTATTGCAAGGACAACAGATAAGATTTATATGTAAGGAAATTGCAAATCATCGTTTCTGGCTTGAATAGCTACTCTAGATTTTTTTTTCTACGGGTCCCGCTTGTCTATATGTTAATACGCTTGTTCCTTAATCTTCTGACCTTGCAATACCCTCTGGTTAAAAATGAGGCCGTCCAAATTGTCTAACATTTATCTGGTGTCGCTTATCCGCCGAATTCTTATTTCTTATGAGTGTCGTCCTCTCAGCAAAACAATGGGCCATTCCGTCTTTATTATACAGATTGAAAAGAAAGAAAAAATATAATAGAAAGAAAGAAAGAAAGAAAGAATGAAAGAATGAAGAAAGAAAGGGAGAGAGTAGGGGAAATAGACATATCAAAAATTGTAATAATTAAATGCTCATACTGTGGTATATGCACAGATTTTATGCGTTTCATTCTCAAGAACAGATTCTGGTCTATGCATATACTATTTTGTTGTATGGTCAAAATTTATCTTTTGCATAATTCCCAGTGGATCACCTTCCCAACCCAGTCGTGCCTAGCGTTGTATTTCCGTTGTGCTAGTTTGCTACATTCACTTAATATATGGTTTACAGTCTCCATCTCTGACACCGCACAGTCTACATTTACTGTTCTGTTGAGTCTTATCAATTTTTGCTTTGATATAATTTATCCTTATGGCATTATTTTGTGCAGCAATTATTAGTTATTCAGTTTCACTCTTGAGGTTTCCTCTTCTATCATGTTAAGTCTTTTTAGGTGCAACCTCTACGGTTTGTCGTTTGAAACATATATATAATTTTTTCTTCCCATCTTTGTTTTCTAGTTTTCGTTGTTTTTGTATTTGTCCATATATTACATCTGCTGTTGTTGGCTGCCATAAGTAATCTTTCTTTGCTCTTTTTTGTGTATTCTTCGACTCCTTGGATTGTGGCCTCTACACAATCCTCTATGTTGGCAAGACCCCTTTCACTTTCTTTTTTGAAACATATATCTTTATCATATCTAGTGTGTAGAGCCTTGTGTCATTAATTTCCTAGTCCTTTGGTCGATCTGTTTGAGTTCTTTTTTTTTTTTGTACATTTTAAAATGGCCCAGAGTATCTTATAACGGGGACGGCCCATGTATTTATTTCTTTGATAAGATTTCTGCTGTTGAGCTTGGTTTCTAAGAGCTTCTTGTTCTTCTGAAGTATTCTTTTTTAACTTTTTCTTAACCTCCTTTTATTATACATCTTAACCTCAAAGATTTGTACCTTCTCTCTGTTTGTTTGTATATGCGACAGTTATGTTTTTCTATCAAGGATCAGAATTTAGTATCTACCGAAATTCCAGACAAGAATAAAATACGCTTTTTGACTGCAAAACCATCATAACAGTAAGCAGAAAGAAATTAATAAAAGCCTAACACACACACACACACACACACACATATATATATATATATATATATACATTCGTCCGTATATAAATATTTACACTACACTAACTTATTAGTTGCCATATTCCTAAAAAAGTGCTCAAAATCGGTAATAGAGCATATATATCTAAGTTAGTGATAGTGTAGACATAGAAATGAACGGGACTAATTATTACATAGGTGAGAAACTGAGTCACCATGCGCCATTGACTGTATTTCTACGCGCTCTCTCTCTCTCTCTCTCTCTCTCTCTCTCTCTCTCTCTCTCTCTCTCTCTCTCTCTTTATATATATGTATATATATATATATATACAGAGAGAGAGGGGGATAGAGATAGAGAGAAAGAGAAAGAGAAAGAGAGAGTGAGAGAGAAAAAGAAAGAGAAATTGAGAGCGAGTCAGAAAGAAATTGAGTTGCAAGTAATTGAGAAGGTAAATAGCCATGAAAAGCGTTACGATATATAAAACCTGCTAAAATATAAAAAGAAATAAACACGAGTGCATTTCTTAATCTTTTCTTCTTTTTTTTTTTTCATATTAAAACCATTATATGTTCGGGCTGCAGGGATTAGAAAAGACAAGAGACCAAATAAGATATAGACAAAGACTGAATATTTTTGAATAATTACCATTCTTAGAATTTCCACGGTTCCAACTAGTTTTGAATTTACTCATGATGAATGTAGGATTGTTCCGTGAGTAAAAGTTGGTAATGACCAAGTCATTCATAAATATCAGCCAAGGGCGCCACCATTTTGTTAATATCGAATACGTGAAAAAGAAACTTCAGAATAAACTGAAAACGTCGATTCAATTTACTTGCTAAACAATCTTGGGGTTGGACTGAGAAAGCAAGAAACAAAAGAAAGTTTTAATATTTTGTACATGCCGATGCAATATTTGTCGATAAATGCATATCGTTGGGCGAAGGCAGGGATGAAATGTACAAATACAAAATGAATTCAATTAAAGGCATAATATACTATTCCTCTATTTTAAGCGTCTCTTCAATATCTGACCACGACAAAAATATGAACATAATAGTATATTTGGACATATGGCGCATCGAATATAAGGGTTAAGTTAATACAGTTCTAGGTGACAATCATCTGTAGGTTACAGATTCAAACCTGATTACAGGCGAAAATAACATAGAATATTTAATATGGTTAAACACTTGTACCGTAAAGGAAATGAGAAGAATCTACCGCAACAGATTAATAAAGAATTCGGTTCGAAGTTCCGTGAAGGCTCCAGATTATGACATGAAATCTTTCCACTTCGACAAATGAGGTTCCCGAGTACGACGAGATAATTACCGAGTTCGGCAAGAAACATCTGAAGAAAGCCGATGGGAATAACGTCCAAAACGTTGCGTATATAACAATAAAGATAAGTACAACAGTCCGAAAAGGCTACATAATATAAATTCTCATACTCTAATTAGGAGGTTCGTCTAATATAGTCTTCCAACTTCTCCATTAGCTTTTTTTTGTTTTTTATTTGAACTAATCTTTGTATATATATATAATATATATATATATATATATATATATATATATATATTTAGAGAACAAAGGGGAAAAAAACACAAAAAAAGAAAGGAAAAGAAAAGAAAAAGAAAGCAAACAAAGTTATATTTTCTATTGACGGTTTTTATTTTGAATTTGACATGGCAACAATCTTGGAACATTGACCGGATGAAAACAGACAATGTTGGATACATTTGTTCTCAATAAACATTTAAAAAAAAAAAGAAAGAAGAATTACAGTTATTCGCCCATTTCATTATAAAAGAGGAGGGAGAAGAAGAAAAAAGAAGGAGAAGAAAAAGAAATAAGAAGAGAAATTATAACCACACAAAGAAAAACGTAAGCACGTCCATTTCTGATACGAAACTCTGATGATGAAGTTTATGCTTCGAAATCGATAAGACAAAAATAACATCTTTCTGTTTTTATTTTCATACCATTGTTGGCCTTCAAATATTAATATTTATATAATATATATATATATATATATATATGTGTGTGTGTGTGTGTGTGTGTGTGTGTGTGGAGAAAATCTTTTAAGAAAACAAACACAGGATGTCATGAACGATGGAAACTCTTTATGTCGATACTTATTCAGTATTTCAGTTTTTTTAATTAAAACCTTCTTCAGGACATTGAATATTTGTATGAGTAAAAGATGAAGATGTTCAGCGTATGTTGAATGTGTGATAAAAGGTTATTATTCGTTATCTACTTGGCGTTTTTATATGAAAACCGATAACGCGATCATTGCATGTGAAAGCGAAAATTGATGATCAAAAACCATCGCATGTCGAACGTGAATTGTCCACGAGTAAATGTTAAATAAGGTTATGACGTATTTCATATATATATATATATATATATAATATATATATATATATATATATATATATTGTTACTGCTTGGACAGTTAAATTTGGCGGGAAGTTTTTGTATCTTATCTGTTTCATTTATCCTTTTCCTTCTTGTAGCAAGATTCAATCGAGATGACTGGAATTTGGTAACATCACTGATAAAACAGACTCGATCACATTAAATACAACAATGACTGCAAAGAAGACAATAAAAAATTACTATACAATAAAAGAACTTGTTTAGCTCAGTCGATAGAGTGCCCGGTAAGGAACAACAAGATTCCCGATTGGATACAGGCCCTCGCTAACTCAGCGTATGAGTATGAGTAGTACAGGGACCTGTGCTGTAAAGTGATAAGCAGATGGTAGATGTGGCGCTCCACCTCAGACGCCAAAACAATCTCCTTGGTCTAGAGCTAGTGAAAAGAGGATTGATTCCCTCGCTGTCTGGCTGATACCAGCTTTAGACCACTCCAAATTTACTACTTATACAAATAAAATAAACTTGAATTAATACGAAGCGAATTAATTTTGAAAAGAAATCTTAATATTAGAAACCTATTTGATTTTTGTTTTGTTTTTTTTTTCTTCTTTTTTGTTGATTTTTTTACCCCTTGAGAATTTTATCCATCAAGCCATTTAAAGATTTCTGTGAATGATATATTTTGTTTACTCACGTGAGATTTTTTCAGATCATAACACTTCGTAAGAAATCTTATATATTTATACAGTTCCTTTCATCTTAGCATTCTCTGCAAGTTACGAAAACTGTTTTTTTTTTCATAGGAAAAAGAGAAAAAAAAAAGTATCTCCAATATCCTTAGGATTTTTTTTTTCAACCGCGTTCAGAACTTGATACAAGTAAACTGTACAGATTCCGTATAATCACGTGACTCATGTTAATACATTTAACAAACGAGGGCCACCATCTGTTTTTTATATTGTTTTGTTTTCCTTGAGCCAGGGTGAGAGGATGTCTATTTTTTTTTCTTGAAAATCTTTGCACCCGCAGAGAAGAGGAAATTACGTTCCATCATGCAACTCTTGTTCATTTCTTCACAACTCAACCGAATCTGCTTTTTCTCCCGTAGGTGTTGTAAACAAAAAAAATGGCAAGTGTTTACCTTATGAGCTTAACAAATAACATATCACGGTAGTTTTTGCCCTCAAAAGCAAGAGTAACACCCCCACCCCCGCGCATTCTACCCCCGTATTTCAAAAAGGAAAAGATGAAAACATTCAAGGAAAATGTGTAGTAGACAAATCTAAGTCTTAATTTAATTTTCTATTTGTGCAATTCTTCGAGTCGAATATAAATTTTGAATATAAAAAGGTAAATCAATTGAGTTGGAGGAAATTTGATAACGATCCACCATTTCTTATGTCCTTTTCATCTATTTTTCTCTGAACTTGTTTGGAAAATATATAATAAAGTTTACATTATTATCATTTATTAGGCTTCTTACATAAGTTCTTTTCTTCATGTGTGTATGTGTCTGTGTGTATGTGTGTGTGTGTGTGTGTTTGGTTTATTTCTGTTTAATATATATATATATATATATATATATATATATATATATGAAAAGGTGGAATGAAAACATCACACGATGCTGTTAAAGAGAAAACAATTTATAATATAATCATAGCTGATACTGATCAATATTTCGATTTTACAAAAATCATCATCAGAGCTCATTCACTCCGTGGTGTTTGGGTCGGAGAAAAATGTCAAATCAGTTCACAAAAACAAAAAATCTTAATTTTGCAAAAACGAACGAAAGTTGTTACATTATTCACCAATGTGGGCATCGCGCCATATTTTTATCGGTCATGCCTATATGTATATCTTTTTTGTCGGTGAACCCTCCATTGTAGCGGATTTTGAGATGTTGGAAACAAGACGAATTAACTTACTCGAAAATTAAAAAATGTGACGGTTGGAATTCAAAAGATTTTTAGAAAAGGAATTTTTATGATTAATTCATTTTTTTATGTTCTGTATTTCATAAATGATTAATTGTTTATTATATTTTGTTTTTTATATATAAAGTAAAAAAGTTATGGGCGGAATTTGTATTATTTTAGATAATGTGAAGCATTTGGATCTAATGTAAGGTTTTTAATTTCAAAACCGAATTCAAATCAAATAAAAAGATCTTATTTATAAATCAAAACAATAAACCTAAATTTTATTTTAATGGGAAGTAAATAACGGAAAAAGTTATGTGAAGGGGATTTTATCCTTTTTCTCCGACCCAAACACCACGGAGTGAATGAGCTCTGATGATGATTTTTGTAAAATCGAAATATTGATCAGTATCAGCTATGATTATATTATAAATTGTTTTCTCTTTAACAGCATTGTGTGATGTTTTCATTCCACCTTTTCATACTCCTACTGTCGGGTTCATTTCCTTTCTTTTAACATATATATATATATATATATATATATATATATATATATATATAGGCGTTTTATTTATATTACACACACATATATATAATATTACGGTGTATATTTAAATAACCTACTCCAGTTTCCCCATAAGGATCTTCAGGATTAATTCCAATGAATTAATCAAGATACTGATTAATTCATTGGAATTAACCCTGAAGATCCTTATGGTGAAACTTGACTAGGTTATTTCAATATACACCGTAATACTAAATCGTTCTACTAACGTTTGAGCACTTTATATTCGTTATAGCATTGACTTATCCAGTTAATACTTGTATCAACCATCAATATTGTTATTAACCCAATACTTTATTTCCCGGTAAATCATACCTGTGAGTAGAATGGATCCATAACCGCAAAATAGTCGATTTTTAAGCCTTTTTCTTTACTAACTATATATGAGAAGTAAATACACAGCGATGTGTTTATGATATGGCTATTTTTTTATAATGACTTCTACACTTCTCATACTGTCGTGAAGAAGTCACTATAAGAGGAATATAAACCTACCTCTAAACAAAACGAAAAATCTAAGAAAGTCCGTTTGGTGTAGGGTTAAGATGCTCGCCTGTAAGCTTCACGGTCGGGTTTCGGATCACGCACAAGGCGGTCTTCCTATCTATAGCTCTGCTGATGAGGCCTAATAGCCGAAATGTACATACAGAGATTGATTTTTCTCGATTTTCTCGATTTGTTTAGCCTTACATTCAAATAGGTATGCCCGCCTAATTAATTAATTATTAATTAATTAACTTTCAAAATAAGGTACGACTTCAATTAAGCACATATTCTCCTAACTATATATATATATATATATATATGTGTGTGTTTTATTCCAATTATAGTGTGTCTACAGTTGTTAGCATTAGTATTTGAACAAACAATTTTCTCCGAATCGCTTGGTTGTGAGAATTAAAATTCAGAACATTACGCAAGACGAAGCGAATGAACAAATTAAAGGTGTGGTTTTGGGGGGGGGCTTTTTATTGCAAAATCTAATTCGGATTCGATGAAAGAGATTCTAAATATGATCGCATATTGTTATTTGGAAAAGAAATCAAACTCGTTAATTTGAATCACATTTCCTTCTTCTATAAAAGACAAAATTTATTTGTAATAAAAAATGTAAAATTAATTTTGATTGATTTATGTACGAAGCACTTTGCGAAAAAAACTATTTACACAAATGAATACAGGTAAGTAAAGTCGTCGGGGTGGTCTGAAGTCAGTATCAACCTGACAGCGAAGGCGTCTATCCCTTTTCACAGGCGCTAGATCAAGGAAATTGTTTTGGCGTCTGGGTGGAGCGCCACACCTACCATCACCTCCTCTCTTTACCGCACAGATCCCAGTGCTACTCATATGCGGAGTGGGCGAGGGCTGTTATCGAACACGGAACCTTGTGGTTCCTAGTCTGACACTCTACCGACTAAACTAAGCCAAAGGAATATATTGCGTTAATATTCCGGGGTTATATTGAGATTCAGAGGTAGATAACGTTAATTATTAAGTATTATTTTTAGGGGAGGTCCATTTTCTTTGGTTCTGTTATTAACTGATTCCATATTTAAATAGATTTTCACAGTTTAACTCTTTTGCCTACCAAATTTGCCTTACGGTTGTACCAGATTTTCTAAGTATTTTACCTGTATGATAGGATATTTCTAATTTCACTATCTATTTACCTCAGAACTCATTTTATTCAAATAAATTCAAATTATTATTATTAGTCCTTCTGTTCAGTTATAATGAACTATCCATCAGGGTTTTTTTTTACTTTGCTTAGATGAGGTATGTGAACCGTTGAAAGCGGTTTAAAGTAGGCAAAGAGTTAAACGACCGAAAATATTATTAAAATAAGAATAGAAAACAGCACAAATTGCTGAAATCAAATTTTACTATTTTTTGACAATTATTTTTATTAGTTTTGTAACTCTTCTTTGTATGTCCAGCAATCTTACTATTACACTCCAATTTCATTCTTTCTTTATTTTTTTCTAGTTCTTGATTTTATTTATTTCTTTTTTGTAAAAGATATTAGTTTCCTCTCACGTTTGCTCTCTCTTTTTATCCTTCTTTCTTTTTTCTTTCTTCCTTTCTTTCTTTCTTTCTTTCTTTCTTAAGGTCTTTTACTTCTTTTATTTTTCAAAATGTTTGGCTTCTTTGTAATTCTTTGTCTTTCTTGTTTCTTCAAGAGTATCAGCGTTCCCCCTTTCTCGTTTATTCTTTTCTATTTCTTGCTTTTTTTTCTTTCATCTTTCTTCTCTTTCCTCTTACTCTTCTTATTTCTCTTTTATCCCTTCATTCTTTTTCATTCCTCCTCTATTCTATTATCTTTTTTAATCCTTTTTTCTTCTCATTCTCTTTCCCTTATTCTTCCTTTTCTTTTTCTTCTTCTTCTCATCTTTATCTCTTTATCTTTTACCTTTATCTTAAAATCCTTTTCTGCTTTTTATTTCTTCCTTTGACATTTCTTCTTTTTTTCTTTCCTTAATTTCTCTCATTTTCTTCCGAATCCGATATTCAACATTTAACCTTTATTGACATCTTAGGGAAACCACTCCCCCTGTTGACTACAACGACAACTTAGGACGATTATCTTCCTCATTATTTGATTTCTGATTAATTGCCGATGAACTTGAAAAGATCAATAATTTGTAGCAATTGATTTACCGTTTTTAATTTCAAATGTGATGTCCTTTTTGAAGCTGATAATTCTATTCTATGAGGAATATCCTTCGTTTTTTGGTGTCCTATCGATTAATAGGGGGTCAAATGAATCGATATAATCACTATTCATTTCGATACGTTATTATTATTATTATTATTACTAGCAAATATATGAACCCTCCGGGTGCAAGTATTTAAGTTTTAATGAATAAAATATTGTATTAAATTAGAAAGGCTAATGAAACTAAATAAGAATACAGATAAAAAGATTTGAAACAGAGGGAGTATAATAAAAGATTTGAAACAGAGGGAGTATAATAAAAAAATGGAACAACTGGTTTATTCTGATATTATTTGGCTACATATTCGAACTCAAATCATTTGCACAGTTTCCAATTACCGTCTCTATTCTGTCGTACCTATTTTTACGCTTTACGACATTCACGTATTATTCCGTTTACCATCTCATTTCGTCGCAGAAATAACACTTACTGTTTTTTTGTCAATTTCCCATTTGGAATTTATTTGGTGTGTGTCTTCATGCATTTGTTTTGGTATGCAAAGATGACGGATTCCACCACTCTCTTCAAATGCTCTTAAGTCCGTAATCGTTTCTATTTGAATTTTAAATTCGCCGTGGAACGGTTACTTTTCCTATTTTATTTCCTCGTCGCGTACGTTACTGGTACCTAGTTTGCTCTTTTTTGTTTGTCTATTCTACTGTACTGGACAATTTTAATAATATATTCGCCGCACTGTTGTTCGTATTTTTACAATCTCCTTTTAAAAAAACGGGAATAGTATTTTGATATCCAGTAAAATGTTGCAGATACTCACATTGTAGCAGAAGTTACTGGTAAAAGAATAGAGAGTCTAATAGAAATAGTTTGGTTTGGTTTGGGTTGGTTTTTTTATGCCACATCAACCTCAGTGGGTCAATTAATGCCGATAAAGTTTTGAAATAAATTCGTTCTTAATGGAGACTCAAATTTTTATATAAAAACATTTGTCTATTTAATCCATAGATGATACCCTAACAGGTATTATCACTCCGAGTCAGAAGCAGAAGGGAGCAATGGTGATGAAGGGATGCTACACATTCCCCAAACCTCCAGAACTGGAACCTCACCATTAGATATAGTTTAACATCATTCCAAGACATGAAGACCTTCAGACACTGCCTTGTAGCACCCATATGCTAAAAAGGGTTGGGGATAAAAAGGGCTGGGGCAATCATAGAGGTGATTGGGCTTGACGTGATCATTCGATTGATCGGAGTGGCCTCTCCGACCGCCTGTCTAGCCTAAGTAAGGGTCTAAGTGGAGTATTGCATGTCATGGACATCCCCCAGGATTCTGTCCTTAAGCGTCATGGGTCGCTACCCACGGCCAGCAGGTGGCCCCATTAGGGGTTCTTACCCCTATGCATCGGTGCAGTCGGTGTATTCTAAAACCCCATCTGACAGAGCTTTTTAACAATATAGTCGCATTATTCATATATATATATATATATATATATATATATATATATATATATATATATATATATATGGGGTGTATGTATGATTACTTCTTGTGTATAGCACTAAACTGTATTTCTGGAGATATAAAATGATGGATTCACCCGTTTGTTGTCCTTACTCCGGGGTTTGATAAAGTTTTGTATAAGGTCAAATGCTTGTGTTTGTATATACCCGTTGGCACTCATAAATGTGTTTGTATACATTTATTATTGTTTCTATATACGAGGGTAATTCCAAAGGTAAGGTGTACAAATATTTAGAAACCACAGAATTTTTTATTGTTTATGTTTACATCATTTGAAAGTTTTAACAAGTATCTGTTTTTCTACATAATCGACATTTGTGGCAGTTTTTGTATGTCCATATCATACTAGACCACCTCCATGTCATTGGGGAAGCGTTCAACTCCATCATCGTTCCAAAACTCCTACACGACTTGCGGGCGTTTTTGATATCCACGCACGACTCGCCATAAACGTCCGTTAATTGGCGATGAATCTCAATCCGTTTAATGCCTTTTGTGTTAAAAAAGAAATGAATAACTGCGTGAACTTCACATTGACGATATCGTCAATCGGAAGAATCACCCGAAACCACTGCTAAGCCAACACTGTAGGCGTCAGTGAGGTACATGCAAGAGCTGGCACATGTGCAACAAACACAAAAGTGTTGGCAATAGCCGCACAATTTCCCTTCGTCCTCAGCGCTTTGGAGACATTCGTCAATTACCCTCGTATATATATATATATATATATATATATATATATATATATATATATATGAAAGGTAAAATGGATATTGAATCCGACAATATGTGTAGAAAGTTTTGTAGAAAAAACAACAAGATGTTAAAAGTTTTGCTGACAGAAATCTGTTTCGACATTATGAAGATGTCTTTATCAAAGCAGCATTGTAAATGGAAAGAAGAAATAAATATATGATTAATCACGAGGCACAGAACGCTCTCGATCTTTCCTGAACTTTTTGATATTCATATACACTTTTACTGCAAACTCTTTTGAGTTTTTTTCTAATGATAGAAATACTTATAATTTTTTTAAATAAAATTTATTCATTTTTAACATAAATACGCATTTAAAAATTTTTTTTTGAAAATTCCGGTACTGATCGAGAGCGTTCTGTGCCTCGTGATGAATGATATATTTATTTCGTCTTTCCGTTTACAATGCTGCCTTGATAAAGTCATCTTCATAATGTCGAAACAGATTTCTGTCAGCAAAACCTTTAACATCTTGTTTTTTCTACAAAACTTTCAACACACACACACACACACACACACACACACACACACACACACAATATATATATATATATATATATATATATATATATATATATATATATATGCATGTGCTAATAAATAAGTATATTCATGTGTGCGTGTATTGCCACTGTATGTGGGTTTTTGCGCTTGAGAATTTGTATGTACTTTTCAATGTGTATGTGTGTATATGTGTACTACCCGAGTAAATGGATGTGCTTACCACTGTACATTTATGTACACTTATGCATGTTGGTGTCTGCGAGTATTCCAAGTGAATTAGTCGTGTATAATCATGCATGTGCGTGCACAATCAAATTTATCACCATGGTAACTAAAAATAATATGAATATCTAAAAAAATATGATTAATTATCGCGATCCCCGTGTGAGTTATCCGAATTTAAAAGCACGCACTGAATCCGAGCGCATATTTCATTCAGGCTTTTTGTGCCTTCTTTTCAAAAATCGAAATGTGGGAAGATGCACACGATTCTTATTTCCATATTAAATTGCTTGCACTTGGCCCTAGCTTTTCAGATCTGCACAACCTCCTATGTCAACCAGCTAAGAAATGTCGTGGGAATTATTGCTGTCGTTCTGCTCTTTATTGAATCAATCCTCAGATTTGTATGACGTTTGGTCATGAAAGGTGAACACTTGGCGCCTCAACATGCTTGCTGTTATTCGCAAGCGAGTCACTCTGACCAACATCAGATTTTTGTCGGTTTGATCTTTACTGGATGTCTTGCACTTGGGGTTTTGTCATCAATTTCCCAATGAATACAAAGCTATGATCAGGAAGTTAGTCAATCCTCTTTGGATACCGCAAAATGATGGCCTTCTGACAGAAAAAGTTAATAATACCATAAAGATTTATTGAGTAGTGCTTTGTTATTTGCAAATAAAAGTTTGGATTGACGAGGTAATAACATATAAATTAATTATAAAGTTGACTTGTGTAATGGTTATCGTTGAGGAAAATGGACTTGGTGACACGAGTTCAAATCCTGGATGAAGCTGTTTGCATTTCATCCAGCTACGAATAAATAGTAAGACGGACTGGGCTTTAACCTTAGTTATGCAACCAGTATCGGAGAAGAAAAACTCTGAATTCAAGTCTGTTAAACTTTTCTTAAGAAATTGACTATGTATCGCATCCTGCTTCCTGTAGAGAGGCAGGGAAAATACATACAAAATAATCTTATATCAACCTCAAAGAATTCGAGTAGAGAGATATAACACTCTTTTTGAGAGATAAAGTAGTTTTATGCCAGGATTTTTCCAAACCAGTAGCTACTCCAACTTCCCTCATTTTAAAAATATTTTGATTGACAAAATGTCTGAATTTTATCAGATGTCGTATCTTATTTATTATTTTAGAAACATAGAAAAAAAAAACAATTCTTTTTCAACATAAAATGTCTAGTTAGAATCTAAGTTTGAAATCACCAAAAAGAAAAAAGAAAAGGTTAAGGTCTGCGAAGTCCAAAATTTTATTATTTTCTGCCAATTTTCCGTGTTCAAGCGCAGATGACAGCCAGAATCTTGAAGAACTATTTTAAAAGTAAACAGATCCTCCTTAATTTGAAGACTGGCGAAACACAATATTCCTGCCCCCATTCATTTTAATTTGTTCGTGTATCAGAACAAACTAAGCTTATATTTATCTATTTTAACGGTATGTCAATCCCTCTAGGCTATTTTATGTCTAGAGGTTATGGAATCACATTCATAGTACGTTCATATTTACAATTTTGTGAAATGGTTTCTTGAGATTCTTTTTACACGCGGTCCTATCAAATACGAATAATTTCTAAACAGATATATTTTACCCATAGGTTAGACCCTAACAGATAATATTAGTCAAACTTAGAGTGGAACTATGAGTAATGGTGTTACATAATGAATAGGCATAGCCTATCATTTCTGTAATGTAGCGTAAGTTTTAAATTTAACGATTACTGGAAAATCAAACAGTACAGAATAAAAGTGTAATAAAGTTTGCCAGACAAGCCTTCACTCTAAGGTCATTCAATCGAGCCTATCTGGTTGGCTGAGGAAATCGGATAGACACTGGGAAAGTTAAAAGTTAGTTAGAATAAGTGAGAATCAGTGAGAGAACTATTGTGGTTAGACGCGTATTTACGATCTGCTATTCCTTCGCGCATGCGTGTTAAAGTTGGGACCTGGAAATAAAGATATGTGCATACAAATTAAGTCTCCGTGCACATAATTAAGAACTAAGATGTATAGGGAGTGAGACAACACCCGATACAACCCCGATATGAAGATGTGGCCAACACGAACAAAGGCCAGCGATGAAGAGGGTGGAAGAGATGAATAAGGAGAAATTTTTGGAAGTCTTCTTATCCAAAAATGGTAAAGAAGTAATAATCCACTCACCACAGATATCCAGAACTAGGGTCTCACCATCAGATGCAGTGTCATACTCAGGACACCCCTTTGAGAATAGGTATTACCTCTCTACATAGGATACAATCAGTGTATTCTCAACCCCACGGGGTGTGAATAAACTAAGCTTTGTAAATATCTAGATATAAGGTCTGTATTTCTAGTTTAGAATAAAAATGTCATTTGGCTTTTCCTGAAATTTTCTTATAAACTGACAAAATGAGGATTAACAAAGCACCGGTTAAACATTATCGGAATTATTCACGAATGCATGGACACTGTAGAGGAAGGAAATATGTCTACCAGTGAAATTCAGCGGTTATTTTATTTTTGAAAGATTAAGATATAAATGATCAAATGAAACAGATCTAATTTGTTAGAATATAATACCTCCACAAAAATCAAATACAAAATAAAAATCAGACGGATATTCATATTAAAAGATTATATTCATTTTTTTATGTTATTTTTGGGCAATATATTTAATTAATTGTCTGCACTCCCATACTCGCAAAAATTACGCACGGACAAACAAAGAAACTAAACAATAGAGAATGACACGGTATTTATTATATATATATATACATATATATATATATATATATATATATATATATATATATATATATATATATATATATATATATATATATATATATATATATATATATATATATATATATATATATATATATATATATATATATATATATATATATATTCTGGTTATTTCTATTCATATGGTTTATTTCTATTACACGCACACCCACAATACACACATATATATGGTTTGTTTCAATTACATTTATATGGATACATCTAAAAGAATATATGTACACACACACGCACTTATATATATATATATATATATATATATATATATATATATATATATATATATATATATATACTTGAAGAGCTGAAACAATTCAGCGTTTAATTAGTAAGTATCTGAAAAATAATTGGGAATATCTATTTCCTTGACAAGCATGGCATTATATAGTTTGACATCAAAGCTGGAATTACCACCAACGTTACTTTTTGGAGAGGATAAGGTTAGTAAAGCACGACTCTTTCAAATGCTGTGCGACTCCCGAGACCCCCTAGTAAAAATCGCACAACCATTCGTCAAAGTCAGTCGAAAATGGAATGTCAAAAATAATGAAGAACATGCAGAACATCTCTTGAGATGAACGAGATGGATTGTCCTGTGACAAGTGAGCTGGTGTAGGTTGCTCTCCACAACGTTGGTGGTCAAAGAAATTTACAAGAAATTGAATGAATATAAAGACTAAAGAGATTCGCTATAGAGAAGAGAGAAATCATCCCGCTATAAATCTGGAATAATCCAAACAGCATCCATGGACCAGTTGGGAAAATATCTAAGAAAGATGTATTACATGGCACAAAATTAAACACTTGGATCCAAAGAGAATAAGTTTCCTTATAAAGTTAATATACAGCATCCTACCAATGCTTGTTAGCCTGATATTGCGGAAGTCCAAAAATTCTGCCATGCGATGCAGGTGAGATGGCTAGCTTGAATATAACCTCACTGATTGTGAATATTCGTTGCAAAGGTGAACATGGAGGCATAATTTCCGATGCTTCAAATATATATATATTTTTTTTGTGAAGCGGTCAAAAAATTCCGTATACAAAATAATAAATACATTTTGTAAAAAAAGGAAACACTCCAGGAGATATTTGCCAAATAAGTTCAATTTCTCGTTGTTTGGTGAATTCACGAAGTAGCGCGTCACTGTAGAATAAATCTTTATTTTCCAGCTGAGATAACGTTAAATCACCCACTGTCCTGATCTTGTGATCTGATCAGTTGGTTTGGTTTGTTTTGTTTTACGGCATATCAACCTCAGTGGGTCATTTAATGCCGATAAAGTTTTGAAATAAATCAATTCTTAATGGATAATACAATTTTTTTATAAATACATTTTTCTATTTAACCCATAGATGGGACCCTAACAGGTACTACCACTCCGGGTCAGAGTGGACCAGGGAGCAATGGTGATGAAGGGGTGCTCCACATTCCCTAAACCTCCAAAACTGGAACCTCACCATCAGATAGAG
>CM042138.1:53690472-53692972 GCA_023376005.1 Doryteuthis pealeii
AAAATACCCAAATTAAAAAGTTATGTCGAATAAAGAAGGGACCCAAAAAACCTTTACTACTGAATTTTGTTTTTCTTTTCTTTTTTTTCTTTTTTTTTTTTCAATTTTCTTTCTCTTTTCTTCTAAAAATATTTTTTGTTTCTTTTTACTTACTGAAAGCCACCACTGAAAAAATCAAGTCCAACCTTTAATTTCTCGCTCGTCAGTCCACTCGCGAAAAATCAAGTCCTTGTTCAGATGAACAATATACACCACTCTCTCCGTCCACCGCTTGGTTCATTCTGCCTGTTTTTATTACAGCACACCCAGCCACCATGCAAATTACGTCTCGTGTCGTTCGAGGCTCTTGTGCACGGCACATGCGATTCTTTGCCGCTTGCATCGGGAGGATCCGCTATGCCCATTACACTTTCCTAACTCCTTATCTCTTAAAGGATTAATTATTATTGGTTGCCTTTCTGTTCTATTCATTTTTGCTCACGTATGCCATAAAGTTTTCCATGAAACTGGGATGCGTACAAATATTCCAGAAAATTGATGATTGCATTTAGATCACATTTTACTTTAAACAAACTTAAGTGGTTGCAGGTATGCAGTTTTAGTTATTCTGCCAAGAACACGATCATCGGAAAATTACCATGAGGAAAGAAAAAAAAACGACACGGGAAAGAGAGAAAATTATTTTCTCTTTCAAGGTCGAGTAAAAAGTATAATAAACTTTAACGCGGCCAAAAATATATTTCCGAACTCTGAGTAAACACTTATATTGCGATTGAGGTTTCTCTAGATGACCGCATATAATAAGCTAAGACATATTCTCCCTGTGTGTGTTTGTAGCAATTAGAAAAAGTGCTGCAAATATTATTAGACAGCTGTTGTTTCTATGCACGTGCTCGCAGTAACACAATGTAATCAACCCCTTGTTATAAATAATTCATACACCTATTCAACTGAACTGAAGTGAGAAATCAAATATTTATTCACTGATTTGAATAAATCATACAGATAGGTAAAAGCAATATGAAATATTTAGCAAATACGATTTGAATAAGCATTTTGAACACTTTCATATCGAGGTCGATATGAGAGAATGCGATAATTGAATCTAGCACGATGAATGTTGACTTTAAATTTGGTTGGAAACTTTATTAAAACGGAGCACATTTTTACATATTTAATGCATTTTAAACAAAAATGAAGTTTGATTACAGAGTTCGCATTGTAGACGTTGCACAATGTGTTTCAAACATTAAATTTTCATACGTTGTTGACAGCATCACTTCATTTTATCAAAGGGAAACATCACACGAGGATGTTTTTATAATTTAAAACTGAAACAGATTAATTAGATGAGTGGAGCGTCTAAATTTAATCTGACAGATGATCATCTTTTTTTCATACGCGTTATCATGTTTGCAATTATTGGATTATAATGTTTGAAAATCAGAGTTGCCCAAGACATTTCCGACTGTAAGCCTAACGTAAGAAAACACTTGACCATTTATAGGGGACCTGGAATTTTGTAAGATATTTTATCTTAAAAGTTCGATACACATGCGAATATATATTATAAGTTTGCATTATAGGGACCTGGAATTTTATAAGATATTTTATCTTAAAACTTCGATAAACACGTGAATAAATATATAAGTTAGCATTACAGGGGACCTGGAATTTTATAAGATATTTTATCTTAAAACTTCTCTACACACGTGAATAAATATTTTAAGTTAGCATTACAGGGACCTGGAATTTTTATAAGATATTTTATCTTAAAACTTCAATACACGCGTGAATAAATATTATAAGTTAGCATTACAGGGGACCTGGAATTTTATAAGATATTTTATCTTAAAACTTCAATACACGCGTGAATATGTATTATAAGTTAGCATCGTTCTCATTATCAAATCATCTGACATGTAAAAATTGAATCAAGTCGACTTCCTTCATCTTTTTTTTTTTTTTTCATTTGACACATGAAACGCAGTCTCGCTGACGTCAACGATTAAAGAAATTAAATGGTAAGATCGACGAGGAAATAATCCGTTTAAAAAAAGAGACCATTTTCCCGCACTTTTTAGCGTTAATTGCATGAATCTTTGAAGAAGACTCAAATGTCTTTCGTTTCATCCGGATCCTTTTATTTTATTTTGAATTCTTTTGTTCTGTTTATTTTATTCTGTTTATTTTATTTTATTCATTTTCTTCTATGTTTATTTATTTGTATATTTTTGTCTCTTTGCGCTCGTTGTTGTCCGTTGTATTTTATTTGGCCTATGGGCAATTCCCTTGATGATAATTTTCAAATTAACATTCTACAGATCTTCAGGATATTTTTTTAATTGTTGGACAAATCGAATAAAATACCGCAAAAAAGGACGCGATAATTTATTCCTCATAATCACATTTGGATCGTGACTTCTTGAATCTCGTTTATCTTAGGATTTTGATCGATTTAAAAAAATTGTTTCGTTTATCAAAAAGATGGAATCATTTT
>CM042138.1:53697972-53730151 GCA_023376005.1 Doryteuthis pealeii
GATAAGTTCTAATACCAACATAACATATGTTGGTTGGTTGGTTGGTTGTTGGGTAATTCTATCCTGAAGTCAGTTTAACAGTTATGAGTTCCAATTGACTACGGTACAAAAATGTATCTTCATAATCATTTTAAACACTAGCAAAATAAAAAAACACCCTCCGGGCGATGTGAAAATAGATTTTTGAAGCATATTGCCTGAGGAGTGGTAGTAAAAAATTCAATGTCAGCGAGTTTGTACCCTAAGTAAGTAAAATCATCAAATTCATTAAAGGATTAAAAATAAAACAATTTGAAATGTAAACTTTAAATATGTATTAAAATAAAACAAACTATATATAGATATATAATACCAGTCATGTATTTATTAAAACTTGTTTTAAAAAACAATGAGGACTGTCTAATGTTCCATGTTCAAATTTTGAGTGTATTCATTCTATGTTATGACGATTTTGGGTAATGTGACGTAAGCAGTGACGTAGTTTTTGTTACAGACAAAAACCGGAAGCGAATCTCCATTATTAATAGATGTGAATATTTCATGATTTCAGAGAGATCTATCTGACCCATAGATGGGACCCTGAAAAGTACAACCAATACAGATCAGAGTAAGAGTAATGGCAATAAAAGAGGTGAATTCACACTTCCAAAACTTTCAGAACTAAAGCCTCATTACCAAATGTGGTTTAGTATTAATTGGATTATTCGGACTATTGTCCTCGTCGTTATTGTTATCTGTACAACGATTTGGACGATGTGCCCTCCCACCTTCTTCAGGTATTTCTTGTCGGTGTGGGGAGCCTTCTCGAACTCAGGAACCTTCTTTTCGAACTCAGGAACCTTCTTGTCGTAATCGGGAGTCATCACGGAACTTTGAATACAACCCTTTATTCAATCCACGGGGGTATCCTGTTCTCATTCCGCTAACTTAGGTACAGATGATAAGCTGTGTTTATTATTATTATTATTATTCTGTTACTGACCAGGGTTGAATCTGCAGTTCAAAGATAACTGTCACTTAGAACTGCCTTTAAATTTACACCTTTATCCACTACGCTATGTGTCTAATTGGACAATTCAGTGTGAATTTTGGGAATTTATAAACCTTATGTCTTGTTATACCTAGAATATCTCCCTTTTTTTTTTTTTTTTTTTTTTACTTATATATGATTTTTTACCTTGACTCATATTGTGGTTTTATCTATTCTAGCCTTTTTAATCATAGGTTCCCATATTGTATTTATCTCTTTATTTGTGGTTTAGTTTCAGGGGTTTAATTCCTCTGCAGTGAATGTAATCGTTGACATGGTGCAATTTTTATTCATACTGTATCGTCCATAAATAAATACTCCCTTAACAATTTTTTGTAAAATGTTGTGTTAGATACCAGGATTTTATTATTTCTATTAGGCTATCAAAACGGTTATTATTACTTATTATTCATTACCAAACTTAGAGCATAGAAACCTAGTAACCAAACATATGGCTTACGGTCATCCCGTTGAAAGCACCATTGCCGCTAGATTACTAAAGTTAAGCAGTGATAAGCTATTCAACACTTAAATGAACCATCTCAACAACTGAGTTTGATTCGGCATTAAAATGACCCGAAAGGGGTTTATATGCCGTAGAACCAAGCAACCAATTAACCAACCAACTAAAAATATGAATATACAACAGTCTTAGAATATAAGTCCGTGGAATTTTAATTTTAGTTACAGAAGTGTCGAAATTTTATTTTTAGTAGCATAGTTTTAGTATTGTAGTTTGGTCATAACTATTACCTATAATATCCGTTTTGATTGTATAGTACTCAACTAGAAACGATAGAATCCTGATATTTTTTGGAGTAAAAGAAATAGTTTGTTATTACAAGAATTTTAGGGTGGTATTTATTTATGGGTGATGTAGTCTCTTGTTTGCTGTCACAAATAGACGCATGTTGTTTCTTCTATTTTACTGGTTTATCAGCCGTGAAAAACTGTTAGCTGCTTCCGCTGCAAAAGAGACAAAACCTTTTCATGCTTCTCTACTTCCTTTTTGTTCTCCTTTTTTAACCTTACATCTCACCAAAAAGAGTTCCCAATCCAAGGGGAGATAACTTAAAACAAACAGAAACTGATACAATATTTAAGTTTTTTTAATTGAAATAGATCACTAAGTAGGCCTGAGTCTATTCTAGTAGTGACCAGGTTTTAATTCAGAGTTTTTCTTCTTTTAGACTGCTTGCCTAACATTGGTTAAAGATTACAGTATGCCCTACTATTTACTTATAGCTAGAGGGAGAATAGTTGGATTCATACCTTTCCCAAGGGTATTAGTGCTATGTGAACTGTGGCTTCGTCCAGGAATTGAACTCGGATCGACGAGTCCATTTCCTGTGACTCTAACCTGTACACTACCGAGCTTCTTACAGTTACAGGCGATAGTTTACTATACAGGTAAAGGCCGAAGATTCATCCGTCCTACTGGTACCATATTATCAAATACTATCTGTATCATATAATTTAGAAAGTAGGTGGGCGCCAACAAGTATCTATCCTTGTCCTAGAAATTTATTGGAGGAACCAATACCCTCGAATCTTCTTCATTCAATCAGATCAAGGATACTTGCCGGCTCATACTACGCAAAGAGATGGGGGTACGAATAAGTTATTCTAAATCAGTGCATCGGCCCAAAAAAAGAAGAAAATCTTTGAGAACAAGTGCTCTATGCATCCGATGGAGGACACC
Organism: Doryteuthis pealeii; assembly: GCA_023376005.1. Classification (NCBI taxonomy): domain Eukaryota; kingdom Metazoa; phylum Mollusca; class Cephalopoda; order Myopsida; family Loliginidae; genus Doryteuthis; species Doryteuthis pealeii. The sequence continues at coordinate 53,700,705 of CM042138.1, forward strand.
AACCAATTACACAGAATAAAAAATAGTGAAGAACGGATTTTCCCAGGATTCAAATTTGTTGAGCTCAATAAAAAAATGTTTAAACATTCAAAGTAAATATGTCTATGTTTTCCATATGTTTTCAATATGTTGTAAATCGTTTAACATCGCTTATTCACTGATGAGTGAAAAAAAAAGAAGAAAAGAAAAAAAACAACGATCAAATGCGTAAATAAAAAACAAAATTGATAGAAAAGATAATCGTTAAAAAGTTCAAATGCTCCGTTTCTTTCGATTTTGCAACCTCTTTTCAACCTTCTATGTTGAAGAACAACGTTATGTTTAGCGTTCAAGGAAGGAAGAAAAAAGAGAAGAAAAAAACAGTACTGAAGGGCGGGAAATCTCGGCTAAATTGGAAGCATTCTTTTCAGCAAAGTACACAATTTGTTGAATTGTAATAACTAGGCCTAGATTTAAATCTTCTCTTTCCTTTTCTTCTTTAAATCGCGTAAGCGCTTTGATTTAAAACGTCGTATGAGAAAGAAAAGCGTGTGAGAAAGCCGACTTTTATTATAGAGCATTAACGATAAACGTTCAGATTGAGTCAATGTGATAAAAAAATAAACAAACATCCTCCGTGTAATCATCACTTGTACAATACTTTTTGTGTGCATTTGTTTATACGCGTGGGAGCTTTATTTTCTTGAAGAAGAATAAATCGAAGACATTCTGCCGTAGACAGAAATAAATGTCAATTTCTATAAGTTTATGTTGAGTTTATTTAAAGTCACAACACTATAAATAAAAGACAAGATAAACCACTCAACGGAATTTTAGAAGATTTAATCTTGTTTTTCTTTCTTTTTTTTAAAATATGTTGTCGTTTTCTTTGCTCCAACAATATTTGAAACCTAAGGTCGCTTTTCAAGTATCGGGTAGGTGAAGCTCTTTCACACAAAAGAGCCCTTTCTCACAAAGGAGAAAATTCTATAGAATACGCCGACTGCAGCTCTGCAGAGGGTTAAATCCCAACACTGGAGCCACCTGTTGGCCATTGGAGGCGACCCATGATGCTTAAGCACGGAATCCTTGTGGTTGAGCAGTCCATGATGTGTAAGACACCACTTTGGTCCTTACTTAGGCGAGACGAGCGGTCGTAGAGGCTCCATCCGATCAATCGGCTGGTCACGTCAAATTCTAGCACCCTATTGCCCTTATGGCAAAATCCCAACCCTCTTTATCTGCTAGAAGGCGGTGGCTGGAGGTGTTAGTGTCCTGGGTATGACGCTAAGCATCTAGGTCACAAGTGTGAGGCATCCAGTGAGGATGGTGGAGAAAGAATAAGTATTTACTCAACCCGTTTGTCAGGGGTATGATGTGACGCAAGTATGGGGTATCCAGTGAGAATGGTGGAGAAAGAGTATATCCACTTTTGTTTATTATGCGGGAAAATGGCGCTTTTTAGCTGAACACTTGCTCTATCGAATAGTGTAATTTTAATCGGAGGCTTTCTTATCGGAGCTCTCCCCTTTATATTAAAGAGTCGATCAATAAGTCCATAGACTGATTCGTTGTTTTTGTCTGAATTCACATTTGAAATGTTCACTGTATCATTTTTAGTCTATCCAATTATTATTTACCATAGAAATAAGAGCATTGACTGGAAAGGAGATTATATTGGAAAATAAACTTTTCCTGTAAAATATTCATTTTTCATTATTAAGCAAAAACTTAATGATGTATCTAATAATAATAATAATAATAATAATAATAATAATAATAAGACCCAACAAAATAGTAAATGTATACTATGCGGTGACAGAGATGAGACTGTAAACCATGTACTATGCGAATGTAGCAAACTAGCACAACGGGAGTACTAAACTAGGCATGACTGGGTTGAAAAGATGATCCACTGGGAATTATGCAAAAAATTAAATTTTGACCATACAACAAAATGGTATATGCATAAACCAGAATCTGTTCTTGTGAACGAAACGCATAAAATTCTCTGTGACTTTGAGATAAAAACAGATCACTTTATCCCAGCAAGAAGACCAGACCTAGTGTTGATTAACAAAAAAAAAGGACTTGTCAACTGGTGGATTTTGCAGTTCCAGCAGATCACATGGTGAAGCTGAAGGAAAACGAAAAAATGGACAAATACCTGGACCTTGCCAGAGAACTGAAAAAGTTATGGAATATGTAATTCAAGGTGATACCAATTGTAGTTGGTGTATTTGGAACGGCCCCCAAAGATTGGAAAACAGAGGGAGAATCGAAACCGTCCAGAATACTGCACTGCTGCAATCTGCCAGAATACTCAGAAGAGTCCTGGAGACCTGAGGAGACTTATTGCCACTCAGACTCAGTGAAAGGCCATCAGCTAACGCTGATGTGAAAAACTCAAAAGGAGTGAATAATAATAATAATAATAATAATAATAATAATAATAATAATAAGGACTGTTACATGACATCCAGTGAAAGACCACCAGTTGAAGCGGGTGTGAAAACTCTCAAGGAATGAAATAATATATATATATATACTTTGGTGCGGTACCAAGTTTCTTGGTACAAGGTGATTCTAGGTGGGTCCTAATTCTCTACCAGTAGTTTGTCGTAGATTCCAGGTTCCGTTGAGAGCTCAATGTTTGATTAATGTAAACAGAGCAAAGTTATTTGGAAATAAAGGCCTTAAATACCATGGGTCGTATTTAAGGCCTTTTATTCCCAAATATATATATATATATATATATATATATATATATATATTAAATTTTTACTTGAAGGCACTTACAACGCATGTATCGCATAAAATTCGATACTTTTTCTTATAGAAAATAATACATATATACACTTTCAATAAGAAATGGCTATTTTAGATTTACTTGACCGAAAAATAAATCCGGTCGAGATAAATTTATAATAGCCAAATGACTGTTAAATTTTTCTTTCTCATTAAAAGTCTAAATATTGCTATGTATATAATTAATTTATTAGTTATTATACATTGAGCTCTGTTGGGGATTTGTAAAATTCCTTTTATAAATCTATGTTTGCATCAACATAAGAATGTATTATGGATGTACTGGGGATATTGATGATCCCAAATAGAATTATCCCCCACATACTATTTAGTTGGATACTTTTACTTTAATATATCTATCTATATATATATATATATATATATATATATATATATATATATATATATATATATTGTTTTGTAGATAAAAGAAGTACAATAGTATGATGAAGAGGTTCATTACTACAACATATATATATTGCAGGATATACGCATTCTATCTCAAAAACAATTTATAAAAAGCTTTTCTTTTTTCTCTAGTTTCTCAAAACATGACATTCTTATTAAATACAAACTGACTGAACAAACTTCGATTTCTATCCCCCTCCCTCTCTCTCTCTCTCTCTCTCTCTCTCTCTCTCTCTCTCTCTCTCTCTCTCTCTCTCTCTCTCTCTTTCCAGATCAGTGTCTATAAATTCCTTTTGACGCCGTTTGTTGTTCTTTTATCTTTCAAACACATTTCAACAGCCCATTTCTCCCCGTCATTTTTTCTTCTTCTTTTGCAGCTCAAATTCTTCCAATGACTGAAATTATTGGAAAGAATTCCGCAAAATTTGGCAAGAATAAAACAATTTGGGATTCTTTCCAAAAGCGAAAAGACTGTGTGATATGCAAAGAATAGTGAAATGATAAGAATAATAATTGGGAAATTCAATTATATACATATTCGACTTAAATAAGAATCCGGGTAAACAGGTCTCCAAGTACATGCATTTACCTACAAAATTTACTATATCAATGCAGAATGTAAGAACAAAGAGAGAGAGAGAGAGAGAGAGAGAGAGAGAGAGAGAGAGAGAGAGAGAGAGAGAGAGAAGGTGGAGGGAGAGGGAAGAGAGAGAGAGAATTAAATTTATTCATACTCCTGATGTGTGTTTGGGAGTTTCAAATATTTTCATTAAAAATATTTTTCTTTTTTTTTTGGCCTAAATATATAACGTGAAAGAAATAATCACATGAGACAAATGGAGAAAGACAAAAAAGAATATTTCATTGGAGTATTTGCATTATAATAAGCATGTTCAAGATTATTCATATCTAACAGAATAGAAATGAACACTCCAAGAACAGAATCATTTGAATTAAAGAGTTCCTAACTTCCTTTATAGATAAGCCAGCATCTCAGATTCGGAAGACCATAGATTGGACTTTTTTTTTTAAAATTAAAAGTCATGTTTTCTATCAGGGTTTTCTCCCTTAGGCATTTCCTCTCCAGATGATACCCGCAGCGGAAAGTTTTTTAAAGGATATGAATAAGGTTAATACGGTAGTCCACCCGGTCGGCTGGGGCGTTAGAATGCACTCCCCCAATGGGGCTACCTGTTGGCCGTCGGTGGCGACCCGTGATGCTTAAGGATAGAGCCCATGTGGATTAGCAGTCCATGACATGCAATACTCCACTTTGGCCCTATCTTGGGCTAGACGGGCGGTCGGAGAGGCCCCCTCCGATCAATCGGTTAGGGTCCCATCTATGGGTTAAATAGAAAAATGTATTTATAAAAAAATTGTATTATCCATTAAGAATTGATTTATTTCAAAACTTTATCGGCATTAAATGACCCACTGGGGTTGATATGCCGTAAAACAAAACAAACCAAACCAAATACGGTTATGCAGTGTTGTGTGCTTCATGATTGAAATTAAACTGAGTATCTCATTATAAGAAAATCAGTCGCCATGCTTAAGAATAAATAACTTAATGAGCACATCTCTTATTATAATGGAGATTGTGGGTTTGTCTGTCTGTAACCGAAACTATATTACTATACAAGTCACAATTCCTTTAGTTATTGACATAATGTTCTCCATGATTTTATTTTTTATTTAAACCTCAATTATTAATAAAATTGTTTTACGTTATTAATACTGTTAACCATATCTACATACTAATAACATGCAATTGTATTTATATATACAACAAAATAGTGGTTTACAATGTGAATGGGAAGGCTAATTTGCATATTGATCTTAAAAAATTGATTTTAATAAATATATGCTAAGTATTATTGATTTCTAATTGTTTGGTTTTATCTTATTGAATATGAGCAAAAATCTCTTCAATAAATCTTAAGAGAAATCCCTTAACAAGAAGAAATAACTGTAATATTAATCTTTACTTCCTATTTTAACTAAACAGTTTAAATTAGGAAAATTTACCAATGAAAGACGGGAGTAACGGAAAATGATGGAAGAGTTAGTTTCAAAGTTGTTCTATTTTTCAATCATACCCCTCTGTTCAAAATCTTTTTATCTACATTCTTATTTAGTTTTATTAGCCTTTCTAATTTAATATCATATTTTATTATAAAATTTAACTAAAATACTTGCACCCGGAGGGTGCATATATTTTGCTAGTTATGTTAAATATTGTATCTTCCTGTTGTATAAGGAAAAACTAAAAAGCTATAGTCAAGCAATTTCAAGTGCTATATCAAAGGTTTCAACGCATTATTTAAAATATCCACATCTTGAAATTCCGTGTGGTAAAAAATATCCTTAGAAATATCAAAAAGAATGCAACAATAATCACTAAGAATATTTTGATCGGTAGGTATGAAATACAACGTCAGACACTTCAGCAAACTTGACACAAGTATGGCCTTTGTGCTAGACATGGAAAGAAGATGTCATTTCCCCAAGTTAAGCGTTATCTTGACAAAGATTCAAACTTTTGATCATCAATTCTTTTTCCAGATAAAATATTATTATATATATATATATATATATATATATATATATATATATATATATATTCTTGGTCCAATATATATTATATGTATATATATATTCTTTGTCCAAATAGAATATTATATATATGTATGTATGTATAATATATATAATATATATATATAATAATATATATATATATATAATATATCTTTGCTCAAATAGAATATAATATATATTATATATATATAATATAATTATTTATATTTTTGCTTGAAGGCAATTATAATGCATGTATCGCATAAAATTCGTAAATTATAGAAAATAATCTTGACAAGTGAATCCCGGAGGGGAGTCGTTAGTATACATCGCTGATGAGACTTGATAAAGTTGAAACAGTCTGTACGGTGTTCTGCATGGCGAGCCATCCTTTGCCGGGATTCACTTGTCAAGAGTATTTTCTATAATTATCGAATTTTATGCGATACATGCATTATAATTGCCTTCAAGCAAAAATATAAATAATTATATATATATATATATATATATATATATAATATCTCTCGCATAAGGATTCTGTAATACACATTAAATTTAAGTAAGGGTGATATAGTCCCCTAATCATACATTTATGTTTTAAAAAACTACTCTGCTATTATAGCACTTTTCTATGCAAACACTTTTCTTCTTTGGTATTCTTCATTATATATATATATATATATATATATTATATATATATATATATATATACATCAAACAAAAGATTGAGTAAAATTATTCATAAGTAATACTTTTATAAAGTCAAAATTAAACAATAAAGGAAAGGACAAGGAAATTGAATGATGCAGGGACTATAAATAAATGGCTAACGTATACACAAGATTGCCATATGCACGAGTTAATATTGTATTTATGTGTGTGTGTGTGTGTGTGTGTGTGTGTGTGTGTGTTTTGCATATATGTGTCTATTTACATTGTTTCATTTTCTACAAAAATATATCATGTAACCTACATGTAAATATATATATACACATTAATATAGATAGATAGATATAATAAATGTATACATTCATCTTAATGTATATATTATATATATATATATATATATATATATATATATATTGTGTGTGTGGTGTGTGTGTGTGTGTGTGTGTTGCGGTTTGGTTTGTTTAAGGCATATCAATCTCAGTGGGCCATTTAATGCCAATAAAGTTTTGAAATGAATTCATTCTTAAAGGATACTTAATTTTGTTTATAAACCAGAACCAGGGAGCAACGGTGATGAAGGGATGATCCACATTTTCCAAACCTCCAGAACTGGAACCTCACCATCAGATAGAGTTTAACACCATTCCCTGGACATGAAGACCCTCAGCCACTGTCTTCTAGCACCCATATGATGTAAAGGGTGCTAGGGCTTGACATGACCAGCCGATTGATGGGAGGGGGGCCTCTTCAACCGCCCGTCTAGCCTAAGTAAGAGTAAGTGGAGTGTTGCATTCATGGACTGTTCATCCCCCAGGATTCCATCCTTAAGCACCACTCACGGCCGACAGGTGGCCCTGTGGTGGTGGGTTTCTTACCCCTCTGCAGAGGTGCAGTCAGTGTATTCTAAAGCCCCATCAGACATATATATATATATATATATATATATATATATATATATATATATATATATATATATATGAGATCGGGAGACAGAAAAAGTTTTGTATTACGTGTTGTCAATATAATCAAGGTAATGTTCAATCATTCCACATCTTTTCCCCGACATGTCCTCCTCAGTTTACTTCTCTCTGTTTTGTCGAATGTCTACCAGTTCTCGAAATCTTGATATAAGATCTCACATACGTCATATACGAGTTAAATAGAATCAGAGAGACATAAAAATTTGCTTATATGAAACTTATTTATTATTTCCGTTTTCACACATTGAGAAATATCGCTCTACTCCAAAACAAAAATAAGCAACAATGTATATAAACGCATTTACAAAAAGCATCATTTTCTTCTTTTTTTTTTTCTTTTTTTTTTTGACATAACACAATAAAACCGATTTAAAAACTGATGCGAAATGAGCTTTCAACCTTTAAAAATAAATCAATTCAATAAAAACGATTTAGCAAAAATTGACAACTCAGCTTTTTTTTTTCTTTATCAGTCACTAAAGACGTAAAATAGACATTTTAGCACTAAAAAGAAATGTAAAAGTAGTTAGTGACACTAATTGATTATCGATTATTCATTTACAAAATCGATGACATATCAATAAGAACATGTTGCAAAGATTTTGATTGACACGTCTGGTTTGTAAGATGGCTCTTAACAAATCACAATAGACGGTCACATACTGACAGGTGCTCATCATCCCTTAAATAAATGACAAATATTTCCAAATTGCTTAGAATTAATTCCTATCTTTCCATTATGTATATCTAAAAACTTTCAGCGTGACTGATGGCCGAAAAGAATGGACCAAATGTTTCTGACGGGAATCTTAGTAAAGAAATCGAATAAAATTATTCGAAGAAAGAATTAATGAAATGGTAATCTATACATGTTGGGGGTCTGTTATTTCCTCTCCTCGTCTGACAATTTTATGAAATTGTGTCTATTTATAAGTATAATCATATTTGACAGTATTTTTGTTGCTTTATAAAAAAAGAATTGGTCTGATTTAGCTCAGTCGGTAGAGCTTTCTCCGAAGAATTGCAATGTTCCTAGTTCGATACAGGTCCAAATCAGCACATGAGTAGCACATTTTGGGGAATTTTATCTGTGCGGTAAATAGGTGAGCCTACAGTAGATGTGGCGCTCCACTTCAGCAAAAACAATTTCCCTAGTCTAGCGCAAGCGAAAAAGGGATAGACTCCTTCGCTGTTTGGCTGATACCGACATAAGGCCACTCCGCTGAATTTACTTTTTATAAAAAAATTATATAAAGCTTAATATATTTGCAACCTCAATCCTTTTAGGGGATTTATGTCATTGCATATGAATTATTGATTTATTTGTTGTTCAAACTAACATTTTTATTAGCTTTATTACTCCACCAAGTAATTCTTTTATTAAATAGAAATTCCTACCATAAATATGTCTGGATCTTGATATCGGCAATTCCTCCAGGAAATGTTAATATTAGTTCCTAACTGAGTTATACAGAATAATGTTCGGTTATAAATCATATATAAGTTAATCTCAATACATTAGCTTCGGAAGATACCATTTTTCATTTCCAAGGATTCTGATTTTTTTTTTAATGTGCATGGGTAGTCAAACTGCATTGACCTGGCTTAATCGTATACACAGCGTTTTTATCAGATCAATTTAAGAAGCTTTCTTTATTCCGACCTGCACGTTGCATTTTCAAAATTATTATTTGGACTTTATCTCAAAGCTATGTACTCCTCTTTCGAAAGATCTTTAGCTGAAATTTACTTTATGATATTACTTCTGATATTGGCTTTCTGGTGTTTTTTCAAGGGAACGGATGATTTATTTTTCTCTATATACTCTAACTTAACTAAAGAGGATGTTGTATTAACAATTTTTTATGAACCATTTTTATTATTTGCGTACAGGTTAAATAGAACAGTTTTAGAAAAAGCAGCCTGATTTTATATTGGCCAAAAATTCTTTGGATCGTTCGATCGACTGTCAGATCCACAACCCTCTATCGTCGAAATTTTTTCACAACAGAAAAAAAATTACATTTGAGGTGGGCCGGAGAATGGTTTGGACTTAACGTACTGATAAAATTAACGATGATGAGACTTAATTATTTGGGGTAAAATGATAAAGATTTATCTCAAAGTTCCAGACAATGACGATTTACAAACAATAAGCTTGCTTTTTTTTTTAGGTATAATAATTATTTTGATAAGCTTAGCGACTGTATTAGTAGATCAAATTGACTTCACAAGTGAATTGTACTGCGCTACGCTCAGAAATCATTATGAAGAACTAGCAAAAATTTGTTGAAAAAAAAAAGCCGCAAATTTGTTTTTTTAGGGTGAAGCCTTTTTCTTAAAACCCTTGATGAACCTAGGAACATTACTAATAATGCATCCCATGTGTAAGCTGGGTCTTTATAAAAGCAAAGATGTATAAGTTCGTAGTTTTAAGCGCAAATCTTTGTGTCAATAACAGACAATGAAATAAGTTTCGTGTAAAACGTTTATATCGAAAGAAAAAAAAATCGAATATCTGCATAAAAGTCGAAATTAAATTTAGTCTATCAAAGAATCCGATTACATGTGCGTTGTCTTAAATACCCCTCTAGGTGCAAGTATTTAAGTTTTAATGTAATAGAATATTATATTACATTAGAAAGGTTAATGAAATTAAATAAGAATGCAGATAAAAAGATTTGAAACGGAAAGGGCTATAATCGAAAAATAGAACAACTGAAATTTACTCTTCCATCACTCTCACCTTTCATTGCTAAATGTTCCTAATTTAACTATTTAGTTAAAATAGGAAGTAAAGAATAACATTTCTACTTGTTAATCGGTTTCTTTTAAGTATTATCCCCGAGATGTTTTCTCATATTCATTAAGATAAAACCAAATAATTAGAAATCAATAATACCAAGCACATATTTATCAAAATCAAATTTTTAATATCAATATACAAATTAGCCTTCCCGTTCACTCTGTAAACCGCTATTTTGTTGTATCTATAAATACAATTGCATGTTATTAGAATGTAGATAAGACCAACAATATTGATAATGCAAAACAATTTTATTAAATGAGGTTTAAATAAAAAATAAAATCATGGAGAATATGACGTAAATGACAAAAGGAATTGTGACTTGAGTAGTGATATAGTTTCGGTTACAAACAGACAAACACACAATCTCCATTATAATAAGATTATATTAACAGAAGATCACGTGATCAATAGATATTTAGTTGAGAAGAGAAGCCCATTGGTTTGAATTCAGAGTTTTCCTTCTCCTAGAGCGGTTGCCATACCAAGGTTAAAGAGCCTAGTCTGCCCTAGTATTTACCCATAGCTGGAGGGAAAAAGTTTAATTCATACCGTTCCCAAGGATATGTGAAATGCAAACAGACGCATCTATGATGCGTCGTATCCATGTCATAGGACGTTAACCATTGCATCACGCGCCTCCAACAAATCCCTTAAAAGAAATCCCAGCGTTTGAATGTATGTGTGTGTGTGTGTGTGTAAGTATTCTAAAAAACAGAAAGCATAATTTGAAAATTCTTTTCTATTGCCAAAGTTTTAATTTAATATTTACATCAGTCACAAGTTTCGGACTATTGTCCTCATTTTGGTGATTATACTCAAAACGTTTCTACGGCTAAACCGTCCGACCTGTTTCAGGTGTCTTGTGTTGCAATCATTAACCGAACTGTTTCCCGGATGTAGACAGATCCCAATTCGCAGTCTCTCATGTCTTAGAATATTTCAGATCTATTAATTTGTCTCCTTAGTAATTTTACTATTGAGAGATAAGAGATAACAAGGAAGAGAAGGAGCTCTCAAAGTAGTATTGACTAACGAGAAGAGAGTTTCTTTGGTTCTAATTAAGAGTTTTCCTTCTCCTAGACCGGTTTCCATACCAAGGTTAAAGAGCCCAAACTATTGTATACCTCTTTCTTTACTTTCTTACTTCTGTTCTTTTAGCGTCTCTTCTAGCGTCTGGACTTCGTCTTGGGGACTTCGTGTCTGGTCTTCCATTGGGGATTTCTCTTTATCAGAAGCCCTGTGTCATTTGTAGTTTTTAGATAATAACACAAGACTTCGATTTACTTTATTTTATTTCGAAATCCCCACCAGACTACCTGCGCAGATTGGGTCGGAGCGTGCATAACACGTTTTAACACGGTCGTAGTCTTGGCCGGTCTGACTAAACATCTATTTCTAATCTAAACCGGAAGAGGGTCTTCTCCACCGATTCTAACGGTATCCACCGGAAGGTTCAGGACTGAGGTCAAGCCTTGTCACTCATCCTTCAAGGCCACCGGCTGCAACTTATAACAGCCATTTTGATTTCTACACTACTGTACATAAATATTAGGAATCTAATAATTATTTAACACTAACACTATTTACCCATAGATTGAAGGAGAATAGTTGGATTCGTACCTTTCCCTAAAAGATAAGCGGTGTATGAAATGCAATCAGAATTTGAACTCGTCTAGCCGTGTTCATTTCCTATAACGGTACCCATTACACCACAAGCCACCAACATTGTAACGTTGCTTTTCTTTTCGGTGAAGATAAACCGCTGAAATAGTAAAAAAAAGTTTGACTCACAAGGTATAATCTACTCTTGAATACAACCGAGTGATACACGTCAGAAAGCAGACCCCACATTCAATGAAGTGCCAGTAGGAATAAAATAGATACCACAAGACGCAAAGAAGAAATATGCGCAATATATGTTGATATCTCTATAAATTTAGTACAGAATCTAGTCCCTGTTTTCAACCTTGTGCGTTCCCCAAAATTAATAAACAGAAAAACTTAAATTTTCGAACTGTTGTTCTCATCTTTATTGTTACTAGCGCCCCCTGGGCACAAGTATCTAAGTTTTAATGTAATAAAATATATCAAATTAGAAAAACTGACAAAACCAAATAGAGATGAATTTAAAAATATTACAGTTTTTTTAATGTTATTTTAATTGATTTCTATATAAAATCATATATAGGATTGGTTTTAATACATTTGAGAATAACATGATAGTATTAGAAATCAGTAACAGCAAATAATTATTTATTAAACCCAGTTTTGTTAAAATCATTATGCAAATCATTCCCACCATATACTATGTAGATCTTTACTTCTTAGAGATATGTAACACATATTTTAGGATTTTAAATGTATTGATATTACAAGGTTGTTCTTTATTCTATGTATTGATGAATTTGGGTAATGTGACATAAGCAGTGACGTAGTTTCGGTTACAGACAAATAGAGACCGAATCTTCATTATCAATAGATATACACAACGTTTCGGCCGGTGTGCCCTCTGGCCTTCTTCTAGAACATTTATATTGAAAAATAAATGTACGTTGTATAAATATTTATTATTAGGCTAAGGTGTTACTTGTATGAGTATCGAACATTAATCCTTATGTTGATGAGATTTCATTTCTTAGTGAATCTGAATAAAAACAGAGACAGAGAAATTAACTGAGACTTTAAGATGAAGCCAGAATATTTCTGTCGGTGGGCCACGTTCTTAGTAAATAAGTAACGTCTATGAGCGAGGCAACAACATTACTGAAGAACTATTACCGGTAAAATGTAGCAGAATATGCCTGTCTGTTTCATAAAAGCGGACATTTCCAATTGACTGGGCCACAACAGGATATTAATGGGTTGTTGTTGTAAAAGCATTTCACACCTTACTTTCTCTCTCTCTCTCTCTCTCTCTCTCTCTCTCTCCCCTCTCTTCTCTTCCTCTATTCTTCTCTATATTTATATATATATATATATATATATATATATATCACTGGTACTTGAATGTTCAAAGATGTCATGAAATTGAAGCATGCTATCAATTTCAGTGAAATGCTTTCAAAGTTGTGAATATCGGTAGCAAGCCGAACAAGTAGAATATAATGTCATTGAATTATATCGAGACAGATTGACAACAGGGAAACTCGCAACTTTCTAAAGTGTTTAAAGTATATGGAGTGGGAGGAACTAAGAGCTCTCTCTCTCTCTCCTCTATATATATATATATATATATATATATATATATATATATATATATATATGTCACACACACACACACACACCACACACTTACACACTCACATCTTTCTGTATAGCCCTAACACTTAACCTTTTTTCTTGAGTGGCTTTTTTACTCACTCTCTTGTCCCCTTCTATGTTCCCTTTCTCTTTCTCCTCTTTCCATTCTGTCTTCGCGAGAAAAACAGTATTGATAGAGATTGATAGACATCCTTACGATAGCACAATGGTTAGCAAGAATACCGATTATCTACTGGATTCTACTACTACTACTACTACTACTACACTACTTGAAATCTATGCAATGTTTGTATGTCATATAGCGTTAATACTCTTGGGAAAAGGATGAATTTAACTATTTTCCCTCCAGCTGTGGGTAAATAGTATGGTAGACTGGTCTTTATCCTTGGTTAAGCAACCAGTCTTGGAAAAGAAAAACTGAATTTAAATCTGGTATATTCCATCTAATGGATTGATTTTTGTGTCACATCCTACTCGTACGGAGTGGTTAGTAAATATGTACTACTACTAAAAATAATACCACTACTACTATAAACTTAGATAACTATCAGTCTCTCTCTTTATCGCATATATTAACTCTCTCGCGGACTAGGAAGCGCGTGTGTAATGGTTAAAGTATGGGAAATGGACTCCTCACCCGAGTTCAAACTGGACGTGGTTGCATTTCACTTAGCGCTAATAAAAGGTATGAATCATACTCTCCCTCCAGCTATGGGCAAATGTAGGGCAGGCGGGGCTCTTTACCTTGGTTAGGCAACCGGTCTAGGAGAAAAAAACTCTGAATTCAAACCTGGTGAACTCCGCTTAAGAAATTGACCTTGTGCTGCATCCTTTCGTGCGAAGGGTTGAATATATATATATATATATATAATATAATATATATATATATATAATATATATACTCTCACTCTCTCTCTCTCTCTCTCTCTATCTATCTATCTATCTATCTATCTAATCTAACAACACACATTTTCTATAGCCCTCTCTCATTCCTTCTTTCATGTTTGCTTTCATTCCTTTTTTCTTCCTCTTTACTTTTTTCTTTCTTTTTTTCTTTTTTTCTGTTTCTTAATCTTTCCTTCTCTTTCCTTGAAATCTGTGTTTCCATTCTGTCTTTTTACTTACGGTTCTTATAAAGAATCTTTTTTCTTTCTTTCTTTCCTCCTTTACATTTCGACTTTTTCTTACTCCTATAATTTTTCTATTTATTTTTTCCTCCTATTTCTATTTCTTTCTTCTTATCTTTTATTTTTCCTACTTTCTTTCATTTTCTACCAATTTCTACTTTTTTTAAAGTGATATTCTCACCTAATCTCTTGTTACAGACAAGTTTCACTCTTCGGGAATTTGGAACGAATTTGCTTCAGACTCTCTTTTTAAAATTGCCTCATACATAGATGCAACTAAAATTACCCGCCCAAAATACCCTTCTGCTAATATATACATTTCACCACAAACGATCTTCGAACTGTAGGCTGTGGCAATAAAATACACGACTGTACCTCTGCAAAGTGGGAACTCCTCCCCAACCTGGTGGCTGAGATCATGCAACACTCCACTTTGGCCATAGTTAGGCTAGACGGGCGGTCAGAGATCAATCGGCTGGTCACGTCAAACCCTAACACATATGTTTCTCCCAACCTTATTGCCCTTATTACAAACCCCAACCCTTTTATCATATATATATTTACCAACCCTCCGCACGAACTGGAATCTGACACAAGGTCAATTTCTTAAAAGCGGAGTTCAACAGTTTGTATTCAGAGTTTTCCTTCTCCCTAGACCGGTTGCCTAACCAAGATTAAAGAGCCCAGTCAGCCCTACTATTTATCCATAGCTGGAGGGAGAGTAGGTTCATACCTTTCCCAAGGGTATTAGCGCTAAGTGAAATCAATTACCACGTCCAGAATTTGAACTCGTGCGACGAGTCCATTTCCCATGACTTTAACTTCCCTTTTTATCATATAGGTGCAGAGTCTCTGGGCTGAGTGTCTTAGTGTCCTGGGTTAAACTACATCTAATGGTGAAGTTCCAATTTTGGTGATGTGGACTACCCCTCATCACCATTACTCCTAGGTCCACTTATAACTTATAATTCAAGCCCTTTTTTTCTATGCGTTTTTTTTTAAAAGTCTTATGAGAAAGAACATATTGCTTTACAGTCAAGTCTCGATGAAAGCACCGGTTCCCGCTAGATCACTGAAGTTAAGCAGATATTAGCTGTTTAATACTTACACGGGTGACCAATTAAGCAACAGCAAGTACTGTAAGTAAACCAAATGTCAAAATGATTTGATTTGGCATTAAATAACCTGAAAGGGTTGATATGCCGTAAACAAAAACACATCAACCAACGAACATTATCATAAAAAACACTGATTGATCGTATTATTTAGATTTTTTGGACTGTTATCCTTATCTTATACTTATGTACACAACGTTTCGCCAGATGTACTCTCCGGTCTTCTTCATGTATTTCTTATCGAATTTGGGAACCTTTTGTCAAACTCAGAACCTTCTTATCAAACTCAATAGCCTTCATGGAACTTTGAACTGAATCCTTTATTCAATCCATTTGGGCTATATTGTTTGTCATTCCGTTATGAAGCAGCGTTAAGCTATGTTAAGTATTCTATGTTATTTCGCCCGTAGTGAAGATTGAACCTGCAACCTAGAGCTGGATTGTCACTTAGAACTGTATTAATGCGTCATGTTCAACTGGACAAACTGATTGATTGATTGATTTTAAACGGCATGTCAGCCCGTCTATGTTTATTTTTATTTCTAAAGTTTGTGTTCATTTTTCTTCATATTTACATTTGTCTAGTTGTTTCTTAACTCTTTGCCTACTTTAAACTTTCACAGCGACTCTCCCTCCACACCCGAGCAAAGTAAAATAACTGATGGTTAGTTTATTATAATTGAGCAGATGTCCTCAGATTACACAATAATAGAACTTTATTTGAATAGAATGGTTCTGAATAAATAGATATTGAACTTTGAAATATTCCACCATACAGATAAAATACCAAGAAAATTAGTACAGCCGTAGGGAAAATTTGTTAATCAAAGAGTTAAGAATTGTTTTTAATTTTTTTGCATACTGTCCTATCGAATACAACTACATTTTAAGCAGATTTATTTGAACCATAGAATTGGACCCTAACGGTACTACGACTTCCAGTCATCGAGGACCTGGGCGTAATGGCAATGATGGGGTACTCTATACTTCCAATATCATCTAAAACTGGAGCCTCGCCATCAGATTCCATTTTGTGTCATACTCAGGAACACCCGTCTTTTTTGAAGGTCTTACCTCTCTGCAGGAGATACAATTAGTGTAAGGACCTGTTTTAGCTCACTTGGTAGAACCGTCGTCTAGGAACCGTAAGATCAGAGTTCGATACCGGCCCACACACTCAGCATATAAGTAGCGCAAGGATCTGTGCGGTAAAGTAATAGCTGTGGTAGGTATGGCGCTCCACTTTAGACGTTCAAAAAATCTCCTTTGTCTAGCGCTAGTGAAGTGGATAGACTCCCTCGCTGTCTGGATGATATCGATAATAGGCCTCCGTTGACTTTACTTACTTTTTGCTTACTAAGCCTGCCGACAGGGCTGTCATTGGTTGATTTCTTTGCCTAAATAACATTTTCTTTCAAGGTAATCCTTCAAAAGGTGTGTATCGTTCAATTCTATAGTTGGATAGTCACACGGTCCAGCTTCCAGAAATTTGTAATCAAGTATCATCTTTGAATCCGACAATTCAACACAGAGAATAAATTGTGTTTACGTTGACATGTTAAAGGCAGTCGTCCGAAAGATAAACAACGTTTTTATGGGATTCTTGTTATAAATCTATTTTTCTTCGCCATATTGATAGCGTCTGTCTTTCCGAAAGAAAACTAAACGTTTAATCAATGACGTTTGTTTTCGTCATATCAAGTATCTTTACAAGAGAAACAGAATGGAATGTGTCTTTCAATCTTTACATGTTTACCATTCCTGTCAACACGATTTCTTTAGCACTTTGACACATTTATTTTCCTATTGCTGCAACCATATCTGCAGCCCTGTAATTTCCCTGTCTCGCCGAATAATATATTCCAACCGACCCAGCTTGGTAGACTCTCCCACACACACAGAAATCTCACAAATAATCTGTGGGTTTTGATTAAATGTTTGAGAAACGATGATGTTAGGTAGAAATCCTTTTCCAAACATAAAATATGTGATAAATAGTTCCAAGAGCTGGTACAGTCTTATCAGCTAAAAGAAGTATTATAAAATAAATCATCATGTTGTGTTTTCTTCTAAAAAAAGAAGATGCCAATCGGTTTTTTGGTTGAAACTGCAGAAACCACGAGTTAAATCCTCAAGCGAAAAGAAACAAACAAAGTCGCTCACCCGGTTTGGTTAACGACTTGTCACACAACTCTCTCAGATCATTGTCAGGACGGTGTAGGTATTTAACAAATCCGTTGCCCGCGGAGAGGATGTGATACAAGGTCTTAAAAATAAGGTCGAAACTCGCTATTCAGTAGTAAATATATCTGCAAACCACTACACCACGATTACACGCCCATATGAGGGTGGTGTAATGTGACACTTAGTCCAAGCAGATCCAACTCCAACAATGTGCATACAAGGATGATGGTGGAGGATATCAGCTCGGCACTGTCAACCAGTTTCTCACCTGTTTTTAACAGCGAATCTACTTAACTGAACTGAACTTCTCTACTTATAAACGGACAAAAGGTGGGATTTTCCGCTTCGACCAAATAAGTGGCAAAACATTTTAAAAAATAATATGGTGTTCTTATATCCCATTAGAGTTGAGGGTTTCAAATTTGCAAAAGAAATATTGAATTATTTTTTTTTTTATTCCCTGTACTGTCGAGAAATTATTCTCCTTCTATTTTATAATCTAGAAATATTTTCTTTTCTATTCATCTGAATTTTTAGTGGCAGATAACATAGTCCTAATAATCAAATAATACAAATCCTTTCTTTCTGTTTCATCCTACATCCTTTAAGGTCTCCTCACTTCAAATTTTTTTCAGCTACCACCACCACAACTATGCCATACTATACACACACATTCTTGTACATGCACACGAGCAGGATGCAAAACATTAGTAAAATTTCTTAAACGGAGTTTTAACAGATTTTTATTGCGAGTTTTCCTTTTCTTTAAAACTGGTTACCTAAGAGCCACAGTCTTCCCTACTATTCACATATAGCTTGAGGGAGATAGTTGGATTCATAACTTTCCAAGGATTTATACTATTCCGCACACCATACATAATATGCACGTACCAAACATTCATATGCATTCTTGTAGAAAATATGGGAGACTAGAGACGTGTGTGCTTATAGTGTCACAAATAATCCTCAATTTATGATGGATACTATACTAATTATGAAATAAATCTAGCTAAATATATTAATGATTATTTTTTTTATCTTCTTAACTCCACCAGATTTGAAGAAGGGTTTTTTTCTTTCTTGTTGTGATGAAATATTTTTACGACATTTACTTTAAACAATTTGCTAACTACTTTAATTCAATTTGTTGAAAATGCCGTCTTTCCGTTCCAAAATGTTTGAAATGCTTGAAACTGAAATTGAAGAATTAAATTTCAGTAATTAGAGACATTTGTCCAAACGAAATCGTTGATTTGATTGAATTACAATCCGTTTGGGGTTCTTCGGGCAGTTTTGAACTAATAAAACACCAAGTCTCAATATTTGCTTCAATCTGTTGATTGAAAAATGAGGAGTTCAATCAATCAGTGTTCAAAAAGCCAATCGAAGAAAAGGCTTGAAATATTCAAGTGTTTTCATTGAATATCCCCCAAGAAAATTTACTCACATGAACTCGATTAATTGCACGTCACTAATTGACACGAGACAATCAATTCGTATGTCAACGATTAACAAAATGTAATTCAGTAAAGGACATAAACCATACATTATAAAGCAGAATTTGCCTCGATCGAATGGAACCAAGATTCCTTGATACTTTATTATATTGTTACTTATTCGGTGGTGGGGATATATTTTATTTTAAAAGATTCTTGAAAATTATTTTTACCCAAGTTGAATCATTACTAGCTAGCCCGACTAAAATTTCAGAACCTTATTTTCATTGGTTTGGAAATGTTTCTTTTTCTTAATAATATGCTCGTTTACAACTACGTACATGTGGGGATGCTAAGTTTTCAATCAGACAGATGCCACCGAATTTAGAATTACCGATCTTATTTTAGACTTGACGCAATATCTATTTTCTTTCCCTATGTAGTTGTACATTTCCCATCATATGTAGGTGTACAATTGTTCATTCCCTGTTCTGTGCATCCCCATAGAGTGTACAATTTTTCATTCCCTGTTCTACAACAGGTGTACAATTTTTCATTCCCTATGTAGAAAGTGTTTCAATTTTCATTCCCTATCAGAAAGTGTACAATTTTCATTCCCTGTTCCACAGGTGTACAATTTTTTCATTCCCTATGTAGAAAGTGTAAAATTTTTATTCCCTGTTCTACACAGGTGTACAATTTTCCATTCCCCTATGTAGGAAGTGTGCAATTTTCCATTCCCTGTGAAGAAAGTGTGCAAAACGGATTAACAAAGTCTTTTTAACTGTTTTCCAAGGTAAAGAATGTGACACAATGTCGCAAGGATGAGGAAATCCAACGAGACCGAATCGTTTCAAAGTATAATAGATCTGCGAGACTAGCTTGCTAACATTACACCACGATGAGACGTCTTTTATTTGGCGATGGGTAAAGATAATGAGATTGTGTTTACACCAATTTTATAAAAACTGGGAGGGTGTGTCTGGCTATCGAGCAGTTCACTTTAAACTATTATTTAAATTTTACTTGAAAAAAGTGTATGTCATTTTAACAATCCAAAGAAACAGTTTACATTATTTTCGCTGCGAAATAATGACTATAATGTATTAACAAATCTTTCATGCTTTTTTTTTTTTGCCGGCGACAAATCATTTGTACTTGTATTTTTAATTTCATTTTTTCGCTCTCGTGAATAATAATAATAAAATAATAAAATAATAATAATAATAATAATAATATAAATATAATAATAATAATATATGGAGGGTGAGCTCTCAGAGTAATTTTGACAAACGAGAAAAGAGTCCCCTTTGGTTTAATTCTTAGTTTTCCTTCTCCTTGACTGGTTAAAATCCTACTGTTTATCCATAACTGGAGGAGAATGTTGGATACGTTCATTTTCTAAGAGTATTAATACTATGGTATGCAAACTGCTGTGTCTATGATTTGAACTTGTCTCGCCGTGTCATTTTCCTACGACGGTAAACCATACACAGCACGCGCATTTCAATCCTAGGTATATGAAGTTTTCTTTCAAAATATTCTCAAAACATCTAAATGTTAAATTTGAGAATAATTTACTGAAATGTCGAAACTAAATATTTCAAAGAAAAAGTGAATTTTTACACAATAAATATATCATCTGCTCGCCTGGGCAAAATTACATTTTTTAAAATTCTTTAAAATGTATTTAATTAGAACAAGAAATTCAAGAAAAAATAAGACTGACAATTTATATTAATACTGTTGTATCAGTTAAATATTTAAATGCAAAATTACATACAAACACTTAAGCATTCACTTTTTAAAGCCCTCTGTCATCTGAAAAAAAAAACTCTGTTGAAAAAGAAAAAGAGAAAGAAATAGAAGATTCAATTGAAAGATTAAAAATTCCCACTTAGTGTAAAGTAGAAACTAATTATTTTTATGAAGAAATGTGAATTTCTTTCGACATGATATTTGCAATGTCCGATTACAGAAGCGAGAAGGACGTGAGGCGGCTGCTGTGCTGCTGCTTGCTGCTGCTGCTGATGATGGATGATGATGATGATGTAGAAGTCCATTTTTGTTTTGTTTTTAGTAAATCTTCAGACTTCTTTTCTTTTCTTTTCTTTCCTTTTTTTTCTTTTTTTTTTTTTTCTTCTGTTTTATTTAAGAATTGATTTGGAAACAGCAATTAATTTAAAAAAAAAAGAAGAAGATAATAAGCTGTGTGATTCTTAAAGTTTAAGTTTGATTTGATTTTTCTAAATCTTTTTAGTCCTAAATTTTTATTACTTTCTTACTAATTTTCTCATTAAAGGAGAAATTTAATTGGGAAAAAATTGTGACTCATTCAAATAATTGTGTATCAACATCTATATTACGTTTTAAAAGCAATGAACTGTACAAATTCCAAATCCAAATTGTAATGTTATTATGTCCTCTTGGTTAAGGGTGCTTGGCTGTCACCATATAAATCCGGGTTTTGAATCACGACAGTCCGTTAATTTCATATAATTTGCGATTTTTTTTATAAATCAGTTTAATCAGTGTGACACATTATGGTGAACAAATCAATTTAATGACAACGTCTTTTATATATAACAATAATAATTACTATAGAGATTCGAATTAGCGAAGTATACATTCTGCATGTGAAATATTAATGAGTTTATATGTTTACAATATACAACATGTACATTGGTAACATCTAGTGTAAAAATATATAAAAATATATATGCCTATATCTCCACAGGGAAAATTAAGTTTTATGCCTGTA
The DNA here is from genome assembly GCA_023376005.1 of Doryteuthis pealeii. Lineage (NCBI taxonomy): Eukaryota > Metazoa > Mollusca > Cephalopoda > Myopsida > Loliginidae > Doryteuthis > Doryteuthis pealeii. The sequence continues at coordinate 53,722,819 of CM042138.1, forward strand.
AAGTAAGAGATTATAATCTTATTTTGTAAACGAGCAAGGAGTTTAATCATTTGCCGATACAAACTAGTAAAATTATCTCTTCTATGCACAGGTTGAGCACCTGCCAGATTTTGAGATCGTTTATTAGTTAAGAAAATCTATCTTCGGAAGAGCCATTTGTTTTGGTCTTTAACCAAGAATATACTCTGTTTATTAAATATGTACCATAGGTAAGCACATTCCCCCTCGTCTAAAAAGGCCAGGGTCGTTAATTGCCGTTTCCTGGGGCCCCCAAAAGGGACAATGCCGAAGGACACGAAATGGCCACTGCATGAGCTTCGGTTTGTGCGTGGCCCCTATGTTAAAATTCCCTTGTATCAATCGACCTGGTGGGAGGTCGGAAAATACTCGGTTTATTAAAATATGTACCTCAGCAGCACATTCCCCTCCATCTAAAAGGCCAGGTCGGGTTATTGCTCGTTTCCCTGAGGCGCCCCTAAAAAGGGAATGCCGAAGGGATCACGAAATGACACTGCATGAGCTTTCGGTTGTGCGTGGCTCCCTATGTTAAAAATTCTTTGTGTCAATCCGACCTGGTGGAGGTCGGCAAAAATGTTTATTAAAATATCTTCATGTAAGATGAATTGATCCGATGAAAAATCAAACACAGAATTCATCTTTTTTTTCTTGCGTTGCTAAAAATCTATTTTCTTCTTTGGCTTTCCTCGAAAAGAAGATTGAAAAAACTTTTCTTGAAAGATTCCTGATGTTAGAACATTAAAAGTGGTCAGATCCTTTAAGAAAAGAAGGTCACTGGTCAGAAATCATAAGGACGGGTGTTTGAACAGAAGAATTGCGGAAATATTGCCTTGAAAGAAACTGACGTAGGTGAGACTTCACGCAGCGTAATGACCGTAAAAGAAAACTGGGGGGAACAACTCCTTCTACAGACAGAAATCCGTCGGAAAATGTCCAAAAAATGCAATGCCGATATTCAAAATGGTCAGTAGAGGAGTGTCCTAGTTTTGCTTTGACGGTCCATATACGCTGCGTGAATCTCACTACGTCAGTTCTTCAAGGAAATAATTTTCCGCAATTCCTTCTGTTCAAACACGTCCTTATATTTCCTGACCAGTGAACCCTTCTTTTCTTAAAGATCTGACCAACGGTTAAATGTTCTAACATCAGAATCTTTCAAAGAAAAGTTTTTTAATCTTCTTTTCGAGAAAGCCAAAGAAGAAATGATTTTTAGTCAACGCAGAAAAAAAAGATGAATTCTGTGTTTTGATTTTTCATCCGGAATCAATTCATCTTACAGTAGATATTTAATAAACATTTTTTTGCCGACTCCACCAGGTCCGGATTGACACAAAAAGATTTTAACATAGGGAGCCCGCACAAACCGAAGCTCATGCAGTGGTCATTTCGTGATCCCTCGGCATTCCCTTTTTTAGGCGCCTCAGGAAACGAGCAATCTACCCGACGCCTGGCCTTTTTAGATGGGAGGGGGAATGTGCTGCCTGATACATATTTTAATACCGACGTATTTGGCCGACCTCCCAAGGTTCGGATTGATACAAGGAATTGTTAAACATAGGCGGGGACAACGCAACAAAACCGAAGCTCATGCCAAGTGGCCATTCGGAATCCCTTCGGCATTCCATTTTGGGGGCGCCAGGAAACGGGCAATTAACTCGACCCTGGCCTTTTTTAGACGAGGGGGAATGTTGCTACCTATGGTACTATTTAATAAACAGAGTATGATTCTTGTTAAAGACCAAAACAAAATGGCTCTTTCCGGAAGATAGATTTTCTTACTAATAAACGATCTCAAAAATCTGGCAGGTGCTCAAACCTGTGCATAGAAAGAGATATTTACTAAGTTTGTATCGCAAATGATTAAACCTCCTTGCGCGTGTCAAAATAAGATTATAATCTCTTACTTTACAGCAATAAACACTTAATTTCCCTGTGAGATATAGCAATTATATATTTTAATATATTTTTTACACTAAGTATGTTACCAATTCATGTTTGTATATTGTAAACATATAAACTCATTAATATTCACATGCAGAATGTTACTTCGCTAATTCGAATCTATTTAGTAAATTATTATTTGTATATATAAAAGACGTTGTCCATTAAATTGAATTTGTTTCAACCATAAATGTTTCCCACACTGATTAAACTTGATTTATAAAAAAAAATCAGGCAAATTAAATATGAAATAACGGACTGTCGTATTCAAACCGGATTTAATTGTGAACAGGCCCAACACCTTAACCAAGAGGCGACATAATAACATACAATTTGGGATTGGAATTTGTACATTCCATGCTTTTAAAAACGTTTAATTAGATGTTGATACACAATTAATTTGAATGAGTCAACAATATTTTTTCCAATTAAATTCTCCTTTAATGAGAAAATTGTAAGAAAGTAATAAAAATTAGGAACTAAAAAGATTTAGAAAAATCAAATCAAAACTTAAACCTTTAAGAAATCAACACAAGCTTATTATCTTTTCTTTTTTTTTTTTAAATTAATTGCCTGTCCAAATCATTCTTAAATAAACAGAAGAAAAAAAAAAAAGAAAAACAAAGAAAAGAAAAGAAAAGAAGTCTGAAGAATTTACTAAAAACAAAACAAAAATGGACCTGTCTACAATCTCATCATCATCATCAGCAGCAGCAGCAAGCAGCAAGCAGCAGCACAGCCGCTCACGTCCCTTTCTCGCCTTCTGTTAACAATCGGACCATTGCAAATACATCATGTCGAAAGAAATTCACATTCTTCATAAAAATAAATTAGTTTCTACTTTACCTAAGTTGGGAATTTTTTTAATTCTCTTCAATTGGATCTTTATTTCTTTCTCTCTTTTTCTTTTTTTTCAAACAGAGTTTTTTTTTTTCGAGAATAGACAAGAGGGCTTTAAAAAGTGAATGCCTTAAGTGTTTTGTAATGTAATTTTTGGCATTAAATATTTAATGATCAACGTAATTAATATAAATTTCTCTTTATTTTTTTTCTTTGAAATTTCCTTGTTCCTTAATTAAATACATTTTAAGTAATTTAAAATGTAAATTTGCCCCAGAGCGAGCAGATGATATATTTATTTGAGTAAAAAATTCACTTTTTTCTGAAAATATCTTAGTTTTCGACATTTTCAGTAATTAATCTCAAATTTAACATTTTAGATTTTCTTTTGAGAATTTTGAAGAAAACTTCATATACCTGGATTGAATGCGCGTGCTGTGGTAATTGGTTACCGTCGGGAAAATGACACGGCGAGGACAATTCAATCAATAGACACAGCAGTTTTGCCATTTCACATAGTAATTAATACTCCTTAGAAAAAATGAACGTCATCCACACTAATTTCCCTCCAGTTATGGATAAACAGTAGGGTTTTAAACCAGTCAAGGAAGAAGGAAAACCTAAAATTTACACCAAGGGACTCTTTTCTCGTTTGTCAAATTTACTCTGGAGAGCTCACCCTCCCATATTATTAAATTATTAATTAATTTTTATTAATTATATTATTATTATTATTATTATTATTATTATTCATTATTATCTTTTTCACGAGAGCGAAAAATGGAATTAAAAAAATACAAGTACAAATGATTTCTGTCTGCCGGACAAAAAAAGCAGAAAGAATTGTTAAATAACTTTATTATGTGATAATCGCAGCGAAAATAATGGTAAAACTGTTTCTGTTGGATTGTTTAAATAGCATAACACTTTTCAAGTAAAATAAAAATAGTAAGTGACTCTCGATAGCCAGACCACCCCCCAGCTTATAAATTGGTGTACACATCTCATTATTCTAACCCCTCCGCCAAATAAAAGGAACGTCTATCGTGGTGTAAATGTAGCAAGCTAGTCTCGCAAATCTATTACTACTGTTAACGAGTTCCGTCCTCGTTTGGATTCCCCATACTTGCGACTTGTGTCACATATACCTCTGAAATCAGTTAAAAAGAACTTTTTGTTAATCCGTTTTGCACACTTTTCTCACAGGGAATGAAATGTGCACACTTCCTAACATAGGGAATGGAATTGTACACCGTGTAGAAAGGGAATGAAAATTGTACACTTTCTACATAGGAATGAAAAATGTACCCCTGTGGTAGAAACATGGAATGAAAAATTTGTACAACTTTCTAAGATAGGGAATGAAAATTGAACACTTTCTACATAAGGAATGAAAAATTGTTACAACCTGTGTAGAACAGGGAATGAAAAATTGTACACTTTTCTACATAGGGATGAAAAATTTACACCTGTGTAGAACAGGGAAGAAAATTGTACACCTACATATGGATTGGAAAATTGTACAACTACATAGGAAAAAATAGATATTGCGTCAAGTCTAAAATTAGATCGTAATTCTAAATTCGGTGGCAATTCTGTCTGATTGAACTGATCCCACATGGTACGTAGTTAGTAAACGCAGCCATATTATTGAAGAAAAGAACACATTTCCCAAACCAATGAAAATAAGGATCTGAATATTTAGTCGGGCTGAGCCTAGTAATTGTTCAAATTGGAAAATAATTTTCAAGAATCCTTTTTAATAATAAAATAATATACCCCACCACCGAATAAGTAAGCAATATTACATAAGTATCAAAAGGGAACTCTTGGTTCCATTCGATCGGGCAAATTCTGCTTTATATTCAATGTATGGTTTTGTCCTTACTAGAATTACATTGTTAATCGTTGACAAACGAATTGATTGTCTCGTGTCATTAGTGACGTGCAATTTCGATTCATGTGAGTAATTTCTTGGGGATATTCATGAAAACACTTGAAAGATTTTCAAGCCTTTTTCTTCGATTGGCTTTTGAACACTGATTGATTGAACTCCTCATTTTTCAATCAACAGATGAAGCAAATATTGAGACTTGGTTGTTTAATTAAGTTTCAAAACTCCCGAAGAACCCAAACGGTTTGTAAATTCAATACAAATCAACGTTCGTTTGGACAAATGTCTCTGAATTACTGAAATAAAATTCTTTCAATTTCAAGTTTCAAGCATTTTCAACATTTTGGAACGAAGACGGCATTATTCACAAATTGATTAAAGTATTAGCATAATTGTTTAAGTAAATGTCGTATAAATTTTTCAAATCACAACAAGAAAGAAAAAAAACCTTCTTTCAAAGTCTGGTGGAGTTAAAGAAGATAAGAAAATATCATTAATATATTTAGCTAGATTTATTTCATAATTAGTATATACCATCATAAATTTGAGGATTATTTGTGACACTAGCACACAACGTCCTCTAGTCTCCCATATTTGTCTACAAGAATGCAATATAATGTTGGTACTGCCTTTGATGTTCGGGAATAGTGAATTAAAATCCTTGGGAAAGTTATGAATCCAACTATCCTCCCTCAAGCTATATTGAATAGTAGGGAAACTGTGCTCTTTAGGTAACCAGTTTTAGAAGAAGGAAAACTCGCAATAAAAATCTGTTAACTTCGTTTAAGAAAATTTACTATTGTTTTTTGCATCCTGCTCGTGTGCAGTACACAGAATGTGTGTGTATAGTAATTGTGCATGTTTGGGGTGGTAGCTGAATAAATTTGGAAGTGAGGAAGACTTATAAAGTGTAGGAAACAGAAAGAAAGGATTTTGTATTATTTTGGATTTTATTAGGACCAATGTTATTCTGACTAAATTCAGAATGAATAAAAGAAAATATTTCTAGATTATAAATAGAAGGAGAAATGAATTTCTCGACAGTAGCAGGGAAATAAAAAAAAAAATAATTCAATATTTCTTTTTGCAATTGAAACCCCTCAACTCTAATTGGATAATAAAAACATATTATTTTTAAAAAATGTCCTTTGCCACTTAACTGTGGTCGAAGCGGAAAAATCCCACCTTTGTCCGTTTATAGTAGAGAGTTCAGTTCCAGTTAAGAGTAGTTTCGCTGTAAAACAGGGTGAGAAACTGGTGACAGGTGCCGAGCTGATATCCCCTCCACCCTCCATCGCTTTGTATGGCACATTGTTGGAGTTGGGATCTGCTTGACTGAAGTGTCACATACGACCACCCTCTATGGGCGTGTAATCGTGTGGTAAGTGGTTTGCAGATTATATTATACGAATAGCGAGTTCGACCCCTTATTTTTAAAGACCTTGTATCACATCCCTTCTCCGCGGCCAACGGATTTTGTTAATACCTACAGCCCGTCTGAAATGATCTGAAGGAGTTTGTGACAAGTCGTTAACCAAACGGGTGAGCGACTTTGTGTTTTGTTTCTTTTCGCTTGAGGATTTAACTCGTGGTTTCTTGCAGTTTCAACCAAACCGATTGGCATCTTCCTTTTTTAGAGAAAACACAACATGATGATTTATTTTAAATACTCTTTTTTAGCTGAAAGACTGTAGCAGCTCTTGGAACTAATTTATCAACATATGTTATGTTTGGAAACGGATTTCTACCTAACATCACCGGTTCTCAACATTTAATCAAAAACCCAACGATTCTTTGTGAGATTTTCTGTTGTGTGTGGGAGAGTCTCAAGCTTGGGTCGTTGGAATATATTAATTCGGCAGACAAGGGAAGTTACAGGGCTGGGCAGAATATGGTTGCAGCAATATGGAAAAATTAATGTTCAAAGTGCTAAAGAAGTTCGTGTTCGACAGGAATGTAAAACATGTAAAGATTGAAAGACACAATTTCCATTCTGTTTCTCTTGTAAAGATAACTTGATATGAGAAAACAAACGTCATTGATTAAACGTTTTTATTTTCTTTTTCCGGAGACAGACCTAATCAATATGGCGAAAGAAAAATAGATTTATTAACAAGATCCCATTAAGAAACGTTGTTTATCTTTTCGGACGAACTTGGCCTTTTAACATGTCAAACGTTAAAACACAATTTTAGTTCTCTGTGTTGAATTGGTCGGATTCAAAAGATGATACTTGTACAAATTTCTGGAAGCTGGACCGTGTGACTATCCAACTATAAAATTGACCACGATCCACTTTTGAAAGGAACCTTGAAAAGAAAGATGTTTTTTAAGGCAAAGAATCAACCATGACATGCTCTGTGGCAGGGCTTAAGTAAGCAAAAACGTAATAAAGTCAAACGGGTGCCTATTATCCGATAATCATCCAGCAGCGAGGGAGTCGTATCCCTTTCACTAGCGCTTAAGACAAAGGAGATTTTTTTGAACGTCTAAAAGTGGAGCGCCATACCTACCCCATATACCTTACCGCACAATCCTTGCGCTACTTATAATGCTGAGTGGTGTGGGCCCGGTATGCGACTCTGGTTCTTAACGGTTCCTAGAACGGACGGTCCTACCAAGTGAGCTAAACCCAGGTCC
>CM042138.1:53730251-53757751 GCA_023376005.1 Doryteuthis pealeii
TCGGGTATGTGGAGGGAGAGTCGCTGTGAGAGGTTTAAAGTAGGCAAAGAGTTAAGAAAACAACTAGACAAAAATTGAAATATGAAGAAAAATGAACACAAACTTCTAGAAATAAAACATAAACATAGACGGGCTGACATTGCCGTTAAAAAATCAATCAATCAATCAGTTGTCCATTTGAACAATGACGCATTTTATACAGTTTTAAGTGACAATCAGCTCTAGTTGCAGGTTCAATCTTCCTACGGTGCGAAAATAACATAGAATACTTAACAAGCTTAACGCTTGCTCTCATAACGGAATGACAACAATATAGCCCAATGGATGAATAAAGGATTCAGTTCAAAGTTCCATGAAGGCTATTGAGTTTGATAAGAAGCTTCTCGAGTTTGACAAGAAGGTTCCCAAATTCGATAAGAAATCATTGAAAAGACCGGAGAGTACATCTTGGCGAAACGTTGTGTAACATAAGTATAAAGATAAGGATAACAGTCCCAAAAATCTAAAAAACGATCATCAGTGTTTTTATGATTAATGTTCGTTGGTTGATTGTTTGTTTTACGGCATATCAACCCTTTCTAGGTTATTTAATGCCAAATCAAATCATTTGACTTTGGTTTACTTACATTACTTTGCTGTTGCTAATTGAGTCACCCGTGTTAAGTATTAAACAAGCTTAATATCTGCTTAACTTCAGTGATCTAGCGGGAACGGTGCTTTCATCGAGACTTGACTGTAAAGCAATAATTTCTTCTCATAAGACTTTAAAAACGCATAGAAAAAGGGCTTAATGATAATTATAATGGACCTAGCAGTAATGGTGATGAAGGGGTAGTCCACATTCACCAAAATTTGGAACTTTCACCATAGATGTAGTTTAACCCAGGACCACTAAGACACTCAGCCAGAGACTTCTAGCACCTATATGATAAAAAGGGAAGTTAAAGTCATTGGGAAAATGGACTCGTTCGCACCGAGTTCAAAATTCTGACGTGGTATTGAATTTTCACTTAGCGCTTAATACCCTTGGGAAAGGTATGAATCCTACTCTCCCTCCAGCTATGGATAAATAGTAGGGCTGACTGGGCTCTTTAATCTGGTTAGCAACCGGTCTAGGAGAAGGAAAAACTCATGAATACCAAAACTTTGAACTCGCTTAAGAAAATTGACCTTGTGTCAGATCCAGTTTCGTCGGAGGTGTTGGTAAATATATATATGATATAAAAGGGTTGGGTTTGTAATTAAGGGCAATAAGGTTGGAGAAAACAATGTGTAGGGTTTGACGTGACCAGTCGATTGAATCTCTGACCGCCCGTCTTAGCAACTATGGCCAAAGTGGATGTTGCATGACTGCTCAGCCACCAGGTTGTGGGAGGAGTTCCCACTTTGCAGCAGTACAGTTCGGTGTATTTTATTGCCACAGCCTACAGTTCGAAGTCGTTTAGTGCTGTGAAATGTATACTATTAGCAGAAGGGTATTTGGGCGGGATAATTTTAGTTGCATCTATGCTAGAGCAATTTAAAAGAGAGTCTGAAGCCAATTCTTCCAATCCGAAGGAGTGAAACTTGGTACAAAGCCCGACAAGCATAGCATGCTAACAAGAGATTAGGTAGAGAATATTCACTTTAAAAAAAGTAGAAATTGGTAGAAATGGAAAGAAACGTAGGAAAAAAAATAAAGATAAGAACGAAAAAATAGAAATAGGAGGAAAAATAAATAGAAAAAATATTATAGGAGTAAGAAAAGTCGAAATGTAAGGAGGAAGAAAGAAAGAAAAAAGATTTCTTTTTATAAGACCGTAAAGTAAAAAGACAGAATGGAAACACAGATTTCAAGGAAAGAGAGGAGAAGATTAAGAAACAGAAAAAAGAGAAAAAAGAAAAAAAAGTAAAGAGGGAGAAAAAAGTGAATGAAAAGCAAACATGAAAGAACGGAATTGAGAGAGGGCTATAGAAAATGTGGTGTGGTTAGAAGATAGATTAGATAATAATAGAAGAGAGAGAGAGAGAGAGAGTGCAGAGTTATATATATATATATATAATATATATATATATATTATAATATATATATATCACCCCTTTCGCACGAACAGGCATGCAGCACAAGGTCAATTTCTTAAAGCGGAGGTTCACCAGGTGAATTCAGGTTTTCCTTTCTCCTAGACCGGTTGCCTAACCAAGGAAAGAAGCCCCGCCTGCCCTACTATTTGCCCATTAGCTGGAAGGGAGAGTATGATTCATACCTTTTTATAGCTCCTAGTGAAATGCAATACCACGTCCAGATTGAATCGGGGTGAGGAGTCCATTTCCCATGACAACTTTAACCATACACCACGCGCTTCCTAGTCCGCGAAGAGAGTTATATAATCGCTATAAAGAGAGAGACTGATAGTTATCTAAGTTTATAGTAGTAGTGGTATTATTGTGAGTAGTAGTACATATTACTAACCACTCCGTACGAGTAGGATGTGACACAAAATCAATCCATTAAGATGGAATATACCAGATTAAATTCAGTTTTTCTTTTCCAAGACTTGGTTGCTTAACAAGGATAAAGACCAGTCTACCATACTATTTACCCACAGCTGGAGGGAAAATAGTTAATTCATCCTTTTCCCAAGAGTATTAACGCTATATGACATACAAACATTGCATAAATTTCAAGTAGTAGTAGTTAGTAGTAGTAGTAGTAGTAGAATCCAGTAGATAATCGGTTATTTCTGCTACCATTGTGCTATCGTAAGGATGTCTATCAATCTCTATCAATACTGTTTTTCTCGCGAAGACAGAATGGAAGAGCAAGAAAGAGAAAGGGAACATAGAAGGGACAGAGAGTGAGTAAAAAAGCCACTCAGAAAAAAGAGTAAGTGTTAGGCTATACAGAAAGATGTGAGTGTGTAAGTGTGCTGTGTGTGTGTTGTGTGTTTGTGTGACATATATATATATATATATATATATATATATATATATATATATATATATATATTAGAGAGAGAGAGAGAGAGAGCTCTTATGTCCTCCCACTCCATATACTTTAAACACTTTAGAAAGTTGCGAGTTTCCCTGTTGTCAATCTGTTCTCGATATAATTCAATGACATTATATTCTACTTGTTCGGCTGCTTACCGATATCCACAACTTTGAAAAGCATTTCACTGAAATTGATAGCATGCTCAATTTCATGACATCTTTGAACATTCAAAGTACCAGTGATATATAATATATATATATATATATATATATATAGAGATGAGAGAGAGAGAGAGAGAGAGGGAGAGAGAGAGAGAGAGAGAGAGAGAGAGAGAGAAAGTAAGGTGTTGAAATGCTTTTACAACAACAACCCATTAATATCCTGTTGTGGCCCAGTCAATTGGAAATGTCCGCTTTTATGAAACAGACAGGCATATTCTGCTACATTTTACCGGTAATAGTTCTTCAGTAATGTTGTTGCCTCGCTCATAGGACGTTACTTATTTACTAGAACGTGGCCACCGACAGAAATATTCTGGCTTCATCTTAAAGTCTCAGTTAATTTCTCTGTCTCTGTTTTATTCAGATTCACTTAGAAATGAAATCTCATCAACATAAGATTAATGTTCGATACTCATACAAGTAACACCTTAGCCTAATAATAAAATATTTTATACAACGTACATTATTTTTCAATATAAATGTTCTAGAAGAAGGCCAGAGGGCACACCGGCCGAAACGTTGTGTATATCTATTGATAATGAAGATTCGGTCTCTATTTGTCTGTAACCGAAACTACGGTCACTGCTTATGTCACATTACCCAAATTCATCAATACATAGAATAAAGAACAACCTTTAATATCAATACATTTAAAATCCTAAAATATGTGTTACATATCTCTAAAGAAGTAAAGATCTACATAGTATATGGTGGGAATGATTTGCATAATGATTTTAAAAAACTGGGTTTAATAAATATTATTTGCTGTTACTGATTTCTAATACTATCATGTTATCTCAAATGTATTAAAACCAATCCTATATATGATTTTATATAGAAATCAATTAAAAATAACATTAAAAAAACTGTATATTTTTAAATTCATTCTTATTTGGTTTTGTCAGTTTTTCTAATTTTGATATATTTTATTACATTAAAACTTAGATACTTGTGCCCAGGGGGCGCTAGTAACAATAAAGATGAGAACAACAGTTCGAAAATTTAAGTTTTTCTGTTTATTAATTTTGGGAACGCACAAGTTGAAAACAGGACTAGATTCTGTACTAAAATTTATAGAGATATCAACATATATTGCGATTTCTTTTGCGTCTTGTGTATCTATTTTATTCTATATTATTAATTGGCACTTCATGAATGTGGGTCTGCTTTCTGACGTGTATCACTCGGTTGTATTCAAGAGTAGATTATACCTTGTGAGTCAAACTTTTTTTTTACTATTTCAGCGGTTTATCTTCACCGAAAAGAAAAGCAACGTTACAATTGGTGGCTTGTGGTTGTAATGGGTACCGTTATAGAAATGAACACGGCTAGACGAGTTCAAATTCTGATTGCATTTCATACACCGCTTATCTTTTAGGGAAAGGTACGAATCCAACTATTCTCTTCAATCTATGGGTAAATAGTGTTAGTGTTAAATAATTATTAGATTCCTAATATTTATGTACAGTAGTGTAGAAATCAAAATGGCTGTTATAAGTTGCAGCGGTGGCCTTGAAGGATGAGTGACAGCTTGACCTCAGTCCTGAACCTTCCGGTGGTACCGTTAGAATCGGTGGAGAAGACCCTCTTCCGGTTTTAGATTAGAAATAGATGTTTAGTCAGACCGGCCAAGACTACGACCGTGTTAAAACGTGTTATGCACGCTCCGACCCAATCTGCGCAGGTAGTCTGGTGGGGATTTCGAAATAAAATAAAGTAAATCGAGTCTTGTGTTATTATCTAAAAACTACAAATGACACAGGGCTTCTGATAAGAGAAATCCCCAATGGAAGACCAGACACGAAGTCCCCAAGACGAAGTCCAGACGCTAGAAGAGACGCTAAAAGAACAGAAGTAAGAAAGTAAAGAAAGAGGTATACAATAGTTTGGGCTCTTTAACCTTGGTATGGAACCGGTCTAGGAGAAGGAAAACTCTTAATTAGAACCAAAGAAACTCTCTTCTCGTTAGTCAATACTACTTGAAGAGCTCCTTCTCTTCTTGTTATCTCTTATCTCTCAATAGTAAAATTACTAAGGAGACAAATTAATAGATCTGAAATATTCTAAGACATAGAGACTGCGAATTGGGATCTGTCCTACATCCGCGGAACAGTTCGGTTAATGATTGCAACACAAGACACCTGAAACAGGTCGGACGGTTTAGCCGTAGAAACGTTTTGAGTATAATCACCAAAATGAGGACAATAGTCCGAAACTTGTGACTGATGTAAATATTAAAATTAAAACTTTGGCAATAGAAAAGAATTTTCAAATTATGCTTTCTGTTTTTTAGAATACTTACACACACACACACACACATACATTCAAACGCTGGATTTCTTTTAAGGGATTTGTTGGAGGCGCGTGATGCAATGGTTAACGTCCTATGACATGGATACGACGCATCATAGATGCGTCTGTTTGCATTTCACATATCCTTGGGAACGGTATGAATTAAACTTTTTCCCTCCAGCTATGGTAAATACTAGGCAGACTAGGCTCTTTAAACCTTGGTATGGCAAGCGCTCTAGGAGAAGAAAACTCTGAATTCAAACAATGGGCTTCTCTTCTCAACTAAAATATCTATGATCACGTGATCTTCTGTTAATATAATCTTTATTATAATGGAATTGTGTGTGGTCTGTTTGTAACCGAAACTATAATCACTACTCAAGTCACAATTCCTTTGTCATTTACGTCATATTCTCCATGATTTTATTTTTTATTTAAACCTCATTTAATAAAAATTGTTTTGCATTATCAATATTGTGTCTTATCTACATTCTAATAACATGCAATTGTATTTATAGATACAACAAAATAGCGGTTTACAGAGTGAACGGGAAGGCTAATTTGTATATTGATATTAAAAATTTTGATTTGATAAATATGTGCTTGGTATTATTGATTTCTAATTATTTGTTTTATCTTAATGAATATGAGAAAACATCTCGGGGATAATACTTAAAAGAAACCGATTAACAAGTAGAAATGTTATTTCTTACTTCCTATTTTAACTAAATAGTTAAATTAGGAACATTTTAGCAATGAAAGGTGAGGTGATGGAAGAGTAAATTTCAGTTGTTCTATTTTTCGATTATAGCCCTTCCGTTTCAAATCTTTTTATCTGCATTCTTATTTAATTTTCATTAACCTTTCTAATGTAATATATATTCTATTACATTAAAACTTAAATACTTGCACCTAGAGGGGTATTTAAGACAACGCACATGTAATCGGATCTTTGATAGACTAAATTTAATTTCGATTTTATGCAGATATTCGATTTTTTTTCTTTCGATATAAACGTTTTACACGAAAACTTATTTCATTGTCTGTTATTGACACAAAGATTTGCGCTTAAAACTACGAACTTATACATTCTTGCTTTATAAAGACCCAGCTTACACATGGGATGCATTATTAGTAATGTTCCTAGGTCATCAAGGGTTTAAGAAAAAGGCTTCACCCTAAAAAAACAAATTTGCGGCTTTTTTTTTTCAACAAATTTTTGCTAGTTCTTCATAATGATTTCTGAGCGTAGCGCAGTACAAATTCACTTGTGAAGTCAATTTGATCTACTAATACAGTCGCTAAGCTTATCAAAATAATTATTATACTTAAAAAAAAGCAAGCTTATTGTTTGAAAATCGTCATTGTCTGAACTTTGAGATAAATCTTTATCATTTTACCCCAAATAATTAAGTCTCATCATCGTTAATTTTATCAGTACGTTAAGTCCAAAACCATTCTCCGGCCCACCTCAAATGTAATTTTTTTTCTGTTGTGAAAAAATTTCGACGATAGAGGGTTGTGGATCTGACAGTCGATCGAACGATCCAAAGAATTTTTGGCAATATAAAATCAGGCTGCTTTTTCTAAAACTGTTCTATTTAACCTGTACGCAAATAATAAAAATGGTCATAAAAAATTGTTAATACAACATCCTCTTTAGTTAAGTTAGAGTATATAGAAAAAATAAATCATCCGTTCCCTTGAAAACACCAGAAAGCCAATATCAGAAGTAATATCATAAAGTAAATTTCAGCTAAAGATCTTTCGAAAGAGGAGTACATAGCTTTGAGATAAAGTCCAAATAATAATTTTGAAAATGCAACGTGCAGGTCGGAATAAAGAAAGCTTCTTAAATTGATCTGATAAAAACGCTGTGTATACGATTAAGCCAGGTCAATGCAGTTTGACTACCCATGCACATTAAAAAAAAAAATCAGAATCCTTGGAAATGAAAAATGGTATCTTCGAAGCTAATGTATTGAGATTAACTTATATATGATTTATAACCGAACATTATTCTGTATAACTCAGTTTAGAACTAATATTAACATTTCCTGGAGGAATTGCCGATATCAAGATCCAGACATATTTATGGTTAGGAATTTCTATTTAATAAAGAATTACTTGGTGGAGTAATAAAGCTAATAAAAATGTTAGTTTGAAACAACAAATAAAATCAATAATTCATATGCAATGACATAAATCCCCTAAAAGATTGAGGTTGCAAATATATTAAGCTTTATATAATTTTTTTATAAAAAGTAATTCAGCGGGTGGCCTTATGTCGGTATCAGCCAAACAGCGAAGGAGTCTATCCCTTCGCTTGCGCTAGACTAGGAAATTGTTTTTGCTGAAGTGGAGCGCCACATCTACTGTAGAGGCTCACCTATTTACCGCACAGATAAAATCCCCAAAATGTGCTACTCATGTGCTGATTTGGAACTGTATCGAACTAGGAACATTGCATTCTTCGGAGAAAGCTACCGACTGAGCTAAATCAGACCAATCTTTTTATAAAGCAACAAAAATACTGTCAAATATGATTATACTTATAAATAGACACAATTTCATAAAATTGTCAGACGAGGAGAGGAAATAACAGACCCCCAACATGTATAGATTACCATTTCATTAATTCTTTCTTCGAATAATTTTATTCGATTTCTTTACTAAGATTCCCGTCAGAAACATTTGGTCCATTCTTTTCGGCCATCAGTCACGCTGAAAGTTTTTAGATATACATAATAGAAAGATAGGAATTAATTCTGAGCAATTTGGAAATATTTGTCATTTATTTAAGGGATGATGAGCACCTGTCAGTATGTGACCGTCTATTGTGATTTGTTAAGAGCCATCTTACAAACCAGACGTGTCAATCAAAATCTTTGCAACATGTTCTTATTGATATGTCATCGATTTTGTAAATGAATAATCGATAATCAATTAGTGTCACTAACTACTTTTACATTTCTTTTTAGTGCTAAAATGTCTATTTTACGTCTTTAGTGACTGATAAAGAAAAAAAAAAGCTGAGTTGTCAATTTTTGCTAAATCGTTTTATTGAATTGATTTATTTTTAAAGGTTGGAAAAGCTCATTTCGCATCAGTTTTTAAATCGGTTTTATTGTGTTATGTCAAAAAAAAAAAAAAAAAAAAAAAAAGAAGGAAAATGATGCTTTTTGTAAATGCGTTTATATACAATTGTTGCTTATTTTTGTTTTGGAGTAGAGCGATATTTCTCAATGTGTGAAACGGAAATAATAAATAAGTTTCATATAAGCAAAATTTTATGTCTCTCTGATTCTATTTAACTCTATATGACGTATGTGAGATCTTATATCAAGATTTCGGAGAACTGGTAGACATTCGACAAACAGAGAGAAGTAAACTGAGGAGGACATGTCGGGGAAAAGATGTGGAATGATTGAACATTTACCTTGATTATATTGACAACACGTAATACAAAACTTTTCTGTCTCCCGATCTCATATATATATATATATATATATATATATATATATATATATATATTATATATATATATGTCTGATGGGGCTTTAGAATACACTGACTGCACCTCTCAGAGGGGTAAGAACCCCCCCCCCACCACAGGGCCACCTGTTGGCCGTGGGTGGAGATGATGCTTAAGGATGGAATCCTGGGGGATGAACAGTCCATGAATGCAACACTCCACTTACTCTTACTTAGGCTAGACGGGAGGTGTTAAGAGGCCCCCTCCCATCAATCGGCTGGTCATGTCAAGCCCTAGCACCCTTTACATCATATGGGTGCTAGAAGACAGTGGCTGAGGGTCTTCATGTCCCAGGGAATGGTGTTAAACTCTATCTGATGGTGAGGTTCCAGTTCTGGAGTTGAAAATGTGGATCATCTTCATCACCGTTGCCCTCCCTGGTTCTGGTTTATAAACAAAATTAAGTATCTTTAAGAATGAATTCATTTCAAAACTTTATTGGCATTAAATGGCCACTGAGATTGATATGCCTTAAAACAAACCAAACCGCACACACACACACACCACACACACACATCACACATATATATATATATATATATTATATATATATATAATATATATACATTAAGATGAATGTATACATTTATTATATCTATCTATCTATATTAATGTGTATATATATATTTACATGTAGGTACATGATTATATTTGCTTAGAAAATAAACAATGTAAATAGACACATATATGCAAACACACACACACACACACACACACACACACAACACATAAATACAATTTATTAACTCGTGGCATATGCCAATCTTGTGTATACGTTAGCCATTTATTTATAGTCCCTGCCATCATCTCAATTTCCTTGTCCTTTCCTATTGTTTAATTTTGACTTTATAAAGATTACATGAATAATTTTACTCAACTTGTTTGATGTATATATATATATATATATATATATATATATATTATATATATATATATAATAAGAGTACCAAAGAAGAAAGTGTTTGCCATAGAAAGTGTATAATAGCAGAGTAGTTTTAAAACATAATGTATGATTAGGGACTATATCACCCTTACTTAAATTAATGTGTATTACAGAATCCTTATGCGAAGAATATTATATATATATATATATATATATTATATAATATTTATATTTTTGCTGAAGGCAATATATAATGCATGTATCGCATAAAATTCGATAATTATAGAAAATATCTTGACAAGTGAATCCCGGAGGGAGTCGTTAGTATACATCGCTGATGAGACTTGATAAAGTTGAACCAGTCTGTACGGTGTCTGCATGGCGAGCCATCCTTTGCCGGGATTCACTTGTCAAGAGTATTTTCTATAATATCGAATTTTTATGCGATACATGCATTATAATTGCCTTCAAGCCAAAAATATAAAATTATATAATATATATTTATATATATATATATATATTCTCTCGCATAAGGATTCGTATACCACATTAAATTAAGTTAAGGCGTGACTTATAGTCCCCTAATTCATACATTTATTGCTTTTAAAACTACTCTGCTATTATAGCACTTATTCTATTGCAAAGCACTTTCTTCTTTTAGGTACTCTTCATTTATATATATATATATATGATAGTATTATATATATATATATATATATACATCAAACAAAAGATTGAGTAAAAATATTCATAAGTAATACTTTTATAAAGTCAAAATTAAACAATAAAGGAAAGGCACAAGGAAATTGAATGATGCAGTCGACTATAAATAAATGCGCTAACGTATACACAAGATTGCCATATGCACGAGTTAATATTGTATTATGATGTGGTGTGGTGCTGTGTGTGTGTGTGTGTGTGTTTCGGCATATATGTGTTATTTACATTGCTTTTCATTTTCTACAATATATCATGTACCTACAGTAAATATATATATACACATATATATAGATAGATATGATATAAATAAATGTATACATTCATCTTATTATAATATATATATATATATATATATATATATATATATATATGTGTGTGTGTGTTGTGGTGTGTGTGTGTGTGTGTGATGCGGTTTGGTTTGTTTTAAGGCATATCAATCTCAGTGGGCCATTTAATGCCAATAAGTTTTGAAATGAATTCATCTTAAAGGATACTTAATTTTGTTTATAAACCAGAACCAGGAGCAACAGGTGATTGAAGGGATGATCCACATTTTCCAAACCTCCAGAACTGGAACCTCACCATCAGATAGAGTTTAACACCATTCCCTGGACATGAAGACCCTCAGCCACTGTCTCTCTAGCACCCATATGATGTAAAGGTGCTAGGGCTTGACATGACCAGCCGATTGATGGGAGGGGCCTCTTCAACTGCCCGTCTAGCCTAAGTAAGAGTAAGTGGAGTGTTGCATTCATGGACTTTCATCCCCCAGGATTCCATCCTTAAGCTCACGGGTCTCCACCCACGGCCAACAGGTGGCCCTATGGTGGGGGGGTGGGTTTCTTACCCCTCTGCAGAGGTGCAGTCAGTGTATTCTAAAGCCCCATTCAGACATATTATATATATATATATATAATATATATATATATATATATATATATATATATATATGAGATCGGGGAGACAGAAAAAGTTTTGTATTACGTGTTGTCAATATAATCAAAGGTAATGTTCAATCATTC
The DNA here is from genome assembly GCA_023376005.1 of Doryteuthis pealeii. Classification (NCBI taxonomy): domain Eukaryota; kingdom Metazoa; phylum Mollusca; class Cephalopoda; order Myopsida; family Loliginidae; genus Doryteuthis; species Doryteuthis pealeii. Next base: position 53,741,896 of record CM042138.1, read on the forward strand.
CACATCTTTTCCCCCGACATGTCACTCACTCAGTTTACTATCTCTCTTTTGTCGAATGTCTACCAGTTCTCGGAAATCTTGATATAAGATCTCACATACGTCATAACGAGTTAAATAGAATCAGAGAGACATAAAAATTTGCTTATATGAAACATATTTAATTATTCGTTTTCACACATTGAGAAATATCGCTCTACTCCAAAACAAAAATAAGCAACAATTGTATATAAACGCATTTACAAAAAGCATCATTTTCTTCTTTTTTTTTTTTCTTTTTTTTTTGACATAACACAATTAAAACCGATTTAAAAACTGATTGCGAAATGAGCTTCAACCTTTAAAAATAAATCAATTCAATAAAAAACGATTTAGCAAAAATTGACAAACTCAGCTTTTTTTTCTTTATCAGTCACTAAAGACGTAAAATAGACATTTTTTTTTTCTAGCACTAAAAAGAAATGTAAAAAGTAGTTAGTGAACACTAATTGATTATCGATTATTCATTTACAAAATCGATGACATATCAATAAGAACATGTTGCAAAGATTTTGATTTGACACGTCTGGTTTGTAAATGGCTCTTAACAAATCCACAATAGACGGTCATCATACTGACAGCGTGCTCATCATCCTTAAATAAATGACAAATATTTCCAAATTGCTCAGAATTAATTCCTATCTTTCCATTATTGTATATCTAAAAACTTTCAGCGTGACTGATGGCCGAAAAGAATGGACCAAATGTTTCTGAACGGGAATCTTAGTAAAGAAATCGAATAAAATTATTCGCAAGAAAGAATTAATGAAATGAATCTATACATGTTAGGGGTCTGTTATTTCCTCCCTCGTCTGACAATTTTATGAAATTGTTTCTATTTATAAGCGTATAATCATATTGACAGTATTTTTGTTGCTTTATAAAAAGATTGGTCTGATTTGCTCAGTCAGGTAGAGCTCTCCAAGAATTGCAATGTTCCTAGGTTCGATACAGGTCCAAATCAGCACATGAGTAGGCACATTTTGGGGAATTTTATCTGTGCGGTAAAATAGGTGAGCCTACAGTAGATGTGGCGCTCCACTTTCAGCAAAAACAATTTCCCTAGTCTAGCGCAAAAGCGAAAAAGGATAGACTCCTTCGCTGTTGGCTGATACCGACATTAAGCCACTCCGCTGAATTTATTTTATAAAAAAATTATATTAAAGCTAATATATTGCAACCTCAATCCTTTAGGGGATTTATGTCATTGCATATGAATTATGATTTATTTGTGTTCAAACTAACATTTTTATTAGCTTTATTACTCCACCAAGTAATTCATTTATTAATAGAAATTCCTACCATAAATATGTCTGGATCTTGATATCGGCAATTCCTCCAGGGAAATGTTAATATTAGTTCCTAACTGAGTTATACAGAATAATGTTCGGTTATAAATCATATATAAGTTAATCTCAATACATTAGCTTCGGAAGATACCATTTTTCATTTCCAAGGATTCTGATTTTTTTTTTAATGTGCATGGGTAGTCAAACTGCATTGACCTGGCTTAATCGTATACACAGCGTTTTTATCAGATTCAATTTAAAGAAGCTTTCTTTATTCCGACCTGCACGTTTGCATTTTCAAAATTATTATTTGGACTTATCTCAAAGCTTATGTACTCCTCTTTCGAAAGATCTTTAGCTGAAATTTACTTTATGATATTACTCTGATATTGGCTTTCTGTTTCAAGGCACGGTGATTTATTTTTCTCTATATACTCTAACTTAACTAAAGAGGATGTTGTATTAACAATTTTTTATGAACCATTTTATTATTTGCGTACGGGTTAAATAGAACAGTTTAGAAAAGCAGCCTGATTTTTATATTGGCCAAAAATTCTTTGGATCGTTCGATCGACTGTCAGATCCACAACCCTCTATCGTCGAAATTTTTTCACAACAGAAAAAAAAATTACATTTGAGGTGGGCCGGAGAATGGTTTGGACTTAACGTACTGATAAAATTAACGATGATTGAGACTAATTATTTGGGGTAAAATGATAAAGATTTATCTCAAAGTTCCAGACAATGACGATTTACAAACAATAAGCTTGCTTTTTTTTAGGTATAATAATTATTTTGATAAGCTTAGCGACTGTATTAGTAGATCAAATTGACTTCACAAGTGAATTGTACTGCGCTACGCTCAGAAATCATTATGAAGAACTAGCAAAAATTTGTTGAAAAAAAAAAGCCCGCAAATTTGTTTTTTTAGGGTGAAGCCCTTTTCTTAAAACCCTTGATGAACCTACAGCGAACATTACTAATAATGCATCCCATGTGTAAGCTGGGCTTTATAAAAGCAAAGATGTATAAGTTCGTAGTTTTAAGCGCAAATTCTTTGTGTCAATAACAGACAATGAAATAAGTTTCGTGTAAAACGTTTATATCGAAAGAAAAAAAAATCGAATATCTGCATAAAAGTCGAAATTAAATTTAGTCTATCAAGAATCCGATTACATGTGCGTTGTCTTAAATACCCCTCTAGGTGCAAGTATTTAAGTTTTAATGTAATAGAATATATATTACATTAGAAAGGTTAATGAAATTAAATAAGAATGCAGATAAAAAGATTTGAAACGGAAAGGGCTATAATCGAAAAAATAGAACAACTGAAATTTACTCTTCCATCACTCTCACCTTTCATTGCTAAATGTTCCTAATTTAACTATTTAGTTAAAATAGAAGTAAAGAATAACATTTTCTACTTGTTAATCGGTTTCTTTTAAGTATTATCCCCGAAGATGTTTTCTCATATTCATTAAGATAAAACCAAATAATTAGAAATCAATAATACCAAGCACATATTTATCAAAATCAAATTTTTAATATCAATATACCAATTAGCCTCTCCGTTCACGTTCTGTAAACCGCTATTTTTGTTGTATCTATAAATACAATTGCATGTTATTAGCAAATTGTAGATAAGACCACACATATTGATAATGCAAAACAATTTTATTAAATGAGGTTTAAAAAATAAAAATAAAATCATGGAGAATATGACGTAAATGACAAAAGGAATTGTGACTTGAGTAGTGATATAGTTTCGGTTACAAACAGACAAACACACAATCTCCATTATAATAAGATTATATTAACAGAAGATCACGTGATCAATAGATATTTAGTTGAGAGAGAGAAGCCCATTGGTTTGAATTCAGAGTTTTCCTTCTCCTAGAGCGGTTGCCATAAACCAAGTTAAAGAGCCTAGTCTGCCTAGTATTTACCCATAGCTGGAGGGAAAAAGTTTAATCATACCGTTCCCAAGGATATGTGAAATGCAAACAGACGCATCTATGATGCGTCGTATCCATGTCATAGGACGTTAACCATTGCATCACGCGCCTCCAACAAATCCCTTAAAAGAAATCCCAGCGTTTGAATGTATGTGTGGTGTTGGTGTGTGTAAGTATTCTAAAAAACAGAAAGCATAATTTGAAAATTCTTTTCTATTGCCAAAGTTTTAATTTAATATTACATCAGTCACAAGTTTCGGACTATTGTCCTCATTTTGGTGATTATACTCAAAACGTTTCTACGGCTAAACCGTCCGACCTGTTTCAGGTGTCTTGTGGTGCAATCATTAACGAACTGTTCCCGGATGTAGACAGATCCCAATTCGCAGTCTCTCATGTCTTTAGAATATTTCAGATCTATTAATTTGTCTCCTTAGTAATTTTACTATTGAGAGATAAGAGATAACAAGGAAGAGAAGGAGCTCTCAAAGTAGTATTGACTAACGAGAAGAGAGTTTCTTTGGTTTCTAATTAAGAGTTTTCCTTCTCCTAGACCGGTTTCCATACCAAGGTTAAAGAGCCCAAACTATTGTATACCTCTTTCTTTACTTTCTTACTTCTGTTCTTTTAGCGTCTCTTCTAGCGTCTGGACTTCGTCTTGGGGACTTCGTGTCTGGTCTTCCATTGGGGATTTCTCTTTATCAGAAGCCCTGTGTCATTTGTTAGTTTTTAGATAATAACACAAGACTTCGATTTACTTTATTTTATTTCGAAATCCCCACCAGACTACCTGCGCAGATTGGGTCGGAGCGTGCATAACACGTTTAACACGGTCGTAGTCTTGCCGCGTCTGACTAAACATCTATTTCTAATCTAAACCGGAAGAGGGTCTTCTCCACCGATTCTAACGGTATCCACCGGAAGGTTCAGGACTGAGGTCAAGCCTTGTCACTCATCCTTCAAGGCCACCGGCTGCAACTTATAACAGCCATTTTGATTTCTACACTACTGTACATAAATATTAGGAATCTAATAATTATTTAACACTAACACTATTTACCCATAGATTGAAGGAGAATAGTTGGATTCGTACCTTTCCCTAAAAGATAAGGGGTGTAAAATGCAATCAGAATTTGAACTCGTCTAGCCGTGTTCATTTCCTATAACGGTACCCATTACACCACAAGCCACCCAACATTGTAACGTTGCTTTTCTTTTCGGTGAAGATAAACCGCTGAAATAGTAAAAAAAAGTTTGACTCACAAGGTATAATCTACTCTTGAATACAACCGAGTGATACACGTCAGAAAGCAGACCCCACATTCAATGAAAGTGCCAGTAGGAATAAAATAGATACCACAAGACGCAAAGAAGAAATATGCGCAATATATGTTGATATCTCTATAAATTTAGTACAGAATCTAGTCCCTGTTTTCAACCTTGTGCGTTCCCCAAAATTAATAAACAGAAAAACTTAAATTTTCGAACTGTTGTTCTCATCTTTATTGTTACTAGCGCCCCCTGGGCACAAGTATCTAAGTTTTAATGTAATAAAATATATCAAATTAGAAAAACTGACAAAACCAAATAAGAATGAATTTAAAAATATTACAGTTTTTTTAATGTTATTTTAATTGATTTCTATATAAAATCATATATAGGATTGGTTTTAATACATTTGAGAATAACATGATAGTATTAGAAATCAGTAACAGCAAATAATTATTTATTAAACCCAGTTTTGTTAAAATCATTATGCAAATCATTCCCACCATATACTATGTAGATCTTTACTTCTTAGAGATATGTAACACATATTTTAGGATTTTAAATGTATTGATATTACAAGGTTGTTCTTTATTCTATGTATTGATGAATTTGGGTAATGTGACATAAGCAGTGACGTAGTTTCGGTTACAGACAAATAGAGACCGAATCTTCATTATCAATAGATATACACAACGTTTCGGCCGGTGTGCCCTCTGGCCTTCTTCTAGAACATTTATATTGAAAAATAAATGTACGTTGTATAAAATATTTATTATTAGGCTAAGGTGTTACTTGTATGAGTATCGAACATTAATCCTTATGTTGATGAGATTTCATTTCTTAGTGAATCTGAATAAAAACAGAGACAGAGAAATTAACTGAGACTTTAAGATGAAGCCAGAATATTTCTATCGGTGGGCCACGTTCTTAGTAAATAAGTAACGTCTATGAGCCGAGGCAACAACATTACTGAAGAACTATTACCGGTAAAATGTAGCAGAATATGCCTGTCTGTTTCATAAAAGCGGACATTTCCAATTGACTGGGCCACAACAGGATATTAATGGGTTGTTGTTGTAAAAAGCATTTCACACCTTACTTTCTCTCTCTCTCTCTCTCTCTCTCTCTCTCTCTCCCTCTCTCTCTCTCTCTCTTTCTCTCTCTATATATATATATATATATATATATATATATATCACTGGTACTTGAATGTTCAAAGATGTCATGAAATTGAAGCATGCTATCAATTTCAGTGAAATGCTTTCAAAGTTGTGAATATCGGTAGCAAGCCGAACAAGTAGAATATAATGTCATTGAATTATATCGAGACAGATTGACAACAGGGAAACTCGCAACTTTCTAAAGTGTTTAAAGTATATGGAGTGGGAGGAACTAAGAGCTCTCTCTCTCTCTCTCTCTATATATATATATATATATATATATATATATATATATATATATATATATATATGTCACACACACACACACACACACACACACTTACACACTCACATCTTTCTGTATAGCCCTAACACTTACCTTTTTTCTTGAGTGGCTTTTTTACTCACTCTCTTGTCCCCTTCTATGTTCCCTTTCTCTTTCTCTCTTTCCATTCTGTCTTCGCGAGAAAAACAGTATTGATAGAGATTGATAGACATCCTTACGATAGCACAATGGTTAGCAAGAATACCGATTATCTACTGGATTCTACTACTACTACTACTACTACTACTACTACTTGAAATCTTATGCAATGTTTGTATGTCATATAGCGTTAATACTCTTGGGAAAAGTATGAATTTAACTATTTTCCCTCCAGCTGTGGGTAAATAGTATGGTAGACTGGTCTTTATCCTTGGTTAAGCAACCAGTCTTGGAAAAGAAAAACTGAATTTAAATCTGGTATATTCCATCTAATGGATTGATTTTGTGTCACATCCTACTCGTACGGAGTGGTTAGTAAATATGTACTACTACTACAAATAATACCACTACTACTATAAACTTAGATAACTATCAGTCTCTCTCTTTATACGCATATATATAACTCTCTCGCGGACTAGGAAGCGCGTGGTTTAATGGTTAAAGTCATGGGAAATGGACTCCTCACCCCGAGTTCAAATCCTGGACGTGGTAATTGCATTTCACTTAGCGCTAATAAAAGGTATGAATCATACTCTCCCTCCAGCTATGGGCAAATAGTAGGGCAGGCGGGGCTCTTTAACCTTGGTTAGGCAACCGGTCTAGGAGAAAGAAAACTCTGAATTCAAACCTGGTGAACTCCGCTTAAGAAATTGACCTTGTGCTGCATCCTGTTCGTGCGAAGGGGGTTATATATATATATATATATATATATATATATATATATATATATATAACTCTCACTCTCTCTCTCTCTCTCTCTATCTATCTATATCTATCTATCTATCTATCTAACACACACACATTTTCTATAGCCCTCTCTCATTCCTTCTTTCATGTTTGCTTTCATTCCTTTTTCTTCCTCTTTACTTTTTTCTTTCTTTTTTCTCTTTTTTCTGTTTCTTAATCTTTCCTTCTCTTTCCTTGAAATCTGTGTTTCCATTCTGTCTTTTTACTTACGGTTCTTATAAAAAGAAATCTTTTTCTTTCTTTCTTTTCCTCCTTTACATTTCGACTTTTTCTTACTCCTATAATATTTTTCTATTTATTTTTTCCTCCTATTTCTATTTCTTTCTTCTTATCTTTTATTTTTTCCTACTTTCTTTCATTTTCTACCAATTTCTACTTTTTTTAAAGTGATATTCTCACCTAATCTCTTGTTACACAAGTTTCACTCTTCGGGAATTTGGAACGAATTTGCTTCAGACTCTCTTTTAAATTGCCTCATACATAGATGCAACTAAAATTACCCGCCCAAAATACCCTTCTGCTAATATATACATTTCACCACAAACGATCTTCGAACTGTAGGCTGTGGCAATAAAATACACCGACTGTACCTCTGCAAAGTGGGAACTCCTCCCCAACCTGGTGGCTGAGCAGTCATGCAACACTCCACTTTGGCCCATAGTTAGGCTAGACGGGCGGTCAGAGATCAATCGGCTGGTCACGTCAAACCCTAACACATATGTTTCTCCCAACCTTATTGCCCTTATTACAAACCCCAACCCTTTTATCATATATATATTTACCAACCCCTCCGCACGAACTGATCTGACACAAGGTCAATTTCTTAAGCGGAGTTCAACAGTTTTGTATTCAGAGTTTTCCTTCTCCTAGACCGGTTGCCTAACCAAGATTAAAGAGCCCAGTCAGCCCTACTATTTATCCATAGCTGGAGGGAGAGTAGGATTCATACCTTTCCCAAGGGTATTAGCGCTAAGTGAAATTCAATTACCACGTCCAGAATTTGAACTCGGTGCGACGAGTCCATTTCCCATGACTTAACTTCCCTTTTTATCATATAGGTGCTAGAAGTCTTGGCTGAGTGTCTTAGTGTCCTGGGTTAAACTACATCTAATGGTGAAGTTCCAATTTTGGTGAATGTGGACTACCCCTTCATCACCATTACTCCTAGGTCCACTTATAACTTATCATTCAAGCCCTTTTTTTCTATGCGTTTTTAAAGTCTTATGAGAACGAACATTATTGCTTTACAGTCAAGTCTCGATGAAAGCACCGGTTCCCGCTAGATCACTGAAGTTAAGCAGATATTAGCTTGTTTAATACTTACACGGGTGACCAATTAAGCAACAGCAAGTACTGTAAGTAAACCAAATGTCAAAATGATTTGATTTGGCATTAAATAACCTAGAAAGGGTTGATATGCCGTAAAACAAAACAATCAACCAACGAACATTATCATAAAAAAAACACTGATTGATCGTATTATTTAGATTTTTTGGACTGTTATCCTTATCTTTATACTTATGTACACAACGTTTCGCCAGATGTACTCTCCGGTCTTCTTCATGTATTTCTTATCGAATTTGGGAACCTTCTTGTCAAACTCGAGAACCTTCTTATCAAACTCAATAGCCTTCATGGAACTTTGAACTGAATCCTTTATTCAATCCATTGGGCTATATTGTTGTCATTCCGTTATGAGAGCAAGCGTTAAGCTATGTTAAGTATTCTATGTTATTTTCGCCCGTAGTGAAGATTGAACCTGCAACCTAGAGCTGATTGTCACTTAGAACTGTATTAATGCGTCATGTTCAACTGGACAACTGATTGATTGATTGATTTTAACGGCATGTCAGCCCGTCTATGTTTATTTTTATTTCTAGAAGTTTGTGTTCATTTTTCTTCATATTTACATTTTTGTCTAGTTGTTTCTTAACTCTTTGCCTACTTTAAACCTCTCACAGCGACTCTCCCTCCACACCCGAGCAAAGTAAAATAACTGATGGTTAGTTTATTATAATTGAGCAGATGGCCTCAGATTACAACAATAATAGAACTTTATTTGAATAGAATGAGTTCTGAATAAATAGATATTGAACTTTGAAATATTCCACCATACAGATAAAAATACCAAGAAAATTTAGTACAGCCGTAGGGGAAATTTGTTAATCAAAGAGTTAAGAATTGTTTTTAATTTTTTGCATACTGTCCTATCGAATACAACTACATTTTAAGCAGATTTATTTGAACCATAGATTGGACCCTAACGGGTACTACGACTTCCAGTCATCGAGGACCTGGGCGTAATGGCAATGATGGGGTACTCTATACTTCCAATATCATCTAAAACTGGAGCCTCGCCATCAGATTCCATTTTGTGTCATACTCAGGAAACACCCGTCTTTTTTGAAGGTCTTACCTCTCTGCAGGAGATACAATTAGTGTAAGGACCTGTTTAGCTCACTTGGTAGACCGTCCGTCTAGGAACCGTAAGATCCAGAGTTCGATACCGGCCCACACACTCAGCATATAAGTAGCGCAAGGATCTGTGCGGTAAAGTAAATAGCTGGTGGTAGGTATGGCGCTCCACTTTAGACGTTCAAAAAATCTCCTTTGTCTAGCGCTAGTGAAAAGTGGATAGACTCCCTCGCTGTCTGGATGATATCGATAATAGGCCACTCCGTTGACTTTACTTACTTTTTGCTTACTAAGCCCTGCCGACAGGGCTGTCATTGGTTGATTTCTTTGCCTAAATAAACATCTTTCTTTCAAGGTATCCTTCAAAAGGTGTGATCGTTCAATTCTATAGTTGGATAGTCACACGGTCCAGCTTCCAGAAATTTGTAATCAAGTATCATCTTTGAATCCGACAATTCAACACAGAGAATAAATTGTGTTTACGTTGACATGTTAAAGGCAGTCGTCCGAAAGATAAACAACGTTTTCTATGGGATTCTTGTTATAAATCTATTTTTCTTCGCCATATTGATAGCGTCTGTCTTTCCGAAAAGAAAACTAAACGTTTAATCAATGACGTTTGTTTTCGTCATATCAAGTATCTTTACAAGAGAAACAGAATGGAATGTGTCTTCAATCTTTACATGTTTACCATTCCTGTCAACACGATTTCTTTAGCACTTTGACACATTTATTTTCCATATTGCTGCAACCATATCTGCAGCCCTGTAATTTCCCTTGTCTCGCCGAATAATATATTCCAACCGACCCAGCTTGGTAGACTCTCCCACACACAACAGAAAATCTCACAAATAATCTGTGGGTTTTGATTAAATGTTTGAGAACGATGATGTTAGGTAGAAATCCTTTTCCAAACATAAATATGTGATAAATAGTTCCAAGAGCTGGTACAGTCTTATCAGCTAAAAGAAGTATTATAAAATAAATCATCATGTTGTGTTTTCTTCTAAAAAAAGAAGATGCAATCGGTTTTGGTTGAAACTGCAGAAACCACGAGTTAAATCCTCAAGCGAAAAGAAACAAAACAAAGTCGCTCACCCGGTTTGGTTAACGACTTGTCACAACTCTCTCAGATCATTGTCAGGACGGTGTAGGTATTTAACAAATCCGTTGCCCGCGGAGAGGATGTGATACAAGGTCTTAAAAATAAGGGTCGAACTCGCTATTCAGTAGTAATATATCTGCAAACCACTACACCACGATTACACGCCCATATGAGGGTGGTGTATGTGACACTTAGTCAAGCAGATCCCAACTCCAACAATGTGCATACAAGGATGGATGGTGGAGGATATCAGGCACTGTCACCCAGTTTCTCACCCTGTTTTTAACAGCGAATCTATCTTAACTGGAACTGAACTCTCTACTTATAAACGGACAAAAGGTGGGATTTTCCGCTTCGACCACATAAGTGGCAAAGACATTTTAAAATAATATGTGTTCTTATTATCCCATTAGAGTTGAGGGGTTTCAATTTGCAAAAGAAATATTGAATTATTTTTTTTTTATTTCCCTGCTACTGTCGAGAAAATTATTCTCCTTCTATTTTATAATCTAGAAATATTTTCTTTCTATTCATCTGAATTTTAGTGCAGATAACATAGTCCTAATAATCCAAATAATACAAATCCTTTCTTTCTGTTTCATCCTACATCCTTTAAGTCTCCTCACTTCCAAATTTTTCAGCTACCACCACCACAACTATGCACATACTATACACACACATTCTTGTACATGCACACGAGCAGGATGCAAAACAATTAGTAAATTTCTTAAACGGAGTTTAACAGATTTTTATTGCGAGTTTTCCTTCTTTAAAACTGGTTACCTAAAGAGCACAGTCTTCCCTACTATTCACATATAGCTTGAGGGAGGATAGTTGGATTCATAACTTTCCCAAGGATTTAATACTATTCCGCACACATACATATATGTACGTACCAACATTCATATGCATTCTTGTAGACAAATATGGGAGACTAGAGACGTGTGTGCTTATAGTGTCACAAATAATCCTCAAATTTATGATGGATACTATACTAATTATGAAATAAATCTAGCTAAATATATTAATGATTATTTTCTTATCTTCTTAACTCCACCAGACTTTGAAGAAGGTTTTTTTCTTTCTTGTTGTGATGAAATATTTATACGACATTTACTTTAAACAATTTGCTAACTACTTTAATTCAATTTGTTGAAAATGCCGTCTTCGTTCCAAAATGTTGAAATGCTTGAAACTGAAATTGAAAGAATTAAATTTCAGTAATTAGAGACATTTGTCCAAACGAAATCGTTGATTTGATTGAATTACAAACCGTTTGGGGTTCTTCGGGCAGTTTTGAACTTAATAAAACACCAAGTCTCAATATTTGCTTCAATCTGTTGATTGAAAAATGAGGAGTTCAATCAATCAGTGTTCAAAAAGCCAATCGAAGAAAAAGGCTTGAAATATTCAAGTGTTTTCATTGAATATCCCCCAAGAAAATTTACTCACATGAACTCGATTAATTGCACGTCACTAATTGACACGAGACAATCAATTCGTATGTCAACGATTAACAATGTAATTCTAGTAAAGGACATAAACCATACAGTAATATAAAGCAGAATTTGCCTCGATCGAATGGAACCAAGATTCCCTTTGATACTTATGTAATATTGTTACTTATTCGGTGGTGGGGTATATATTTTATTTTAAAAAGATTTCTTGAAAATTATTTTCCAAGTTGAATCATTACTAGGCTCAGCCCGACTAAAATTTCAGACCTTATTTTCATTGGTTTGGAAATGTGTTCTTTTTCTTAATAATATGGCTCGTTTACAACTACGTACATGTGGGATGCTAAGTTTCAATCAGACAGATGCCACCGAATTTAGAATTACCGATCTAATTTTAGACTTGACGCAATATCTATTTTCTTTCCCTATGTAGTTGTACAATTTTCCAATCCATATGTAGGTGTACAATTGTTCATTCCCTGTTCTACACAGGTGTACAATTTTTCATCCCCTATGTAGAAAGTGTACAATTTTTCATTCCCTGTTCTACACAGGTGTTTCATTCCCTATGTAGAAAGTGTTCAATTTTTCATTCCCTATCTAGAAATGTACAATTTTTCATTCCCTGTTCTACACAGTGTACAATTTTCATTCCCTATGTAGAAAGTGTACAATTTTTCATTCCCTGTTCTACACAGGTGTACAATTTTCCATTCCCTATGTAGGAAGTGTGCAATTTTTCATTCCCTGTGAAGAAAGTGTGCAAAACGGATTAACAAAGTCTTTTTAACTGTTTTCCAGAGGTAAGATGTGACACAATGTCGCAAGTATGAGGAATCCAACGAGGACCGAACTCGTTTATCAGTAGTAATAGATCTGCGAGACTAGCTTGCTAACCATTACACCACGATGAGACGTCTTTTATTTGGCGGATGGGTAGAGATAATGAGATTGTGTTACACCAATTTTATAAGCTGGGAGGGTGTGTCTGGCTATCGAGCAGGTCACTTTACTATTATTTATTTTACTTGAAAAAGTATATGTCTATTTTAACAATCCAACAAGAAACAGTTTACATTATTTTTCGCTGCGATATGACATAATAAAAGTATTTAACAATTCTTTCATGCTTTTTTTTTGCCGGCAGACAAATCATTTGTACTTGTATTTTTTTAATTCCATTTTTCGCTCTCGTGAAAAGATAATAATAATAATAATAATAATAATAATAATAATAATAATAATAATAATAATAATAATATGGGAGGGTGAGCTCTCAGAGTAATTTTGACAAACGAGAAAAGAGTCCCTTTGGTTTTAATTCTTAGTTTTCCTTCTCCTTGACTGGTTAAAATCCTACTGTTTATCCATAACTGGAGGGAGAATAGTTGGATACGTTCATTTCTAAGAGTATTAATACTATGTGAAATGCAAACTGCTGTGTCCATGATTTGAACTTGTCTCGCCGTGTCATTTTCCTACGACGGTAACCAATACACAGCACGCGCATTCAATCCTAGGTATATGAAGTTTTCTTTCAAAATATTCTCAAAAGAACATCTAAAATGTTAAATTTGAGAATAATTTACTGAAATGTCGAAACTAAATATTTCAGAAAAAAGTGAATTTTTACTCACAATAAATATATCATCTGCTCGCTCTGGGCAAAATTTATCATTTTTTAAATTCTTTAAAATGTATTTAATTAGAACAAGAAATTTCAAAGAAAAAAATAAGACTGACAATTTATATTAATACTGTTGTATCAGTTAATATTTAAATGCAAAATTACATACAAACACTTAAGCATTCACTTTTTAAAGCCCTCTTGTCTATTCTCGAAAAAAAAAACTCTGTTGAAAAAAAAAGAAAAAGAGAAAGAAATAGAAGATTCAATTGAAGAGAATTAAAAATTCCCAACTTAGTGTAAAGTAGAAACTAATTATTTTTATGAAAATGTGAATTTCTTTCGACATGATTATTTGCAATGTCCGATTGTAACAGAAGGCGAGAAGGACGTGAGGCGGCTGCTGCTGCTGCTGCTGCTGCTGCTGCTGATGATGATGATGATGATGTAGAAGTCCATTTTTGTTTTGTTTTTAGTAAATCTTCAGACTTCTTTTCTTTTCTTTCTTTTTTTTTTCTTTTTTTTTTTTTCTTCTGTTTTATTTAAGAATTGATTTGGAACAGCAATTAATTTAAAAAAAAAAAAGAAAGAAGATAATAAGCTTGTGTGATTCTTAAAGTTTAAGTTTTGATTTGATTTTTCTAAATCTTTTTAGTCCTAATTTTTATTACTTTCTTACTAATTTTCTCATTAAAGGAGAAATTTAATTGGGAAAAAATATTGTGACTCATTCAAATAATTGTGTATCAACATCTAATTAACGTTTTAAAAGCAATGAACTGTACAAATTCCAATCCAAATTGTATGTTATTATGTCGCCTCTTGGTTAAGGTGCTTGGCCTGTCACCATATAAATCCGGTTTTGAATCACGACAGTCCGTTAATTTCATATAATTTGCGATTTTTTTATAAATCAGTTTAATCAGTGTGACACATTATGGTGAACAAATCAATTTAATGACAACGTCTTTTATATATACAAATAATAATTACTAAATAGATTCGAATTAGCGAAGTAACATTCTGCATGTGAATATTAATGAGTTTATATGTTTACAATATACAACATGTAATTGGTAACATACTTAGTGTAAAAATATATAAAAATATATAATGCCTATATCTCCACAGGAAATAAGTGTTTATGCTGTAAAGTAAGAGATTATAATCTTATTTTGTAAACGACGCAAGGAGTTTAATCATTTGCGATACAAACTTAGTAAATATCTCTTCTATGCACAGGTTTGAGCACCTGCCAGATTTTGAGATCGTTTATTAGTTAAGAAAAATCTATCTTCCGGAAGAGCCCATTTGTTTTGGTCTTTAACCAAGAATATACTCTGTTTATTAAATATGTACCATAGGTAGCACATTCCCCCTCGTCTAAAAAGGCCAGGGTCGAGTTAATTGCCCGTTTCCTGGGGCGCCCCCCAAAAGGGAATGCCGAAGGGATCACGAAATGGCCACTGCATGAGCTTCGGTTTGTGCGTGGCTCCCTATGTTAAAAATTCCTTGTATCAATCCGACCTGGTGGGAGGTCGGCAAAATACTCGGTTTATTAAATATGTACCTCAGGCAGCACATTCCCCCTCCATCTAAAAAGGCCAGGGTCGGGTTAATTGCTCGTTTCCTGAGGCGCCCCTAAAAAGGGAATGCCGAAGGGATCACGAAATGACCACTG
The DNA here is from genome assembly GCA_023376005.1 of Doryteuthis pealeii. Taxonomy (NCBI): domain Eukaryota; kingdom Metazoa; phylum Mollusca; class Cephalopoda; order Myopsida; family Loliginidae; genus Doryteuthis; species Doryteuthis pealeii. Next base: position 53,757,121 of record CM042138.1, read on the forward strand.
CATGAGCTTCGGTTTGTGCGTGGCTCCCTATGTTAAAAATTCTTTGTGTCAATCCGACCTGGTGGGAGGTCGGCAAAAAATGTTTATTAAATATCTACATGTAAAGATGAATTGATCCGGATGAAAAATCAAACACAGAATTCATCTTTTTTTTTCTGCGTTGCTAAAAATCTATTTTCTTCTTTGGCTTTTCTCGAAAAGAAGATTAAAAAACTTTTCTTGAAAGATTCTGATGTTAGAACATTAAAACGTGGTCAGATCCTTTAAGAAAAGAAGGTCACTGGTCAGAAATCATAAGGACGTGTTTGAACAGAAGAATTGCGGAAATATTCCTTTGAAGAACTGACGTAGGTGAGATCTCACGCAGCGTAATGACCGTAAAGCAAACTAGGGGGGACACTCCTTCTACAGACAGAAATCCGTCGGAAGAAATGTCCAAAAAATGCCAATGCCGATATTCAAAATGTCAGTGATTGAAAGTCTATTTCGAAATAATATTATTGATGATTTTGTGAGCCTAGTAAAGATCAATATACAGTAAGGACATATATATGACTATGGTCAGGGTGTTTGCTGAAGCACAATCTGACTAACAGAAAAATGGCACACACACACACACACACACACACAC
>CM042138.1:53760251-53767751 GCA_023376005.1 Doryteuthis pealeii
TTCTCTTCTTTCTGTTATGTTTACTCCTTTTTCTTTCTCTTGTGTGTCCTTTCTCTTCTTTAAATTGTAAACTGTTCCGGGTCATCGTCATCATCATCATTATCATCATTATCATAATCATAATCATCATCTCTCTCTTCACCCCTCTCTCTCTCTCTCTCTCTCTCTCTCTCTCTCTCTCTCTCTCTCTCTCTACATATATATATATATATATATATATATATATATCTTACGCTTACGGTCAAATCACGTTGTAAGAACCGCTTCTCACTAGATCACTATCACTCCCACAAAAATATGATGATATTTCAACCAAAGCAATAACAGTTAAGAAAACTACTTTTTCTAAAAGCGAAAATGATGCTGACTTCTTCTATCATCACCTACAAATCTAGAAATCTAGAATTCTAGAAATATTTTGTTAATAAAAGGAAAGTAAATTCATCAAAAAAATGTTTATAATGAATTAAAACGTGGAAATGGATAGATGTGATTCTGTATAAATCCCACATTGAAGTTGTGAAACTTAAAACTATTGCATAAAATCTTTTATACTACCTATAAGTTTTTTCACATTTTTACTAGTATATTCTTCATCTTTTAATTTGAAATTAAAAAGTACCAAATATCAGACAAACATGTAGATTGTGCAAATACAAGATCGAATCTATTGATCACTTACTGTCAAGCTGCTTAATTCTAGTAACGATAGAATATAAAGAAAGGGTATTATATTCATTGGGAAATGTAAAAGTTCTATGGGATACCGAAATCTGAAGAATAGTATAAAAATCAACCAGAACCATGAATGAATCAACCAGAACGATGAATGAATCAAATGAACGATTCACAAATACTTATATATTAGCAGAGATCTGAAGAGTTGTGGAACATAAAAGCGACGGTGATACAAATTGTAGCTGGAGTCGTTGGAATGGTTCCCAATGGTCTGGAAAAGAGCCTAGGGGAACTGGAGATCAGAGGAATAGTCAAAACCATCCAGACTGTTAACATGTTAGAATACTTAGAAGAGTCGTGGAGACGTGAGAAGACTTACTGTGATTTAGACTTTAGTGAAAAATCAACAGTTAAAACTGGTGTGAAAAATTTGCAATCCAACAACAACAACAATCAAAACAACAATCACAACAAAACAGCATACTAACACAACGAGAATACAAGGCTAGGCACGACTAGATTAAAAAGGGGATTCATTATGTGCGGGAAAATAAATTTTGGGCATACAACAAAATGGTATATGAACAAACCAGAATCTGTTTTTGAGAATGAAACGCATAAAATTCTCTGTGACTTTGAGATCCATACGATCAACTTATTCCAGCCAGCATTGTTAAGATCGGCTAGATTACTTTGAAGACTCCTGGAGACACGAGGAGACTTGCTGTAACTTACTCCAGTAAAAGACCATTAGCTTACGCTGGTGTGAAAAACTTGCATAATAATAATAATAATAATAATAATAATAATAATCGAATGCAATGGAGACATATAATGAGTCCTGGGGAACTGAGGAGACTTGTTGTCACTCAGACTCCAGCGAAAGGCCATCAGATAACGCTGATGTGAAAAACTTACAAATAATAATAATTTCATTTTGTATACTTATGTGATTTATGTGCAGTTTAAAGGTTTACAACTTTATAACTAATTTAAAACATGTATTTTTTCTAATATGGAAGAATTTCGCCGAAAAATTTGATGGATGATTTTTCATCAACTCATACAATCAATTCAGGACAAAATGTTTGGAAAAAAAAACTGACCCAATATCCAGACGAACGGGCTTCAATTCAAATAAAACCCAGTCAGTTAAAAAGAAATGTTTTAGCAAAAGTAGTTCGATACCAATGCTGAAATTGTAAAGCGTGTGTCCACGAAAGTTATTTAATGAAAATGTCACATGATCCATTTATAAAAACTCGTTTGTTTGGTTTGATACCAACTGATGGAAAGAGATAGGCACCCCCGACATTGATCAACGCCAGTCCATCGAAAGGCCAAGTTACCGACCAATAGAGGCTTTTCTTAAAGCCAATATGTCGGGTTGAAGAAATCAATTAGGACCAAGAAGAAGAAGAAGAAGAAGAAGAAGAAGAAGAAGAAGAAGAAGAAGAAGAAGAAGAAGAAGAAGACGTTGCTGTTCGATAGTAATATCGTGGCAAAATGAAACCGCCAACATTTCGTTATGAATTCTGTTTGCATTTCGGGATTTCATGTTTATTTGCTCTTTTCTCATTTCCGGAATCATCAGATTAAATGGACGCCAGTTAAATGATGACAAGTTGAATGTAAAGGGCTGTTTGGAGTGGAGGCGGGTTACTTAGGTACTTAAGTCTGGCAAAAGATTACATACACACACGCATACACACGCGCGCACATACACTCACACACACATATATATATATATATATATGTATGTGTGTGTGTGTGTGTGTGTGTGTGTGTGTGTTGGCTGGTTAAGTAGTTGTTTTTTTTACGACATATCAACCCTTTTCCTTCCCGAATCAATTCGGATTTTTTACGGGACCCGCTTTTGCTTAAGTGGTCATCGCTGTTTAACTTCGGTGATCTTGAACCGTTAGTGTGTGTGTGTGTGTGTGTGTTGTGTGTGTGTGTGTGTTGGTTGACAGGTTGTTGTGATTTACAACATATCAACCCTTTTCATTTAATGCCGAATCAAATCATTTTTATAAACAAAGGACTCGGATTGCTTACAGGACATACTGTTGCTTAAGTGGTCAATTAAGTATTGAACAGGCTAATCTCTGATTAACTTCGATGATTTTTCGGAAACCGTTGGTGAATATGTGTGTGTGTGTGTGTGTGTGTGTGTGTGTGTGTGTGTGTGTGTGTGTGTGTGTGTGTGTGAATTAATGCATATATGGATATTTAGGTAGCAGATTTTTATTAATGCATATTATAATAGACAAGGAAAAATGCATTATGTTTTTTTTTAATTTGTTCTTATTTATGAACAAGAGAACGTACTTCCGAATCAAATAAATGTAGAAATCTTCTAAAATACTCATGTTTTCGAGCGCTTTTGGCAGTCTATCCTGTCATTTTCAAGAATGTTACTTTGTTTTTATAGGGTTTAGTCAAATTTAATCTTTATTGTCTCAAGCCACATAAAAACTGATAGGAATTGAAATTTTACATGTTTGTTTGAATCGTTCCATTGAATAATCAAAATATTTATTCAGAAAACAATGGCATTAATATAGGAAGTCCTTTAGATTCAATCGTTATAAATCTGTTAAAATATATCTATAGACGTTATTTTTGAATTTACAAAAATATTCTTCTATTGTTCTGATCTATAGAAAAGACGTTATCCTTTTAGAATTTTTTTTCGAACATAACAAGTAGTGTTAATATTTTGAAATGGAACACTATTGAGGATAATAGAAAGCTAAGAATTCCTCCAATTTAATTTCATTTTTGTTTTTTCCTTTGAAAATATCTTTCGGGGAAAGCTTTAATCGCCCGGAAAATAGGTTAACAAAAAACACAAATGAACATTGTCAATGAATATCTTTTTTAAATCTTATATTTATATACAGTCGGATTTATTTCCATTTTTCTCAAATATATATATATATTATATATATATATATATATATATATATATATATATATATATATATTAGGGAGATTGAAAAGAAAAAGAAAAATTACAAAAAATCATGATTCTGTTGTATTCAACGAAACTAGTGTGAATATTTCTCTGAATTTTGAGATGCGGTTGGATAATTTGTATTATTTGTATCATTCGTACTATTGTCCTCGTTTTTATTGTTACCTACACAACGCTTCGGCCGATTTGCTCACTGAAGACCGGAGGGAAAATGGCTCGAAATGTTGTGTAGATAACAATAAAGAAGAGGGAAATACTCTGAATAATACAAACAATACAAATCGTTTGAATATCTCTCTCTCTCCCCTTCTCTCTCTCTCTCTCTCTCTATATATATATATATATATATATATATATATAGAGAGAGAGAGAGAGAGAGAGAGAGACAGACAGACAGACACAGACAGACAGAGGGAAAAAACACACACACACACACACACACACACACACACACACATATATATATATATATATATATATATATATATATATATATATATATATATAACTACCAAAGAAATAAAAACTTAATACACCGTCACCCCGTTATATTTTATTTCAACCAGAAACTCAAACAAATGTGTTCTAACCTCATCAGACGGGTTTTACAAAATACAGGGATCCTCAAAAAAACTATCACCAGAAAGATATTCTCATTGTTCACAAAAAATTATGACAACAATATCAAATTTAACCTTTATGGCATGGCAAAAAAGATATAATAATAATTGCGCTTTTGGGCGTTATTTGAGTTCTGTCATTAGAAGATTTGAAGATATAACTTGTTTGTGTGTGTAATTAAATATTATTCAAACATTTCATCTTCATAGTGTATTATGATTAACGAATATTGATGATAATTTTTAGAGCACAGTCACTGCAGAACATTTTTCCGAAACTCATCTGTGGAGGTGATTTAGTCTGCCAGGGAATCTGATTTCAAAGTCTCTCTAACTTTGACTGATATTACACAAGATGTTCTTACATTTTTTAGCATTTTGGGGTGATCTTCACTTTGCCTGTTTTAATATATATGTGTCCATAATGCTTTTTACTATGAAGACATTCTTTTTAGTTCTTCAGTGTTGTTGTATAACCCTTTCCCTGTTGGGTATATATATTGAGATAATTCTTCTATTAAGATTATGAGAGCATCCCTGGTTATACCCCTATAATCTTTTTTACTTTCTTGCAGAAGTAGTTGGCTGGTACCTTATGGCTGGCTTTCTTATCTTCTGTAGTCTGTTTCTTGTGTAGCTAGGCAATTCTTCTAACTACTATTCTTCTATTTCATTTATGATTCTCAAGAAGCTGATCTGATTTCGCCAAGGCCATCATTAGTTCCCGTAGAGACAACCAAGGCGTGTATTTTGGGATCACATTTTTATTCAGAACCATAACTTTCTCTAGCACGATCCTCCAACTACATGCGTGAGTGAAAAGGAACCCATCTTTAAATTAGGAAGTATTCAGCTTAACTACCTAAGCTAAACTGAGCCTTCTTTCCCACAGTCTGTGTAACTGAAAAGAAGGATACCTAAAGGTTATTTCACGCCATCATCTAACCCTACAGATTTTGAATTTCAACAAACTTAAATTAAAAATCTATTCTAACCGTCTCTTCACTAACCGCCCCTCTCCAAAAAAAACAACGGTGATTATTTTCTGAATGTTTGAGATGAGGCTTGATGATTAGTATTATCTGCGTTATTCGGACTATTGATGAAGAAGACCGGAGGGCATATCGGCCGAAACGTTGTACAAATAACAATGAAGATGGGGACAATAGTCCGAATAACGCAGATAATACTGACGGTGATTATCATTATACTACAATGCCTCTGGTTGATGTCATGTTTTAGCATTCTATATTGTTGGCAGCTGATTTTTTTAAAATAATTTTCTGTATGACGTAAGAGCCTTTCTTGGACTGATGTGATGGTCCATCTTAGCCAATTGATTTTGTAAGTTTTTTCTCGCATGACATTAAGCTAGTGGTGACATGCTTACACTTATGCCGTACTTATTTGATGAACAAACAACGTACCAGACAAAAATACCAGGTCAGATATCATCTTTCAAGACGCGCGAGCAATCGCTCCATCCAAGTGTCATACGAAAAAAGCATAAAAATAAACAATCTCCCTGATGTAGCACTAGCGAAAATGGGATAGATTCCTTCGCTGTCAGGCTGATACGACAACTTTTTATTTTATATATTAGCATATTAACTATGTATTAGCATATTACTATATATATATATATATATATATATATATATATATATATAGTCATCCACAGACACAGCTTCAGTGTGGCTAGACACAGCAACTACCGCTGACCAGGAGCTAAATCCGACTGACTTTTCCTCAGCCCGATTCATTAACCTCGGCAATTTGACAGCTGCCGTAAAAGGGTGTTGTTTAAATTATTAAATTCATACATTCGTTTATATATTTTTTACGATCACCAAAGAGATCCAGTCTGTAAACAGTGATCATTGCTTTTATATATGCTTGAAAGGTAATTTAAGCCCCTAAAGAGCTCTACCGAGTTTTGGGAGCATATATATAATATTATATATATATATATATATATTATATGTGTGTGTGTGTATGTGTGTGTGTTTTCTCGTTGAGAGTAAATACCACTTATATGTGTTAATTTTTCTGTTAGAGTAATTCCCATTTTATTTGTATGTTAACTTTCATCTAACAAGCCCTTAGATTCTGGTTGAAGATAAAAATTAACTTACAAATAAAATGGGAAGTTGAATATTCCCCTCACATTCTATCTTTAAGTTTACAGAGAAACTAACATATATAAGGCGTAATTAATCAAGACATATATAGAGAGAGGGAGAAAGTGACAGGAAGGATGTGAAGTAAGAGACGGTTATGTTTTTGACTTAATTGCAAATTTCACTTTGCTAACTCACTTCTTTCCAGATCACACATATATATATATCCAGAGCTTAATGGGTGGCATAAAGGGTATGTTTTTTCTAGTGTGTGTATATATATATATATATATATATATATATATATATATATATATATATAAGACAAACACAAAACACACACATTGCTACTAAGACAAACAAGTACACAATACTAATAGAATGGATTGATACAAGCATCCCTTTATGCGACTTCGAACTGTTAGAAATGTTCTGACTAAGGGATATTTCAACCCGAAATATTAGGAAAACAATAAATCGCAAGTAAATAAACAGCATCCTCGTTTCCTCATCTTTCTTTACATTCGCATCGTGATAGCCTTCAAAACCAACCCCTAAATCAAATATACGCACTAAGCTTCAAGCAAATTATAAAATTCTCATATATATGAAGATAGGAGGGTTGGAGTAAAATCTGACAGTATGAATGGAGGTAAAAGAAAAAGTGAACAAAAATAATGACTCAAACAAGTCCAAGTGGGAAATAAATATTTTGTCCTTCTGGCGAGAAGAACATCTTCAGTCTGATTTTATTCAAGGCAAAATACGTACATTTGTGTTTATAGAAGAGAAATTGAGTTAGTGGTGGAATTGGGGGGTAGGGAGGTTAGGGAGGATTTGATTGAAATGAGAATAACATCATATAAAGTGGAGTAGGGAGTTCAGAGGATGCTGGTAAGATGAGAAGAGGAGGTTGCTAGGTGCTTGTTTTGAAGGGGGTTGGGAGAAGTGGGTAAAATTCATGGTTAGGAGGGAGTTCGATTTATTGCATGGGGATGATATGGATATATATATATATATATATATATATATGTGTGTGTGTGTGTGGTGTGTGTGTGTGTGTGTGTGTGTGTGTGTTAGCAGGGATGCCACTGGGGAATGT
>CM042138.1:53772751-53775251 GCA_023376005.1 Doryteuthis pealeii
TAAGTTTGTATTTCTTGTCATGTTGTCTATTTACATCAGTTTAATCATCGCTTCAATACGTAATGATTATTTTTAATTTTTAGTTACCAGGCCATACAAGTAAATCCGACGAGTATCTCTTAGAGAGTATTAGGTGAGTCAGCATCTCACAGTCCAGTATAGTTCATTACCTTTACGTCAGCTGCCCAATAGTACCTCACGTTACCAAAATATTGCAAAACTTTGTAAACTATGGTAGAGTTGCAAATTGGACTGGAAATTGCGTTATTGACTATTTTACAGAATTTTGATATGAATATGATGTGGTATTTTTCTGGGTTACAGTAATAAATATAAACACACACACACACCTTTTGAATACCTCGTATTCTGAAAAAATAACGTTCCATTCTTTTTTTCTTCAGAATGCAAGGTGTGTCAAAAAAGTACCAGGTTTAAAGCTTTATTTATCAAGATAGAAATGAAGAATGAATGGAAAGTTATTTTTTCAGAATACAAGGTGTGTCAAAAAGTACAAAGTATCTCTATAATTTTTGACACACCTTATATATATATATATATATATATATATATATATATATATATATATATATGCAATATTTATATGTAAATAGTGCTCAATATCATGGATATATAAGCTAGGGTACCGTGGACATGAATTCAACGCTGCTTAGAAACTGACACTAATGTCTTTTATAAATAAACTAACGGAGAAAAGGGAAAAAATTAGCTCAGGTTATGTAAGAAATGGGCTATAGACCTAAAAAGAATGAATATTTCATTAAAAAATGGTACGGCTGACTGTCGATCTTAACTACTTGGGGACTCACAACGCCCGTGATCTTACCTTTTCGGTGATTGGTGATACACCTGATTGGTGGTGTTTCACAAGTCTCCTTTCTTATACACCTCATGCTCTCGCTTTGATTTCAGTGGAGACATTTCATCGATGCTCTTATTTTAAACCTGGCACGAATTGAGTGCATTGACAAAAGGTTTTTTTTTTTGTTTTTTTAAATTGTTAAATTATACATTTTCATTGGATTACTGCTTTTACAATGTTAAAAATGTCTAACATTTTCTGCAGTGCCGGTCTTGGTTTATCAAAATCTTCTGTTCTTGAAGAGTCTTTTAGATTAGATGCGAATAATGTTACCTCTGCCACAAAAAAGATTGTACTTTTGCTTTGAGGAATTTAAACAATTTTTTTTAATTTTTCCACTCCAGACTTACTGCAGTTGTTTTGTTTTGTTTTTTCTTTTGTAAAACTCAAAGATCAGGCCATGAAAACTTTCCCTTGTAGATTCTATTGTTCTTATTTTATTACTGGCTGTTTTCCATACAAAAGCTGGGATCTGTTAGCTGCCCTATTTTTGTCTACAGATTAAGAAGAGAAAGGAAGAGATGCTGCTGTTTGAGCCATAAATATACAAGTTGGAATTGTCTTGATAAGTGCAAGAGAACGTTGTGCTCGCTGTCTCGATGTGTAATAATATATCTGTACAACGCCTATTGGATGGAGCAATGCTTTTTAGCAGCAATCCTTTTCAGACTTCTGCGACACCACTTGACGATGGCATTCCTGGAAGGCTGATACGCGCATCTGAAACGTAAATTAACGTTCCATGCACCGAAAAAATATTGCTCTCACTTGTATAAGTTGTATTCACAAAACAATTGTGGGACAAGCCGTCAGGATTTTATCTAGCAATACCTTCTCAAAAAACACCGCCTCAAGCTATCGTATCACACTTGCTGAGTCCTGTTGCGTTAATTGACACTATATGGTGAATCGCATTGAACCACAGTCAGGTTGTGGACGCCACCGTAGTTACCAATCCATGTCACCCACTGGCCAATTCAAGAATTCCTTTCTGCCACTGAATTGGTGTGGGATCAACTGCTCGACTCTACAAGCAATTTTTAATGGTCATTTTAACAGATTCTTTGAACGAGGGTGGGTCGATTTTTTTTACAAAGTACGCAATTTCGTCTCACGCCTGATTTCTTCTATATAAGTGTATTTTGAGTATCTTACTAGAATCGATCCCGCCAGTTGATGTAGCACATTCCTGTTGTATAGGGTCATTCTTGACTCGAGCCACTTTTGCAAAACCCTTCTCTATTCTAGTTTATCCTGACAAGGGAAAAATCGACACGCAAGCAGTATTCCTTCTCCAGCCCCGATAATGTGTGCAGCCTCCACTTTTTAAATAATTTTGAGCAGCTTATAAATTATGTGCGTATCTGTAGTTAAAATTTTTAAATAAGGTCTGTTAGATTAAAAATGACGAGGTCCGTGGAAAGTTACAGGGGACGATGAGTGACAACGGTGATATTCCAACTGACCTTCCGGTGGACGGTTTAGACATGGAATTAGTTTAGTTAGTCAGATGCGAGCCGGTACACTATGAGGTAGGATGTATCTTAGGGTTCGCAACTAACCCGCGGCGAAAAAAGGACAGGGCTGAAAATTAAAGCTTCAAGAAACAACCAAGTC
>CM042138.1:53780251-53797751 GCA_023376005.1 Doryteuthis pealeii
TTCGAGTGGAAGAGTGGTAACAATTTTAACCACCCACTTACTTATATGCGACTTACGTAATCCCCTCTCTCTCTTTCCCACTCTCTCTCTCTCTCTCTTTCCTCTCTCTCTCTCTCTCTCTCTCTCTATATATATATATATATATATATATATATATATATATATATATATATATATATAACATTCTCTCCCATACAATTTCTTTTTATTCATTTCTTTTAGCCATTTTTAATTTCCCACCAACTGCGAGGTTTTCAGTTCATTTTGCATAAAACACGAAATCGAAGCGAAGCGAATATTCTCTGTTTAAAAAAAAGAAGAAAAAGATAAAAGATTCAACCAATTTCCCTAGCATATATTCATTTGCAAATGCAAATTAATTCGAAATTTCAACAAAGATTCAGCGTGAAATCCGTCATATATAGAAGCGACAATAACACCAGCCAGCTCTAACCAGGCTACAACCAGCGAAAAATATGAGGAAACTTCAAGCAAAGATTCTACGCCTATAAGGTATCATTCAGGAACGAAAACAAGAGGACCGCTACAAGACTCACAAACCTGGTATGGAATTACAAAGACCAAGGAACCCCCTACAATATAGAATGGAAAATTTAGGACCAGCCCAGAACGATATATCAATGGATCCAAGTGATGCGCAATATAATCTACAGAAAAATTCAGGCCATGATCACCCGATGGATACTTTACGTGATACATCAAGTAACAGTTTTTATCAGTTTTAGATATTTTAATATCTTGTATTTTGCATCAACTTTATTTTGGTTTTGGGACATACATCACTCTTGTAGATACACAACTACAGGCTCGAGGAATTAATAATTACTCTTCATTCTTGCAGTACTGATATATATATATATATATATATATATATATATATATATATATATATATATATATATATATAGTTTATGATCTTTTCAGCCAACCCTCGTATATATATATATATATATATATATATATATATATATATATATATAATATACCAAACCTCGCGGTAAGAAAAACACAGCAAATAATTTGATTATAAAAATATACTACCAAACATTACCCAGGGAGAAAATAATTTTTGGAAAAAAGAAAAGACCAAGATAATCGAACCAACCAAAAATAATCTATTGGTACAATATTTGACCAAAAGAAAAAACAATTTATATGTATTTATATATATATATATATATATATATATATATATATATATATATATATATATAAGATATATATATTCATACAAAACCGCCAGGAAACTAAAGCTAATAAGTAAAAATAATGAAGATAAATCTAATGAGTCAGACGAACCTACTAAAGGTTTCGCTTAATGCTCTTCAGGGCTAAAATCTGACTAAAGAGACTTGGAGCAAACGCATTAAATATAGTACAGTATAGATTTAATGGTGTCCTTTGTTTTTGTTATTTTTCTATTGGTCGTTTTAGTTTATGCTAATTTTTTGATTCACGGTGGTAGGTACTATATTTAATGCGTTTGCTCCAAGTCTCTTTAGTCAGATCTTAGCCTTGAAGAGCATTAAGCGAAACTTTTAGTAGGTTCGTCTGACTCATTAGATTTATCTTATATATATATATATATATATATATATATATATATATATATATATACGAGATACTCTCGTGGAAGGTGATCAAATGAGATTTATAACTTATAATATTTTATAACTCATATATTATCATATATCATATATTATCATATATTATGATATCATATATCATATATTATCATATATTATCATATATAATATTATATATATAACTTTAATATCTTTTCAGCCAACCCTCGTATATATATATATATATATATATATATATATATATATATATATATATATACTCTCGTGGAACGTGATCAAATGAGATTTATTTTTGGACATATTACCTTTTGTGGTCTACTCACTTCTTCTGTCCATGTTGCAGAACCTCTGACCCATTTGTCAATAACGTCATCAACAGTCAATATGATGTCATCGAAGGAAACTTTTGTTCGGAGAAAAAAATAGAAAAGTAAACATACTATAGAAGATGCGAATTTAGCATCTCTACATATTACAGACTAAAAATATTTCTTTATTTTTATTAAGTTGTTCTTATGCCAAAAAATATATGAGTCCTTCTAAATTTGCTGTCGAGATTGGGGTATCCTGTCGAGATCACGTGTCCTTATGACTCTACTTATCCTAATCTAAGGCAGCAGGGGCTGAGCTCGGGGGGAAACAAATTTCATTTGTGTTGGGTTTATCAGTTTTTCTTCGGGCCAAGGCGGAAAGAATTCGCAAACATTGCAAAGAATAAGATATTTTTAGACTAAATCAATTTTGTCCCGCTTCCAACAAGATAATTTACCAGGCTTATTCTGACACTAGGTCATTATAATGAGACACTCAGTAAAGCTCAAACTCACTACATTATCATTTGGTCTTCGGGACAAGTCTTTTAACCAGTGGGCTGCAGTATTTATTTACCAGCCCTTCCGCACGAACAGGATGTGATACAATATCAATTTTAACATGTTTAAATTCAGAGTTTTCTTTCTCCTAAACTTGTTGCCGTACCAAGGTTAAGAGCCCTGTCTACCCTCCTATTTACCGTTAGATGGTGGGAGACAAGTAGTAATCATACCTTTCCCAAGAGTATTAGCGCTATATGAAATGAAACCCACCTCGTACAGGACTTGAACTCGTGTCACCGTATCCATTTCCCATGTCGATAACCGTTACACAACGGGCACCTCCACCTCTGAGCCACAGTATCACGTTAGTATTTTCTAAGCTGTAAAGTATGGCTCAAGGTCATATAAATAAAGCATCCAATGATTCAATTACGCTAACAAAGTGTCTAGAGCAGTGGTTTTCAATAAGATAAAATTACCCCGGGCGAATTCTGAGGTTTTCGAATGGAACTTGGACCGCATATTGACAGATTCAAATGGTTGAAACATTCTTCTTTCCCCAAATTACAATTCTTCAATAATCCTTGTTTGTGAGACAATCTTGAAAGGAGTAGGTATTAACTCACTCCGTTCGCCAGTGGTAGGGTGTGATACAAGGTCGAACTCATTATTCAGTAGTAATGGATCTGCGAGACTAGCTCGCTAACCATTACAACACGATAGCACGCCTCAATCTTGAAAGGAGTATGACATTCCGGAATATGATAAAAAGAAGTACCGGGGTCAAAATAGCCGGGGTTAAAAAAAATTTCTACAGGGATTAGTGTTCGTGCCCGTTTATTGAGTATATATATATTCACCAACCCCTCCGCACGAGTAGAATGCGACACAAGGTCAATTACTTAAGCAGAGTTTAACGGGTTTGAATTCTGAGTTTTCTTTCACCTAGACTGGTTGCCTAACCATGGTTTAAGATCCCAGTTTGCCCTGCTATTTACCAATAGTTGGGGGGGATTATATTCGTTCCTTTTCCAAAGGTATTAGCGCCATGTGAAATGCAAAGAGTTTTGTCTAGGAACTAAACTCAGTTCGACGAGTCCATTTTCTACGACTCTAACCATTAGACCACGCACCGGTGTATTGTATAGACTTCTTATTTCTCTTCTCGTCATTCTTATCTTGTTACAATGGCCAGATCTTTTATTCTCTCTCTGAGCTCGTTTCTCTCTGTTTTCTGATTTTCTATGAGGATTTGTCTTGGGTGTTTCTCCATCTTTGTGCCCGTTCTTGTTCTTATAAACGAACACAAGACAGTTTATTTTTGACATATTTAATATACAAGTTCCCAAAAGGAGCTCACAGGAGAGACGTCATTGTTTGCGTCCGTCTACATTGGTCGTTGAGATAACTCTAAATCTCTAATTGGTTCTCACTATTGGAATGACCAATTAGAGAAAAGCTAACAAGGTCGACAAAGGGTGACCATCTGTCTATCTTTACAGGATATTTCCATGATTGTCCTGGGTATGACGTTAAACTATCTGATAGTAATGTTTCAGTTTGGAGCTTTGGGGAATGTGGAGTACCCCTTCATCACCATTACTCCCAGTTCCACTCAAGAATGAATAAAACAAAAACGTCTTTGTCATAAAATGACCCAATGAGTTGACATACCATAAAACCCAATCAACCAAGCAAATAACCAACTTCTAACAGAATTATCAGTTAACTCTTTTAATCCTACACTATCGTGCATAATCAATAGTCCACCTATTGATTATGTAACAAGTGTTGTAATGGTTATCATCGAAGGAAATGAAAACGGTAACTCGGGATCATATCCTAGACGACGCTGGTTGTATTCCACATAGCGCTAATACCCTAGAGAAATGTGTGTATCAAGCTATTCTCCCTCCAGCTACTGATAAATCGTAGGACGGACTGGGCTCTTTAACTGTGGTTAGGCAACCGATCTAGGAGAATGGAAACTCTGAATATAAACCTGTTAATCTCTGTTGAAGAAATTGATATTGCTCGTGCATACGGGTTGGTGAATACATACAGGGATTAGTTTCCTAATCTTTACAGTTGGAGAGATGCCCTTCAACTTAATCACAAAGTTACAGTAATGTAAAACTCACTAGCAGTAAACTGTGAGACTTTTATCGCTTCCTAGAACAACGAAAAAGAGAGGTCCGTTTAGTTTGACTATCAGTGATAGTTGTAGGATTGGGGTACTTACTACTTACATAAATCCCCAACACAAACTGGCGGTTGGGCGCAAACGCTGGGGGTTCCAGAGTGGCTTGCCTCTCGTGAAGTGACTCAATACTACCTGAGACAGTACCCTGCAGCAGCTCAGCAGCCCAGTCGTCTCGGACTTTCCCCTGCCACTGGACCAACTGCGGGACTGCCAAGATAGTGGACTGGGATCTGTGCATCCCCTTTCCAAAATATCTAATGCACAAGTTTCACTGCATGCCACCTTCAACTTTCAACAAAATTGTGTGACTAGTTAGCAATCAATTTATTGTAAGAATGGATTGATTGGAATGAGAAAAAGAGAAAAGATGTCACTTATCGATGAGATTTGGTATCTATTCTAATGCAATTGTCACACTCAAAATAGAAAAACAAAAACATTCTTCTTTTTTTGTCGGTACTGATCTAGGCGCGATTAGATCACATAAATTGAGTTACTTTTCATACACATGTACATAGACACTATAGATACACATCTTTATACATGAGTAAAATGTCTTTTATATCAGTAGGCGTTAATTATTGTAGCCCCGGGCTACTAAGAACTACTAAATAATGTTTTACGAAGAAGCGAATGTTTTCAATGCAATTTACCTGAAGTTTCGTTGCTTGCAGCAAATCTCTTAAGAAATAGGATCAGCCAAGCAATCTAATTAAACGAGAAACATGATGTCGTCGCCATCTTGATTGTATCTATTGATCTGTGTCAAGTTGGCAGGGTGCGAAACAGATCTAATCGAATATTCCCACGTAATTATATTTAATATCATCAATTATTCAATTTCCAATCAAATCCTATGAAAACATTTTTTCAAACTAATATATATTAGACACTCAAATGACAGACATTTTTATCGACTTTGAATCTACATGTATTATTAGAAAACTTAAATCCTTGCAAATGTGTCTTGCTGAAAACGGCGATTGATTTCAGTTTCATAATTATATTTTGTTATAAGATGAAAAAACTTATTTGATAAATAAAGTTTGTTAAAAAAAAACAACATTGGTTCTCGGGAGAACTTTATCCTTTTGGGTGTGGAAATCTTAATAAACTTTTCTTTATTTCATTAAATATAAATACATCTTTTAAATAAAAAAAATTAAAACCAAATATTCTCTGATATCCAGAGCAAGTGGATTCTAGTGATTGTCGATGCACACAGTAAATATATAGATGCACATGTGTCATCACCATCTTCTTCAGAAACAGAAACGATATTGGGAGTCCACATGTGATCGTATCTGACAATGCTAGCAGTTTTACTAGTAAGGAATTTTCCAGGTTCTGTACCATAAATGGCATTAAGCATGTTAGATGTGCACCATACCACCCCTCCTCGAATGGACTGGCTGAGCGTGCAGTTCAAACCATTAAGAGTGGTCTTTAAAAAGTTACTGGAGATTTGGAAACACGATTATTGTGTGTATTAGCCCGATAACCGTTTATTCCCGCAATCAACAACGGGTCAATCACCAGCAATGCTATTAATGAGCCGTCAGCCTCGATCTCATCTAGACCTTGGGTATCCAGATTTATCTACCCAAGTCACCACAAGAATAGATGATACTAAAAGAACAACGGATAAATATCGTAGTGAAAGGATGTTCCATATTGGAGATAGTGTTAGTGTGGTGAATTTTCAAGGGAGGCCAAAATGACTGTCCGGAGTTTTAGAGATAGCAGTCTCTCAACAACCGGTGACAGCTTGGTAGGTTGATTCTTGTATTTTTACGGCATATCAATCTTTTTGGGTCATTTAATGCTGAATCAAGTTATTTTGATATCAGATTGCTTACAGTATTTGCTGTTGCTTAGTCACCCATCCACGTATTGAACAAGCTCATCACTGCTTCACTTCGGTCGTCTTGCGGGAACTGGGACTGTAACGATAAATATGTAGATGTGAATGTTTCCCATGACATATTATATACTTGCTAAGAAATTTAAAGTATTTTTCTTCATAGGAATAGAGGTTGCCCATCTCATCTCCAAGAAAACATATGATTAATATATTTCGGTTCACAACGTACACACGCGCACATACATATAATTGGTGGTGCGCTGTTGAAAAGGGACACGGTGACCTGATTTCAAATTCTGGACGAGACTGTTTGAATTTCACATGAGGCTAATACTCTTGTGAAAGGTATGCATTCAACTATTCACCCCTCAACTATGGGTAAATAGAACACCAGACTGGGCTCGTTAAAAATGGTGAGATAACCAATTTAGGAGAAGGAAAGCTCTGAATTAAAACCTGTTAACTCCGGTTAAGAAATTGACCTTGTCTTACATTCTACTCGTGCATATATATATATATATATATATATATATATATATATATATATATATATATATACGGGGGATGTGTTCATATTCATGAAATATCTTTTAAAACCAGCCACATTTTGGGATCAGCTAAAAACAGAAGAATAATGAAACAGCATGTCACAGATTCTCTGAAAAACACTGCTTAGGTTTTAAATTTAAAATGTTCTCTTATGCCAGACCGGTTACTTTTCTAGTTTTAGAGAACCTTGTCTATCCTACTAGTATGGGAAGAATAGATGAATTAATGATTTTATCTAGTGTATTGCGTGAAAGTGAAACGCAAAAATTCTCACCCAGGATTATATATATATATATAGAGAGACAGACAGACAGACAGACAGACAGACGGAGAGAGTGAGGGGAGGAAGAGAGAGGTAGTCCATTAAAGAAAGTTTCCAAATTTATTTGATCCAGAATTTCTTTACAGAATTCGTACATTTTTCCCGCTTCTTAGACTTTTCACTAATGCTGTGCTTAAACCTTTTTCAACTATTCCTTCAAAATTTATAACCACTGTAGATTTCTTTAGCCTGCGTAGGTAACTAGCAAACACACACTTACGCACACACACACGCGTGCGCACACACACAAACACACACATACACACACACACACACACACACACACACACATATATATATATGTATATATATATATTTGGGGGGGGGATATGTGCTTAATTGAAGTCGTACCTAATTTTGAAAATTAATTAATAATTAATTAATTAGGCGGGCATACCTATTCAAATGTATGACTAAACAAATCGAGAAAACTTTATTTTTCTCGATTTGTTTAGCCTTACATTTGAATAGGTATGCCCGCCTAATTAATTAATTATTAATTAATTAATTTTCAAAATTAGGTACCACTTCAATTAAGCACATATTCTCACAAAAATTATCGGCTAAAAAAAAGCCATATCAAAACGCATCGTTTGTTTATTTACTTCTCATATATATATATATATATATATATATATATATAATATATATATATATATATATATATTTAATTGTTTTTAAGATAGTATCAGGAATTTATCTTTAGTGCAATTGTTTGAAAGCTACGATATTTATAACCATTGATAGGCACTTGTTTTAAACCTCCTACGTTTTTTTTTATAAAGAAACTACTATTACTAATAAATTGCCCATCAATATGTCATAAAAAACTATTCTACTAAAGATAATGTCATCCTTTTAAAAAAGACAACGCCTATTGATATTTTCATGAAATAAACTCTATATAGATTCTTTCCAATCGAAAACTTTCACTGTCGTTTATGCTTTGCTAAGAATTATCAAAATAGCGAAATGGACGCTGATACCTTTCCTGGTAAATTGACATTTCAAATATAACGCAATAACATTTCTTTAAAAAAAAAAACGAAGAGAAAAATTACTTCACTCATATCAGATAATTTGACTTTTTCAAATATAATTCCCTTTTTTCTTTTTCTTTTTAAAATAGCTAGTCATTCGTCTCCTCTTTATCTATTTTTGCTGTGGAAGAAATTCCATTCTAATCAGTTTGCAAAAATAGTTCATTTAAACATGATGCCTGAAGCCAAAAGGTCAGCGGAAGTTAGCCTTTATTCGGAAGCATTGTTACCGGAAGTGCAAAGCACATATCAAATCCGTTTCCGATAAACCGAGTGGTCAATCGACTAACATCACGGTCTGGAAACTCATCAAAATCAAGTTTGAACATACCATATAGCGAATAGAATATCTAAGGTATCTGGCGAACGGATAATACAAGAACTACGAGGTATGTCAGAAAAGTTCCAGGACTGATGTTACAAAAGATGCGAGTGGAATCGTCCACTGTAAGTTCTTGCTACAGGGCCAGGCGAATAACCAGCATGTCTAGAAAGAGATTCTGCGCGGGTTGCTTCGTTCAGAAGAGGCAAGAGATGTGGAGGACAACTCGTGGGTGCTTCACCATGACAACGCATCTGCTCACACTGCCTTGAGTATCCAAGAGTTCCTGACTCAGAAGAACATCACTGTGCTGAAGCAACCTCTCTTCCCCAAGCTTAAAGTGTTCATCAAGGGAACCCGTTTTGAGGATGTGCACGACATCAAAAGGGCAGTGACGACAGAGCTACAGAGAATCCCGGAAGAATCCTTCCAAAAGTGCATACAAGCGTGGCAGAGAAGGACAGGAGATTGTATTAGACTCCTGGAGGATTACTTTAAAGGGATAGATTTTGTGTGTATTGTGGCCTGGTTAGGGGCCAGAATAAAGACACAAGAGAAGAAAGGAGTTAAACAAATATATTAACAAAGAACAGTTGTACAAACATATACAAATGAAAAGGTTACTCGCGAGGCGGTCAATCAACTGTCCAAGCATACCGCTGAAATATTGACTCTCCGCTTAAGAGCAGTACCTGCTGCTATTTATAGTTGGAAGAGTTCATGCGTTTGAGGTAAATTACTATAACATTGTGACACCAGTCCTAGAACTTTTCTGACATACCTCGTACATGAAATTTCAGACTTGAAATAGTTGACAGGAGGTTAACAGCCGACCGATTTTATTCAAAGTGAAGTTCGTTAATGTGCATTCATTTTTGAGTTAAAGTTTTAGTTTTAGAAAGAGCTTTGGAGCTTAATCTATAAGTGTAAAATCCATGATGTGCATGTGCGGTTAAATAATTTAAAATTTTTGCAGTTTTACTTTGAATGGATCAAATGAACAAGTGATGAAAGTCAGACATGACGAACAATGACAACAATGACAAAAAAAAGCCGATGGGATAAAACGATATAACAAACGCTACGCATCAAAAATCAATGTTGCTTAGCTGAGAACATTTTTCAAATGTGACTCATAATATATTGGAGAATATAGTTTATTAGGCAAGATGTGTGTGTGTGTTTTTTTTTTTCATGGCGTCAGGAAATGTCTTACTCAATTTGAGACTACGCTCATAAGTTCACACACACACACGCGCGTGCGCGCACACACAACACACGCGCACGCACACACGCACACCTATTACGGTCATGTCCCGTTGAAACCACCAGTTCCTCCGAGATCACTGAAGTTATGCAGCGATGTGTCTCTTCAATAATTAACTGGGTGACCACTTAAGCAACATCAGGTACTGTAAACAACCTGAGTCTTTTCTTTATCAAAAATGACCTGATTCGACATTAAATGACTCGAAGAATAAAACAACCAACAAAATCATACAGACACACACCCATGAAAATACAAATAACACACACACACACACACACACACACACACACACACACATATATTATATATATATATATGTGTGTGTGTGTGTGTGTGTGTGTGTGTACGTGTGTGTGTGCGTGTGTTATTTTAATGTTTGCTCTTTTATATGATATAATTAGTACTTAACCTCAATAACACAGCATAAGATTACTACATATCTGCAAGGAAAAATTATATATATATTGATTTGGAGGTTGATTTTGAAGGCTATCACAATGCAAAGAAAAAATAAGGTAACAATGGTGTTGTGTGTTAACCTGTATTTTATTCTTGAATTTTCGAGATAAAATCTCTTTTTCAGAAGATCACTGGAACTGAAGTCGTCTTGTTATGGCATTTCTAGTTAACTAGAAATTCCATAAGACGACGTTTCCATTTTAAATTGTTTTATTTATTTATTTTTTTTTTTTACTCCTTTAATAAATATGAGGATTTTGCTTACTTATGATACAAACCCTATGACATTGAATTTTTAACTCCCACCCTCTCAGGCAATGTCTTTAAAAAAATAATTTTTACGACGCCCGGAGGGTGTTTTCTGTTGCTAGTTTATTTAACACAATAAAAAAAACTACTGGCGTTTTTATCGAATGTTCCTATGCATACAGTGCCATAATAAAATAATAATTTACTTCCAAATCAGTTTATTTCCAAATTAAGAACTGTTGGCAATGCAGCTTACTGCCAAATAATAATTTGAAGAAAAATGTTCTCCGAGTTAGTATGACGAGCTTGAGGCAAAAAAGAGTAATTGTATATGACGTCATCGCTAGAGAAGAAAAACGCTGTGTGTGCACGATATTGCTGTGAACGCGGAAGTGTCTTCCATTTTCATTTGTAAGCGAATTACAATCATTCATTTATACAGGATCAATATATAAACATCGATACATGAAGAATATTTTTTTAGATAAAAAGAGAAAAGAAGAAATAGATAAAATAGTGTCTTGTTTATGAGATGAAGCGATGTAAAACATTATTATTATTATTATTATTATTATTATTTTATTATTATTGTTGTTGTTGTTGTTGTTGTTGTCATTAGCAAAATAAAAAAAAACACCATCCGAGGGATGTAAAAATACATTTTTGAAAGATATTGCCTGAAGGGATGGGAGTTAAAAATTCAATGTCAGAGAGTTTGTACTATAAGTAAATCATCAAATTTATTAAAGGAGTAAAAAAATAAAACAATTTGAAATGGAAACTTAGTTCTGATGATTTTAAATATGTATTAAAATAAAACAAACTATATATGAATATGTATACCGGGCATGTATTTATCAAATCTTGTTTTAAAACAATGCATATTTTTTGCATGCTCAAAGTTTGAGTGTATTTATTCTATGTTATGACTATTTGGGATAATATGACGTAAGCAGTGACGTAGTTTTTGTTACAGACAAATAGAGAGTGAATCTCTATTGTAATAGATTATTATTATTATTATTATTATTATTATTATTATTATTATTATTAATTTTAAACACCTTCCGTAGCTGGTGGTTCACTGGAGGCTGAGTGATAGCAAATCTCCTCAGGTCTCCAGGACTCTTTTGAGTATTCTCGCCGATCCTAAGAGTGCTGTAGTTTTCTCGATTGTTCCTCTGATTTCCAATTCACCCAACTTCTTGTCCAGAGCTTTGGGGCCGTTCCAAGAGCATCAATTATAATTGGTAAGACCTTCACCTTCACGAGAAGGTTCCCGAATCCGAAAAGAAATACCTGAAGAAGGCCGGAGGGCATATCGGCCGAAACGTTGTACAAATAACAATGAAGATGGGGACAATAGTCCGAATAACGCAGATAATACGAATCATCAAGCCTCATCTCAAACATTCAGAGAAACCTCACCTTCATGTTCCACAGTTTCCTCAGTTCTCTGACAAGGTCCAAGTATTTGTCTAAATTTTTGCTTTCTTTTTTTCACTCGATTGTCGGCCAGGACGGCAAAATCCACAATATGACAGGTTCTCTTCTTCTTGTCAATTAATACTAGGTCCGGTCTCCTAGCCGGTATTAGATCCGTCCGTACCTCGAACTCCCAGAGAATGTTATGCGTCTCATTTTCCAGGACAGGTTCAGGCTTTTGCATATACCATTTAGTTGTATGGTGAAAATTGAATTTCTTACACAATTTCTAGTGGATTACTTTCCCACAGTCGTGCCTAGTATTGTACTAGTTTGCTGCATTCGCTTGTTATATGATTAATCGTTTCGTTTCGGTCTCCACACATTCTGTACTTGTTATTTTGCTGCGTCTTATCTATTTTTGCCTTTATATAGTTTGTTCTTATGGTATTGTCTTCGTAGCCTTGTCCATAGTTTCTGATGTGATATCTTGAGTTTGACACTTAAAGTACCCATGTAGTTGTTTTTCTTCCCATTTCTGGTTTTTATTTATTTTTTTTTTTTTTTAGTCTTTGATGCTTGTCAATATGTTTCAATTGCTTTTACTGGCTGCTGCAATTAGTCTCTCCTTACGTTTATTAGTGTATTTGCCAAATGCTCGGATAAGGCGTATCTACACTATCTTTAAGGTTGGCAAGACCCCTTCCCCCTTCTTTTCTTTGCACATATCGTATATGTCATCTCTCGCGTGTAATGCCATGTGCATGGTCATGAGTTTCCTTGTCCTTTGATCCATCTGCCGGAGCTCCTCTCTTGTCCATTTTAGGAATGGTCCCGAGTATCTTACGAGAGGGACAGTCCAGGTGTTTATTCTCTTGATAAGATTTCTGCTTTATAGCTTAGTTTCTAGGAGCTTTCTTGTTCTTCTGAATTATTCCTTTCTTACCTTTTCTTTAATTTCTGTTTGTTTGATGGCGTCTGCTTCTAATATTTCCAGATATTTATAATTCTCTTTTTTCAAAGTGTCCTAATTTCTTCTCGATTCGTTAGTTCTATTCCATTCGTCGCTTCATTTTTTCCTTTCATAACGAACATGGCAAATTTATCGATGCCGAACTCCATCCCTATATTTTGACTGTATATTCTTATGGTTTGTATAAGGGTTTCTAGGTCTTTTTTGTGTGAAAATGTTGATGTCGTCCATGTACATAAGATGATCTATTTTTTTTCCTGTGATTTAGGAAATTTGTATCCCGCAGTACATTTCTTAAGTATATGGTTGGATGTCGTCATTGCTACGACAAATAGTGGTGATAGGAAGTCTCCCTGGAAGATGCGTCTTTGTATTTTCACCGTTTGCTAAGGTCTGTCCTCCCGCTGTCATTTCTACTTTCCAATTTTTCATTGATGATTTTTTTTATTTTTATTTTGTCTGATTTTGTACACCTTTAAACACTCGATTATTCAAGTTTATGGGACCATGTGGAAGGCCTTTCTGTACTCAATCCATGCCAGACTAGTATTTTAATAAACAGCAGAAATCTAAAATTAAAGATTATCTTCTGATGAGGCACAAACTCACATCCATTTTCCTTCTGCTAATAAACCTGGTTAAACGCATCAGCCGTTCTTAGCGAAAAGCTACAGGAAGTGTACACCTTGACATAAGATCAAAGCTGATCTTTTCATTTTACTCTTCATTCTCCCTCAACTTCTTTCGACCTCATATTCGATATTTGTTTTTGCACGAATCACATAAATCAGTTGTCGCTCTGTCATCGGGATTTATGATATGCTGACTGTATTCCCATACATAGAGGTAAGACATCCCCCAAAAGGAGGGGGTCCTGGGTATGACACTTAACTGCATCTTATGATGAGGCTCCTGTACTGAAGATCTGGCGAATGTAGAATAAACTTTTATTTACTTATACTCACTTACTTTGATCCGGAGTGGTAGTACCTGTTAGGGTCCCACCTATGGATCAAATATATATGTTTGAAAAATTATCAGGACTGTGTGGAAAAAGCTTTTAAAATAACTACACAATAAATGTAATTATGAACATATAATAAACGCAATTATCTAATCTCCAGGCATAAAATAACCCTAGACAGATTAACATGCCGTTAAAATGAATCAATCATAAATCAGATGTTAATGTTTTTTTATGATCCGATGAAGAAAAAAATAAAGAACTGCTTTGTTAGAATAATATTCCATCGTAATTAACATTTTTTTAAATTCAAGAATGCAAATCTGGAATATTGGTTTATAGATTTTTTTCTAAGTTTCAATTTAAAGTTGCATAAATAAGAAATTGTCAAATTATCTTTGACATTCGGTGCTTCAGGTTAAACAAGTTCTAGTTTTTAAGACGTAAAAAGATTTGAGATGTATGTTTCGAGAATTCTACTTCATACCTTATTATAATGGAGATTGGGTGTTTGTCTGTTTGTAACCGAAATTATATCACTACTCAAGTCACAATTCTCTGTTATTTACGTCACATTCTCTATGATTTAATTTTTATCTAAAGCTCAATTAACAATAAAATTGTTTTACATTATTTATACTTTTGGTCTTATCTACATACTAACAACATATACTTCTATTTATATATACAACAAAATAGTGGTTTACAATGTGAACAGGAAGGCATATTTATATTAAAAAAATGATTCTAATAAATATGTCCTTAGTATTATTCATTAGTAATTTTTTGGTTTTATCTTAATGAACATGAGTAAAAGTTTCGGGGATGAATCTTAAAAGAAATCCATTGACAAGACGAAATAACTATAATTTTATTCTTTACTTCCTATATAACTAAATAGTTAAATCATGAAAGTTTTGTAGTGAAAGACGGGAGTGATGGAAGAGTAATTTTCAGTTGTTCTATTTTTCGATTATACCCTTCTCTGTTTCAAATCTTTTTATCTGCATTCTTATTTAGTTTCATTAACCTTTCTAATTTAATATGATATTTGATTACATTAAAACTTAAATAGTTGCACCCGGAGGGTGTATATATTTTCTAATAGTTAAATATGATGTGTTTGGTCATGTCAGGAGGATGGAAAATGGCCGCATCTCGAAAGATCTTTTATATGGCGAATTAGTAAAAGGCTACCGATAGGTAGGTAGAGCACGCCTATGTTTTAAGATGTCTGCGGGGAGACATGAGGATATGCTACATTGATACAAGCACATGGGAAGTAGAAGCAGAAAATAGAGCAACCTGGTGTCTTAATGTTAAACTAGGCACGAAGAGGAGTAATGCAGAGAGGAGAGTAGCCTCCACAGCAAAGAGGCCAGTAAGAAGGAGAAAACAGCAGCCCCACCAAGCATCACTGTTTGTGTGCAGTCAGTGCACCAAAGACTATCACTTGGATTGGACTGCTCAGCCACTTGCGCAGATGTAGATAATTTTTTGACACTATGCCATCGTCTTTAGTGGACAAAAAGGTGTCAATGCAATAGAGTTAAATCATATAATTTATTACTGCAATTTTGGTTCGACGATCTTCAACGGGTCAAAGGGTACCCAGCGTAGTTAGCGAGCTAGGCTAGCAGAGAGAGAGAGAGAGAGCGAGAGAGAGGAGAGAGAGAGAGAGAGAGAGAGAGAGAGAGAGTTACCTGTCTCCCGGGGTAGGATTCCAGTGGCTTCGGCCCTGGACCGTTGAAGTAATTAAACAGCGTTGATCCCAGGGGGCCCTGCCCCGGGCAGTACCGGCCCTTTTAATTTAAAGGGCAGATCTGGGTTCATTTCCCAGTGCCTGATGCGCCCCTTGAGGGGAAATATCGACGTAATCAACGCATTTTTGCACCCGCTACCCATGAGTTTTGGCTCGTGGGTGGTCCCACATTAAAAGGACCTTATGCCTGACCCGTATACGTGGATACGCGGTAAATAATCCATTGTTAATGAGTTCGATTTTCACTGGTTATGTATAATTCTGCTATGAACTAAAATTAATCTAAGCCTAGTAAATTATCACTTTCAAAGGATTGAATAACATATTCATTAAATAAGGGATCTATATAATAATTAGGGTTCAACCAGAGATCGACTTATACACAAATATACACGGTACTCTCTATCATAGAATAACAATTAAAATAACGATTTGTAATTCGCGCATTGAGGTGCATGTGTAATGGTTACCGTCGTAGAAAATGACGAGACGAGTTCAAATCCTGACCGCGACTGTTTGCATTCCAGAGAGCGCCAATAGCCTTGGAAAAGGTAAGTATCCAACTATTTTGCCTCCAGCTCTGGGTAAATATAAGGTTATATTGGGCTCTTTAACCTTGGTATGGTCACTGGTCTAGGAGAAGGAAAACTCAATTCAAAAGGGCTCTTTTATCTACTTTAAGAACCCCTCTTCCTCTTCCTACTACTACTACTACTACTGAAATGTGGCCGTCAGAGGTTGATGTTCAAACCAAACGGGTTCTTTTCTCTACTTTGAGAACTCCTCCTCCTACTACTACTACTGACCCTTGGCCGTTAGAGGTCGATGTTGAGTGTAATAGTCACTGAACGTCAAGCCGTTTTCCTTGTCATTTGATAGATAGAGTGAGTATGATTAACAAAAGGTGAAACTTTTAATTCTAGTTGGTCTGTTAGCCATTTAAAACCTACGATCCTAGCAATCAATCCAAATGAGAGAAATAAACTTCATTTCTATTCGCTTGTTGATTCTCGCGAAGATTCGTTAAATTGCGAGATTTGCTAAAGTGGCCGACTTCTTTGCTTGATTAAGCAGGCTCTCAAATATTGTTCGGACCATCGACATTTCGCTACTTTGGACATGTTCCCACGAAACAATTAGTTATTTGCCGTAATTTCGTTGACTCAATCGATTGGAAATTCACATTTCCGAACCTTCTCTTATAGACCTACTTCAAATCATTAACATCATCAATTGATCACTGTAGTCTTTTTTCTCCCCTCTCCTCACCCTCGGTCTGTCTGTCTGTCTGTCTCTTTCTCTTTCTCTCTCTCTCTCTCCTCTTCTCTCTCTCTCTCTCTCTCTCTCTCTCTCTCATTGCCCGCACGTCTATCACTTTTAACATGTTTATGATTTCTTTTCCTCGGGGAATCTCTCCAATTTCTGTTTCAGCTCCACCTCTATCTCTTTTACTGGTCACTCAACTTGATTAGTTAAACAAACCAGATTTCTTTTTTGCCCACGGAAAACTTGTGCAGTCAGGAAATTCAAGATTTAAACATAACGTTCTTTTAGTCATTCATGTAATCACAAATGCTACACACACACACACACACACACACACACATATATATATATATATATATATATATATATATATATATATATATATATATATATGATGTTGATCTTTTGTT
>CM042138.1:53802751-53825251 GCA_023376005.1 Doryteuthis pealeii
TATAAATAATAACAACAGTTTAGAATTCAAAGTTTATCATAAGAATACCAACAAAAATGACTACATCCATTTCTACTCCCACCATAACACTAAGATAAAAAGTGGTATCATAATTGGTTTCTTTTGAGAGTACTTAGGACATGTAATAAGAAACATTTAGATGAAGAATTCAATTTTATTGAGAGGTCTTTCCTCAAATTACAATACCCCTTAAATTTCATACACCGTGCCAGAAAAAAGACATTTAAAATACATAGTAAAAATAATAATATCACATCTCCAAACAATGACACACTACATAACAGTAATAACGTCTCTGATAGGAACATCATACTTCCTAATAATCCTATTACTGATAAAATAAATAGAAACCTAAGTAAGATAGGTATTAAAACTGTCACTCACTCCACAAAAACAGTGAAAAACATTTTACAAAATAAAAATAATCATAAACACACACATTCTGAAGCTGGAGTCTACACTATTGATTGTTTAAAATGTAATAATAAATATGTAGGGGAGACTTCCAGATCCTTAACTAAACGTCTATCGGAACACAAATATCATATTAAACTTTGCATTTTATTTGATTTGAATTCGGTTTTGAAAATAAAAACCTTACATTAGATCTAAAAGCTTCACATTATCTAAAATAATAACAAATACCGTCCATAACTTTTTTACTTTATATATATAAAAAAACAAAATATGATAAATAATTAATCATTTATGAAATACAAAATATAAAAAATAATTAATCATAAAAATTCCTTTTCTAAAAAATCTTTTGAATACCAACCGTCACATTGTTTTAATACCCATCCCCTTTCGAATAAGTTAATTCGTCTTGTTGCCAACATCTCAAAATCCGCTACAATAAAGAGTTGACCGACAAAAAAAGTTATACACATCGGCATGACCGACAAAAATATGGCGCGAATTCCCACATTGGTGAATAATGTAACAATTTTCGTTCTTTTTTGCAAAATTAAGGTTTTTTGTTTTTGAACTGATTTGACATTTATCTCCGACCCAAACAGCACGGAGTAAATGAGCTCTGATGATGATTTTTGTAAAATCGAAATATTGCTCAATATCAGCGATGATTATATTATAAATTGTTTTCTCTTTAACATCATTGTGTGATGTTTTCATTCCACCTTTTCATACTCATATATATATATATATATATATATATATATATATATATATATATATATATATATATATATATATATATATATTGAAATAGATAGATAGATAGATAGATAGATGAAAGTTCTGCATTCATCACCAATTCCTATTTGTTTACCATCTATGTTTGATTTCCAGGTAACCTAATTGGTACCACCTATTTGTTTCCTGAGTATCAAAGATATAAAAAACAGACCATCGATCAAATGTATTTGCTTTTAACTGATTTGTTATTATCTTCATATACGCTTGCAAATGCTGCAAGTGTTGCGTCACCATTTTGTCAAAGCGAGGCTCAGAAGTCGGTTCTGTAAACGTATAAAATCATTTTAGTATAGAATAAATTCTTTATTCATCATTAGGTTATGGATTTATCAAATTATATACGTGTATAGATATAAGATAGTTGCGTAAATATTTGAGGGGGGTTCTAGTTGTGTATATCTACACATGGTTCAGGGTAGCTTTGTGAAAGTGCAATTTGATCAAGCTTATTTCGAAAGAAATTGAGTAACTGAGAGGAAACTCCCTTCTTCTTTATCTTTTTTTTTATATGAGATAGAAAAATCGATGACCAAAGGCAGGCCATCCAAAACCCTCGACTGCGGCATATAGTAAAAACATATTGGAAGTGGAAGGCAAAAAATAAAAGAATCAGTACTGACATCTTTTACGATCAAAGAGTTTCTAGTTTTGTTTTGTTTTGGTTTTTGCTTTTGTTTTTGTTTTAAATTTTGAAAGGAAAAGACTTAGCGTAGTGGAAATGTTAATAAAACTACGATTAGAACTGAATTGATGACAGCAATGTTGTTGCTAAATAAATGTATATATATATAATATATATATATATTATATATATATATATATATATATATATATATATATATATATATATAGTTTAGAAAAAGGGTTTTTCTCTCTGCAACGGTTTCAGTGTTCAAGGTCCACCTTCCTCAGTTTCTCATGAGGAAGATATACCTTGAACACCGAAACCGTGGCAAAGAGATATATTTTGTCTACAACTATTTATGCTCTATATTTTACGAAATATATCAAGCCCCTTTGGATTAACTACTAATGCTACTACAATGAAAACGTGGTAGCAACAACTTGATGATATATATATATATATATATATATTTTGGATATAAATTTATTTCGATATTTTTCTCTTCAGTCCTCACACACGTTTTCACTGGGGAAAACTGACGAGACCATATGTCGAAATAAATTTATATCCAAAACATGGTATATATCCATATATTTAATTATTAATGATACTCCGTATATGTAAAAATTATTACATAAATCTTTATATGTACATTTGATATATATATATATATATATATATATATATATATATATATATATATATATATATATATATATATATAAGATTGTTGTAGATCCAACGTGAAAAAAGTTAATATTTTATCATATAAAAGAGCCGCAAAATTGTTTGATTTGTTTTCATTTATTTTATTGGACGCGACATGCGTTCCGGATTGTTTACAAGTCTTTTAAAACTAATATTATCCTTCACTGTCTTTGTTTGTATATATATATATATATATATATATATATATATATATATATATATATATATATATATATTTATGTATAAGAAGATTCAATGAATGTATGTATTTGCCTGCGTCCTGGTCGGTGTTTTTGTGTCTGTGTTTCTAATTGTGTATTTCTACGCATAGTTTAATGTGCAATTTGATCAAGCTTGTTTAGAAATAAAATAGAATAACTAAAAGAAAACACCCTTCTCCTCTATATTTTTATTTGAGATAGAAAAATCAGTAACCAAAAGCAGTCCAACCAAAACCCTCTATTGAGGTATATAGTAAAAACATATTGAAAATGGGAGGCAAAAAAGTATCAGCATTAACATCTTTTACGATCAAGAGTTTCTTCTTTTGTTGTTTTTGTTTTGTTTTGGGGTTTTTGGTTTTATCTTTTATTTTTAGAAAGGAAAAGACTTAGCATAGTGGAAATGGTAATAAAACTACGATTAGAACTGAATTGATGACAGCAATAAATGGGGAATAAAACAACATAAAGATATCGCTGCAGTTCAACTATTCTATGTGACCTTTGAACTCGTGAATATATTTAATGAAAAATATGGTGGTTATTGGTGTAATGGTTACCGGTGAAGGGAATAAACACAGCGAGACGAGTTCAAATCCTGGACTCGGCAGTTTACATTTCACAAAGCGCTAATACCTTTCCGAAATGTATGAATCCAACTATTCTCCTCCAGCTATGGGTAAATCCGAGCATAGCAATTACCCAACCGTGGAAATCATTTCGTTTGATAGGGAACACCTGGGGAAGGCCGGAGGATACAGCGGCCGAAGCGTTGTGTTTTTCATGCCGCAAAAAAGACAGTACTTTCCTATGGTAAAATCATTTAATACTCTTTTCTATAATAAATCAGTTTCAATACTTTCCTATAGTAAAATCATACGAAATGTTTTCCTATAAAAATCATACGAAATGTTTTCCTATAGTAAAATCATATTTTTCCTATAGTAAAATCATACAAATGTTTTCCTATATAAAATCATACGAAATGTTTTCCTATAGTAAATCATATGAAATTTTTCCTATAGTAAAATCATATGAAATATTTTCCTATAGTAAAATCATACGAAATGTTTTCCTATAGTAAAATCATATGAAATATTTTCCTATAGTAAAATCATATGAAATGTTTTCCTATAGTAAAATCATATGAAATGTTTTCTATAGTAAAATCTCAAATATTTTCCTATAGTAAAATCAGTTTTAACAGTCCGAAAAATCACAATTATACATATTAAACCTCCATTAAATAAATTCAGACAACATTTTTTCCATACCCAACACATTTTATTCGCGCCTTGTCTACAAGTATTTCTTTGTTATTAATTCGTTTGATCTTCGTTTACTTAGGTGCATCTTCTCCTCTCAAATAATGAAAAACACCAGATGTTATTAGAATCTTACTCCTTATAATACATTGGCCTTGAGCATAAATAATGTCCTTTCAATTTGGTGTTAGTAATGTTAATTAGATTTTAGGCACCGACTGAAACTGACAATATTTAAAGTGATTTCTAAATGAGGAAGTTTCAAGTGAATTATATTGTAATCTTGAAGATAATAAAGAATACAAAATATAAAGAGCAAGAAATTATATTGATTAAAGGCCATTTCTTTTTATAACAAAGAATATAGGAAATTTCAAACGAGTCTTAAATGAATCAGTCAAGCAGAAAAGCCGCCAACGGAAAGATACAAATATTGTAGAGCCCGTTTACTCGGGTCTATATTATCGGTGGAGAGTTTATCTCATATATAATTGAAAGGTGCACGTTGTCAAATGGTTAGAGTCGTAGGAAATGAACTCGTCGACCCGAGTTCAATTCCTCGTCGAAACTGTTTGCATTTCACATGGCGCTAATACATTTCGGAAAGGTATGAATCCAATTCCATCCAGCTATGGGTAAATAGCAGGACAGACTGGGCTCTTTAACCATATCTAGCTAACCAGTCTAGGAGAAGGAAAACTCTGAACTTAAACCTGCTAAACACCGCTTAAGAAATTGACCTTTTCCGCATCCTGCTTGTGCGGAGGGCCTGGTAAAATATATATATATATAATTGAAAGAGAGAGAGAGAGAGGCAGTCAGACAGACATATATATATATATATATATATATATTATTGATAGAGATAGGGTAGAGATTATAGGATTATGTTCTAGTTTTTACTTAATTGTGGTCTTACTTGTTTACTCTGCTTGTTGACTCTACCTCGGCCGCCATTTTATCTGGGATGACTTCTATTCGGGATTTTAGCTGTGTTGATTTTCCTTCTCGTTTCTTCTTACCGGCTGGGTTGGTCATTGCTTAATAATTTAATGAACACAAGACTTGGTGTTACTTGATCAAGTTTTATTTCTTAGCCCATATTGGTTCCGCTGCGGGAGGAGATGGGTCCTGGAGGTGACAAACTTCTACGCTCCTTGAAAGCCGGGACGCATCTGCTAACTAAACTTATTCCCACGCGTGCCTTCTAAGGGGTCAGTATATTAACCGTCACCGGTAATGGGACCCCGTTATTTTTAATCTAAAAGACCTTAATTTATATATTCTAACTACAGGTACGTTCACAATTTATGGCTGCCCATAAATTGTAACACAAATAAAATTATCTGTAATGCTTTCCTATAGTAAAAATCATCTTAAATGTTTCCCTGTATTAAAATCATTTTCAGTACTTTCCTATAGTAAAATCGGTAATACTTTCCGATAGTAAAATTATTTAAGATTCTTTTCTATAATAAAATCATGTGTAAGTCAATCCTATAGAAAAAATCGTTTACAATTATTTCCTATGATAAAATAACCAGTAAGCAGAAAACCCGCTAAGAGAAAGTTACAAATATGATATGTAGATTGGTGGGAACAAAGATACACTCTTGTACAAATTAATTGAAACAGCCGATTTACTTTCGTTTCTTTCAGAATAAGTTCAGTTATAGACTTACTGGAGTGATAGGATGTAAGCGATTTCTATTTTTCTTTCTCAAATTAGGTTTTATGTAGTGATGTTCAACAATATGAATCTATTTTCGGGGCATATCATGAATTTTTTCGGCCTTGAAAGAGATTGCGTTATTCGGAATTGCATTAGATTTTTATCACGCACTGACACTACTGTCTCGACTATTGATAAGGTGTCCTACGGCCATTGTCTGTGATGGACGTTACTCTAAGGAAACATCCGAAAATTGTAACGTTGCAAGAACACACTGGCAAGCCTTACAGAGAGATTTCAGATATTACGATAATATCAGAATTGTTCGTTTTGTTTCTAATAATTTTCACAAGAATGTATATAAATAGAGTGGGGAGAGATAGTGGGAGAGGAAGGATAAGTGATAGTGAATAACCTAAGATAGATTGAGAGATAGATAGATAGATAGACAGATAGACGGAAGGGAGGAAGGAAGGAAGGGGCTTAAATTATGTTGAACTAAGATAAACTTAAACATTAGACGGATATCCGCACATATGATAATACAAAACTACAGATAACCTTTTTTATTATTGGAATTTCGTGGAAAGAAGTTTTCCTTTTTGACTAATTTTTGTTCGTATGTTTGAAAGTCCGAGGAAGAACAATCGGAGTTCTTGTGTTGAGTTTTTGTTTTACCTGAATTATTATTATTTATTCATTCTTGTTTTGGTTGCTAAGCGGCCTTTTTCTTTTGAGTCATGCTTCAATTCTGTAGCCGATAAAAGAAAGAAAGAAAGAAAGAAAGAAAGAAAGAACGAGAGAAATAAAGAAATAAAGAAAGAAAAAGAACCATAAAAAGGAAGAAAGAGGATGAAAAGAAAGCGTAGGATGTTAAGAAATATCAATGACTCGGAAATGTTTAAGAAGAGGAAACTGAAAAAACGACCAGCAGATTTCGATAGGGGAAGAAAAAAAGATGAAGAAAAGATCAAATGAATGATCAGCGCAGATTCTTTTTGCGGAGGTGGAGAGAATGTTAAGCTATTGTCAAAAGTTGTTATGAAAAGAAGAGGATCCATACGTACATTCATATATTGATAGAGGAACTTTTATAAAGGGATACTTATGAAACCACATGAACAAACTAAGATAGATAGATAAATATATAGATAAATAGAGAGCTCAAATATGTAATAAGGAGAATAATTCAAACCCAAGGATGAGAATATTGGCAAAATTATTGAGATAAATGCTGGAAAACCAGATTAATAGACAGCAAAGCAAAAATATAAGAAACTCTAAGCGTTATTAGGAAAACTAAAAAAATCCGAGTCTCAATTCATCTCCATTTATTTGCCCTTAAAGACACGCTTCTCCATTTGAAGGATTGTATGTTGAAGTGCATACAAATTGCAAGAACAAAAATATAGCGATGAATAAAGAAGTAACCATCCTGATAGTGGATGCTGCTGATGATGATGGTAGGGTAGTGACGACTGCAAGGAGAACAGAGAAGGAAAAAAAAAACAGAAAGTTATTTCTTTCTTTTATCCGATCAGAAAGAAAGAAAACTCTTTCGAAAATGAGACGCACAAGTCTGTTTTCATATTTTGACTCTTCGTGTCGGCCATGTTTTCTGACAGGAAAAGAAAGAGAATTTTTTTTATTTTTCCATATCGTAACTCTGTTTTGTTTTGTTTTGTTTTTTTGTTTTGTTTTTTTTTTTGTTTTTTGTCTTTAGATTTTTGTTTCAGAGTATTCGTACCAAATACACTGCAACGTGACGCTTAGAAGTCACATGATGTTGAATAACTTGGATCATCTCTCGTTTTGTTGTTTTTGTTTTGTTTTGTTTTTGTTTTGTTTTATGTTGTTTTTTATTTGTTTTTCTTTCTTTTTTCTTTTTCTTTGACTTGGGTCATTTCTTTTGCAACCTAAATTTTCTATCTATATTGCTATCTTTCTTCCAATACATTTGGACTGGGATGAAAAACAAAACAAAAATAATGAAGACTAACCTGCCAAAATTTCCGGATAAATTGAATCTTATTCCGTATGCATTAAGTATACTATACACTGAGATACTCAGATTAATGTCAAACACCTTTGACTGTTAAACACTTATTCATGGAATGTAGGTTTTTTGCTCACATCAGAAACTGTTATTTTATTTTTGCAAACAATATGAAAGAACTATCTGAAAATGTAAACATAAAAGACATTCTGTCCTTTTTTAAAGAAATAAAATTATATCAGAGAATATAGACATGAACCTAATCAATACCATACAACAGGATCCCCAATGATGCTAACACATTTTTAAAACCAATTACTACAAAAGTATAGATATAAAAGCATTAGCACAGATATCCATGACAATCTCTCTCTAAACTTAATTCGTTGTCCCCGGGGGGTCCTCTGCGCAGCATCCAGTATCCGCTAATAGCTAGTCAATGTGCTGGGAGGCCCACATTGCCATGTCTATGTGCTGGTTTCCACAGGAGAATGTCACTTATGATTTCGTCCTTGCTTCTCCAGCAGTGTCCAGCATGTCTTGTTCGTCTCACTCGGATGGTTTGTGAAATAGGTGGCAATTGGGCGTACAGCTGTTACCTTGTGGGCTGTTTCCACGACTTGTTCAAGATTGAACGCAGCATTTTTTGCAGCAGCTTATTCTCCAGGTGCCACGTTAGGGCCCAGGTGCTGCAGCCATACAGCAGCACTGACACAACCACACCTTACTTTAACCAACGCTTTTATCCACTCGGTCAGGTGATATATGTAGAATACCGGAGTGTTCAGGGTTTGAAACGTTGTGTCTATGATAACAATCAAAATTAAGACACTAATTTGAGTATTTAAGTGTATAATAATAATAATAATAATAATAATAATAATAATAATAATCGAATGCAAAGGAGACAAACATTTTTGGTGCAAGATATGGAAAAAAAAAACATAACAGAAAGTTCGAATCGATAAATAGTATCAAAAATGAATTGCAAGGACTTGAAGAAAACCCCGAGTATGACATACACTTGGACCCGCTAAAAGCAATACTAAAAAAATATACTAAATTAGAAAACATCAGTTCATGATGGTATACATAGATTTTGATCTAAAACATTCACGTTCATCCACAACAGATTGTCTCGGCAACTTAGTAAATGCCGACAAGAAACAAACATACACGAATGGAAAACGAAGAGGAAAACTACCCGGTTTCAGAAAGAGCCCCCCCCCCCCAAAAAAAAGGGACTATTCCCAGCATCTATTGGCTGATAACATCTCTACCTATGATGTGGAAATTTCTAATATCATAGATAAAAGAAGAAATATATTACTCCCTTGAATTCTGCGAACTATTTCCAGAAGAACAGAAAGAATGCCATAAGAGAACAAAAGAAACAGATGTCATACTATACATAGATCAGCACATTCTGAAGGAGGTTAAAACGAGGTAGAATTGTATCGCCATCGCATCGATAGACTACAGAAAAGCCAGTGATATGTTTTCGCAAACTTGGATAATTGAATGTCTAAAAACGTACATGACAAAATCATAAACTTCATCACGAAAGCCAAAATTGGAAAGTGGGTTTAACATCAGGAGAACAAACCCCAAAAGAGATGGAAATCCAAAAAGGCATCTTCCAGGGAGGATCGCTCTCCCCACTGCTATTTTTATATGCCACTAAATTACATACTTAGGAAATACACAGGGGCTACAATTTTATAAAATCACATGAAAATAGATCATCTGGATGAAATCAAGATTTTTTTCCATAAAGGATAAAGAGCTGGAAACACTTCTACAGTCCAAAAGAATATACAGCCAGGTCGGCTTAGCTCAGTCGGTAGAGCGTTCGGCTAGAAACCACAAGGTTCCTAGTTCGATACCGGTCCTCGCCAACTCAGCGTATGAGTAGCATAGGGATCTGTGCGGTAAAGTAAGGAGCTGATGGTAGGTGTGGCACCTCAGATGCTAAAAACAATCTCCTTGGTCTAGCGCTATTGAAAAGGGGATAGACTCCCTCGCTGATTGGATGATACCGACTTCAGGCCGCCCCGACGACTTTACGTACTTTACTTACTTGGGATCAAAAAGTGTGCTATGTTTATAGAGAAAAGGGAAAAGTGAAAAGTCGGAAGCTACCACATCAGGAAAATATAATAACACTTAAACAACAAGCGAATTACAAGTACTTTGAAATTACAAGCACTTTTATGGTGTGTGTTTTTAATAGCAAACACCATCAAATAAACAGAGATGAAAGAAAAAGTAACAAAAAGAAAACCTCAGAAGAACAATAAAATTTATCGAAAACAAGATCTGCAGCAGAAATCTCATCA
The DNA here is from genome assembly GCA_023376005.1 of Doryteuthis pealeii. NCBI lineage: Eukaryota > Metazoa > Mollusca > Cephalopoda > Myopsida > Loliginidae > Doryteuthis > Doryteuthis pealeii. The sequence goes on from CM042138.1 coordinate 53,812,817, forward strand.
AGGGAATAAAAAAACCCGGATCGCTCTCCTTGTAAGATACTCTGGACCATTCTTAAAAGCAATAAAGGAAGAACTTCGAGAGATGTATCAAAGGACAAGAAAAACATTACGAGGATACAAAAAGCATTACACTTGAGAGATGACATAGGCAGTCTATACGTATCGAAAAAAAAAGGAGGAAGAGGACTCGTCAGGATTAAGGATTGCGTAGACACGACAATTCAGGATTAGGAAAATACACTTAAAAGTCCAAAGAAAAACTAATTACAGTAGCCAGTTACAGCAATTAGAACATGTAGACAAACAGACAAACAATAAAAACGAAATTGGGAAGAAAAACAACAATATGGATAGTTCAAGCAACAAAATGGAGAGATTACACTCAAGATGACCTGGAAATGGCTAAGAAAGAGAAACTGCAAAAGAGAATGAATCTCTTATAATAGCAGCACTAAATGATTTCATAAGAACCAATCATATCAGCGAAAACAGATAAGACAACAGAATAGCAAGTGTATGAATTAATGAGAGAGATGAACGTGTCAGTCACATAAGTGAATGCAACAAACCAGCACAAAGGTAATACAAGACAGGGTACGACTGATTGGGAATGGTGATCCACTAGGAATTGTGCTAGAAATTAAATTTTAACAATACTACAAAATGTTATATGCACAATTAGAATCCGCCTTAGATAATGAGAATTCTCTGGGATTTTGAGATACAAACGGATCACTTTATCCCGGCCAGACGACCCAACCTAAAACAAAACAAGAACTTGTTATCTAGTAGATTTTGCTGTTCAGGCTGATCACAGAGTGAAAATGAAAGAAAAATAAAAGGTACAAATACTTGGACTATAAAACTGGAAAAATCTATGAAACAAGAGGGTAAAAGGTATACCAATTGTAGTTGGCCCTCTTGAAACGGCTCAAAAGTGTTTGGAAGAAGTCTTGAAGATTTGGAGATCTGACCAAAGGACTAGTCACAACATTGTTAAGATCGACTCGAATAATAATAATAATAATAATAATAATAATAATAATAATAATAATAATAATTATTATTATTATTATTATTATTATTATTATTATTATTATTATTATTGTCTCTTGAATTGAGATTGAGACAAAAGTTCCACCTCACAAAGAAGTCCTCCTCTGAGAAGTCAGTCTTGTAAAATTTATAATGTGATAAGAAATATTATTCAATCATATACATAAGGGTGGATATAGTAGTTCGATCGTCCTTTCTTCTGATAAATTCGTAAAAGAATGGCTTTTGAGATGCACTTCAAGTTTACGCAACTGAATTTTGACAAAATATATCAAAACGCCTCAAACCGCTGCGTTAATTCATATATATAGAAAGAAAGACAGAGACAGACAGACAGACAGACAGAGAGAAATAGAGAAAGTTTTTGACTAACAAGAAGAAAACCCTTTTGGTATGAATTCAGTTTTCCTACTCCTAGACCGGTTGCCATACCATGGTTAAAGAGCACAGTCTACCCAACTATTAACCCATAGCTGGAGGGAAATAGTCGGATATGTACCTTTCCTTAGGTTATTAGCGCTATGTAAAATTTAAACAGCCTCGTCCAGGAGTTGAATTCGTCTCGACGTGACCATGTCCTAGGGGTGTAACCATCACACTACGCGCCTCCACTACAGTTAAGATAGTGCTGTTTGAGGTCTTCTTGACAGGCTCATCATCTTCCAGTGAGGTTATACCACTCTGTAAACACGTGTACCACTTTAAACAAATTTCACAGTTCATTGCTTTATTGTCGTAGACCTGCTACAACAGAGAGTGAGACTGAAAGAGAGAGAGGGCGTAAGGGAGAGAGAGGGGGAGTGAGAGAGAGAGAGAGAGAGGTTGATATTGCTCCCTAATGATATGAAAAAAATAAAAGGCTCTATTTCTTCTCATGAAATTTTAGCCACCCCCTTTTAAGCAACTTTCTCACACATGTGGTTGATTAAATCGTATCTCCAAATCATAAGAATTTTTTTAAGATCTTAAGGTTAAAAATCAGTTCCTTTTTTTTTCTAAATTGCTTCTTTCTTTCTTTTCAAATCAATTTAACGAATGCCTTTTCATTAAAGGAATCATGTTAGCAAATAAAATAAAAATGTCAATAAGAAAAAGGAAACAGAAAGTAATACTTTGTACCTTAAAATCGTTAATCTTTTCCTAAAATTCATTCTAATGTACCGAAATGTTTTTAGGATTTATGCTTTCGGTTAGCCGAAAATATTGATTATTGCTCAAATATTTTTAAAATGAGATTTGATCAAACTTTAAGCCACAATAAAATGATAATAAAAATTAAATAAATTTTATTTTTTTTAAACTCACACGAACAGAAAGTTTATTCATACGACCCGTTAAATTCTTTCTTTGAAGTTTCTCAATCCATTTTCTCTTCTTGCTAACTAGAACGTTTCTTGCAGATTTTCTTTTTCTCGAAACGTGTGAAACAAGATACGTTGCTTAGCTTGAATCATTCGCAGCTTTATAAAATAAAGACAATTTGGTTCACAACTTTCATTGGCAGATTCTTTTTCAGGTGAGAATCTGCCTTCCTCGATATGGAAGTAGTTTAAAACCGTATTAGATCTTCTACATAATGAAGACCTGATATAATTATTTAATAATTCACACCTTAACAGGATGAGGCCATTTTAGAACAACCCACTAATATATCAGTAAATTACTGATTATTCTTTTCTGGTGTAATAAAACGAGAATTCTACCAAGCTTTAACCGTTTCAGAACGATTGTATGGTTACACACACACACACACACACACACACACACACACAACACATATATATATACAGACACACAGACACACGCATACACACACACACAGACAGACATACACACACACACACACACATATATATATATATATATATATATATACATATATATATAAAAGCAAATATATTAAGTCATATATATATAAGTCTATTTTTATGTGTATATAATGTATCTATCTATCCATCCTCTCTCTCTCTCTCTCTCTCTCTCTCTCTCTCTCTCTCTCTCTATCTATCTATCTATCTATCTATCTATCTATATATATATATATATATATATATATATATATATATATATATGGGTATATTTTTAGAGGCATTAAAGAAATGAGTAAAATAAATGAAAAAATTGAGTTGGATAATATGTTCTGAGTTTCATTTATTATCATTATAAACATATCAAAACATTTTGATAAAAAACTGTGTGACAGGGCGGGGTTGTTTTTTTGTTTTGTTGTTTGTTTGTTTTTTGTTTGTTTTTTGTTTTTTGTTTGTTTTTGTTGTTTTTGTTTTTTGGCGTTTACGATTGTGTAAATATTCTTTTTATAATTCAGCAGAAATGATTTCATTTAAAATGAGAAACATTAAAACCAAAATATTGTATAAATGTTGATTCCACTGACTGTGTTTACAGATTCAATCAATTGCAGCCACTAATTGATATGTTTATCAAAACTGTCGGAAGTCCCAAGTGTTGACTTGATTTCGGCGACCGGAGAATTGCACCCGTTGACTCTTGTCAAACAAAAGGCTTAAGATTAGAATTTGTAGCTCCACCCCTCAAATTTGATACAAAACTCAATCATCTTATTTCCGGATGAAAGCTGTTCTCTCGGTAACTGGCCAATCAGAGGGGTTTGCAGCTACATTTTTTAATATAAAAACGGTCTGAGATGTTTTTAAAAAGTCAGTCAGACATTTTTTTATGAGTGTTGTCACTTCAGCTAAGTAATGTACCATTCTGTTTTTATTATAAAGAAAGAATGCTACACAAAAAATATAAGAAAAAAAGAAAGGAGGGGAAAGATAGATAGAGATATTGAACCCGCGTAAGCGATAACGCTATGTTTTTTCAATCTAACATAATGAAAAGCTAAAAAGAAGGAAGAAAAGAAAAGAGAGAGAGAGAGAGAGAGAGAGTTAAATAAAGATTATCATAGTTTTTACATATATTGAATTATTTTCGCAAGAAAACATATCAAACGTTGTAATAATTAAATTACCATACTGTGGTATATCCACAGGTCTGCTTGTCAAATAGTTTTCAAAGTTTCAGCAACAAAATTCAAATTCTATTATTACTAATAGCCCATATTATTATTATTTTTTTTTTTTTATTAATATTTCACTGCAGTGAGTTTTTTTTTTTTTACATCAAGCGTTAACTGATGGTCTTTCACTAGAGTCTGAGTGACAACAAGTCTCCTAAGGTATGCGGGACTCTTCTGAGTATTCTAGCCGATTTCAACAATGCTGTTGTCTGGATGGTCTCAATTCTTCATCTGATTTCCAGATCCTCTTATCTCTTTTCTAAGCTTTGGGGGCCGTTCCAGGTGCACCAATTACAATTGGTATAACTTTCACCCTCATATTCCACTGTTATTTTTCAATTCTCTAGCAATGTTCTGGTATTTGTCTATCTTTTAGTTTTCTTTCATCTTCCCTCTGTGGTCTGCTAGAACTGCAAAATCTACCTGTTGACAAGCTCTCTCTCTCTCTCTCTCTCTCTCTCTCTCTCTCTCTCTCTCTCTCTCTCTCTCTCTCTCTCTCTCTTGTTAATCAATACTAGGTCTTTTCTTCTGGCTGGGATAAGGTAATCCGACACAGAGAATTTCATGTGTTTCATTCTCAAGAACAAATTCTGGTTTATGCATATACTATTTTGTTGTATGGTTAAAAATTTATTTTTATTATTATCAGTGAATAATATTTTCTATCAAGGTTAGCGCTTTTTTTTTTTTGCGTATTTTTTTTTTAAGTAAGACAAAGTGCAAAATATACATATATTTCTCTGCCTCAAAAATGCTACTTTAACTAAAGCATGAAAATTTAGTTGGTGTTTTTGAAGTCGAATATCATATTGCTGATAAACCTATACCAAAATATTTCGATTATTCACTTGACTTTCTGTGTGTGACTCTACAATGAATTATATAAAATCCTATGGAAATACGATGAGGAAATTATAAAATCCTATGTAATATTTGATAGAAGTTTTAAAAGATAACAAAAATTATTTGGATTTTTACAGATCTCAGTAAAATCTATTTGTTTCTGTAGCTACCAGTTCTCGTATTTCCAGACGGCAAAAATGTTGGGTTTTTTGTTTTTTTTTCTAGAAAAAAATAAAAACTGTCTTCAATACCGAATACTATATTGCTTCAAAGCCTTCTTCTAATTACAAAAGGGAGTAATTTGATATTCCGATTGGAAAATTAGAGACAAATCTTAGAAACCGATATATCTTGGCAGTCGGGAAAACTTTTTTTCAAGTTTTCGCGATGAGATATCCATAATTACATGTCTGAATGTCATAGTACTGTCTGCTTGTGTCGGCCAAAGTCGAAGAAGACTGATGTAGTCTATCTCACTGCAGCAACAAGAAAGACGTTGGATGAAGCTGATTTTGACAGCGTGAAAATAAGAATTCTTATTGTATCGTCTCTTGATACGTCTTGCTATAAAGCTAACGAAAGGACGATGCCTTTTTTCTTGTTGGTGTTGCGTACGGGGGATTTCATTTTTCACCAAATTGAAATCTGATATTTTTCTTTCTGAATTTGTAGACGAGAAAGGTATCAACAAACACTACCCAGGAATCACACCCGCACACTTACAAACACGCATACATAAATACACACGCACACCCATACACTTACAAACACACATACATAAATTCACACGCGCACACACACACACACACACATATTCGCTAACGTGCAGACGTGTATATATTAAGAGTTTTGAAAAATATTATGTAAACAATTTGTTTGTATCACTAGTTCTCACCGAAAAGTTAATTAAACATTTTATAATATATATTATTTTTCTACTCGTGTTACATAATCTATGCGGTTACATAATATTATTGTCAATCCCCTGTATTTCTAAATGGATGGCCCTTTTCATATCACGGGCGGGACTTTCCATGGAATAGTACAGAAAGCCCGCGAAATACGTGAAGTCACGTGGGACCTGGTTGGGTCCTCAGTTTCAGTTTGACGTCGGGCAGAGAAGATGTGCTGCCTTAACTGGACTCACTGCATACGCGCGCTATGTTAGTCAGCTGTTAGTTACATGAAATGTTTAGTTAAGTAAAATAATAAATAAATAAAAGCTTAAGAAAATAACCCGGTTTTGTAGTTGGTGAATGTCTTGGTAACAAGACTGATGAAGAAGAAGAAATGAGTTAAGTGCGACCGACCACCAAGACGCTAGAAGTCCAGACGTTAGAAGAAGACGCTAGAAGAGAACATATCAAAGAAGCCAGAAGAAAAATAGAAGTAATGAAAAGGGTATACAACACTTGTTCTCAGATACAACAGTTAAGTTTTTCTGTCAAAGAGCAAAGTGTACATTTTACGTTACATATATCCTTATTTAGTGAAGTGAATCTGTATCTGGTGCAGACACAACGTTACAATTCTTCTTTGTGCTGGGCTGGTCTTTGCTTGTTTTAACATTTAATTAATAGAACAAGAGTTGGTTGTTTCTCATAATAAAGCTTTTATTTTCAACTCAGCCCATTATTCCGCTGCGGGTGAGTTGCAAACCCTAAGAGACATCCTCTCTCTCCTAGGGTGCCGGCTCGCATCTGACTAACTAAACAAAAACTTATTCTCATGCGTCTGTAATGGCGCGTTTTCAAGGGGTCAAATCAAAAGGTCACTAACCGTCCATAACCGACGAGTAGCTTTCGATAGGAACCCGTCATTTTAGATTAATGGACCCTAATTCAAAATTCTAACTACAGGTACGTTCATAATTTATAACTGCTCATAAATTATATAACTCAAGAACTGGGACCTAACTACCCAGAACACCTCTTTTGACGTGGGGACCAATCTGCTTGGGTGACAGACGGCCTATTTTAAGCCCCACAAACAGAAAAGTTAGTTGATGTATGCACATCAGTCTTTCTTGCTAATACGCCTTTGATTTCACAAGTTGCATCAAAGAAAAAGAATATATCGAGCCAAAAAGTGATAGAGATAATAGTCCGAAAAATGTGCTGAATAGGGAAATAAGCAAAGTGTAGTTAGCGGGCTGTCCTATTGTCGGTATCAGACGCACAGCGAAAGATCATATTCCATTTCGGCTAGTGCTAGACTGGAGAGATTTTTTTACTGAGGTGGAACGCCACACCTACCGTCAGACACCCACTTTACCACAGTCAAATTACCAAACTGTGCTACTCATGCACTGAGTTGGCGGGGACCAGTATCGAACCCTGAATGTTGCGATTTCAAGGCTCATGTCGACTGAACTAAACCGGTGTCTAGCTAGTGATATCAGAAGACAGGACATACACACATACTAAAACCAATATTGGCGACAGGTTGAACTTAAAAGTTTCAATTGGTCTGGATTTTGTTTTCTGCGGTGCTCATTGCCGCCTTTTGTAAAAGAAAGATTGGAAAACATGAGGTGAAGATGCCAAGTGTCGATTTATAGATTGGTAAATTCGATCTGTATCGTCGACCTTCAATACAGGTGAAAGGTTCTTTGTTCTTTGTTCTTTGATTTTTTTTATATAAAGGCGCAAAAGGTATGAAAGCAGGAAGGATTATAGCGATTCCTAAAAAGACTTATAGATTAGTTTTGGTTAAAACTAGAACATGATCGTTGAATAGAAAACCTTAAGATGCATATCCTTTCTAAGTGCATATGTACTATATTTGTTGCTTGCTGAAAGCACATGCATCAAGAAGAGACTTGAACATGTATTTCAATGGACGTCAGTGCAATAGCAAATGTATACTTCCTTTTATTGAGGTGAAATTGCTAGGTCTATATACTCACACACACATACACACACACACACACACACACATATATATATATATATATATATAATATATATATATATATATATATATATTGAGAGAGTATATAACTTTACTACATATATATACTTATATATATATATACCTTTATTCACACACAAACACATAAATACACATACATACACACTCACACATACACACACACACACACAAACACACACATATATATATATTGAGAGAGGGTACATAACTTTACTACATATATATACTTATATATATATACATCACTCACACTTTATACACTCATACTTTACTCACACACAAACACATAAATACACACACATACACACTCACACACACACACACACACACACATATATATATATATATATATATATATATATATATATATATATATATGAAATATAACATTTTGAAAAAACATATGATGTTTGTTATGTGATTGCTGACAAGCTTGTTTCGACCAAAACGATAAGTTGGTCTTCATCAAAGAGCGACATAGACGAGAAGAAAATATCCGTTAAAAAGACTGTTTACAAAACGAACGCTGACATCAACCGCTGAAAATTTTTTGAAAATGCATGTTCTGTTTTAAAAATAAAAAATAAAATAAATTTTTTTTTTTTTTTTTTTTTATTAAAAATCAGAAGCATTATAGTTCAAGGTAAAACTCAAAAGAGTTTATTGTAAAAATTGTAAAAATATATAAAAAATGTAAAGTGGGTATCAAAATAGTATAGTATATATATTTCAGCTGTTAACAAATATACAAGTCCACATGGTGATTTGAAGAGAGATGTTAGGTTTCCAAAGTTTACTAGTGGTGTTGAAGTCCGTAGATTTATATATGAAAGTCTTCAAGGTGTAAAATTCCAGATATAATGTTTTTTCATTTGACAAATATGAAAAATATATGGAAATTAATCCGACAGTATGAAATATAACATTTTGAAAAAACATATGATGTTTGTTATGTGATTGCTGACAAGCTTGTTTCGACCAAAACGATAAGTTGGTCTTCATCAAAGAGCGACATAGACGAGAAGAAAATATCCGTTAAAAAGACTGTTTACAAAACGAACGCTGACATCAACCGCTGAAAATTTTTTGAAAATGCATGTTCTGTTTTAAAAATAAAAAATAAAATAAATTTTATTTTATTTTTTTTTTAATTAAAAATCAGAAGCATTATAGTTCAAGGTAAAACTCAAAAGAGTTTATTGTAAAAATTGTAAATATAAATTGTAAATATAAAATTGTAAATATATATAATATATAATATATATATATATATATATATATATATATTATATATATATGAATAAAAAGTCATAATTCAAAGAGGAATATTTTTTATATGTTATTTATTTTTCAATTGTTCTCAATTTGTTTCGACCTTAAGTTACCGCCAGAAGATTTCTAGTGAGAGAAATTGTTTTTAGGAATTTTCAAAAAGATTTTTCAAAGTGTTTGACAAGCCTCTAAAAATGATTTTCAGAAAAATATATAATCAAACGTGACAAGTCCCTTTGTTTAGCGAAAAGTTCTGGTTGAATTCGCTTGGATTGTTTTGTTCTTTTAATGTACATGATAAATTTATGAAAGTTGTAATATATATATATATATATATATATATATATATATATATATATATATATGATAATTTGTAAACATGGTTTGTTTGGAATGGCTTTTTTGCCGACAATACGACTCCAATTAAGCACTTGTTCTCCCAAAAATATATATATATATAAACAGGCATATATAAATGTATTGGGTTTTTTTAAAGGCTGTGTATGTTACTAAATGTTATTAATTGTCCAAATTATTGTTTTGTTTTCATCGCTAAGGTAACGCTAAATAACGCTTGTGGTTTATCTCGTGAGATTTAGATCAAAATTTTAAATTTATCTAACGTGTTGGCAAAGGGAATTTAGAACAACAAATTGTTGTATCTATTTGAAGCATTTTCATAATTTGTGCAGGTTTCATAATTAATTCTATTAATAAATTGTTGTATAAATCGTATGTATAAAGCTTACATATACGTATATCATTGCTTGATTTTGTAAACGAATGGTCCACGTTTATCGTGGATGATAAAACCAATGCGGGACAGGCCAGCACAGTCGTAGTGGCTGCAGCTAAAGGTCTGGTCACTTCAAAAACATTCAACGGTGATATATATATATATATATATATATATATATATATATATATGAAGATAGGAGGGTTGGAGTAAATCTGACAGTATTTTCCTTTTTCCCTACTATATATATATATATATATATATATATATATATATATATATATATATATATATATATATATATATATATATTTAATATACCAAGCGTGTTGGTAAATCCTCGCGGTGAGAAAAAAAAAACAGCAAATAGTTTGATTGTAAAAATATACTACCAAACATCAACCGGGGAGAAAAAATTTTTTGGAAAAAAGAAAAGACCAAGATAGTCGTACCAATAAAAAGTAATCTATTGGTACAGTATTTGGCCAAAAGAAAAAACAATTTATATGTATATATATGTATATTCATACAACCGCTAGGAAAATGAGCTAATAAGTAAAAAGTGTTCAATACCCAAGTAGAGCAAATAATAAAGATAAATCTAATGGGTCAGCCAAACCTATATTAGTTTCGCTTAATGCTCTTCAGGGCTAAGATCTGACTGTCAGATCGTAACCCTGAAGAGCATTAAGCGAAACTAATAGTAGGTTCTTCTGACTCATTAGATTTATCTTTATATATATATATATATATATATATGATATACACTGGAAAAGTGTCCGGTCCATACTATATACATATATATTGCGATTAATATCGACTAAAGTTAATACAGTTATTTACTAAGCTTAGCTTACTTGTGATACAAAACGGAGGTATGTGGGTACCCAGTGAAAATTGAACTCAGTTACAATGATCTGATAAGCCAGTTTGCTCGCCATTAAACCTCGTGAAGTGTCCAGTAAACGGTAACAAAGCAATACAAAACCTTTGGATCTATACTAATCTTTATATGATCTTGTCGATGTTAACATTAGCTGTAACTCTCCAGTTATATTATTATGGGAGAGTGGTTTCCTAAACTGCACATTTGGTCATTTTCTATTCCGTTATCATCGTTAATGCGAATTTTTTTCAGTCAAAGTTATGAAACAGTGTACAGGAAGATATAAATTCATGCCTTTCACAATTTTATAGTTTGTGAACATACATATTATCAGCCTGAACTAAACTGCTGTTGATTCGGTTCACTATACTGAATACATATCCATTAACCTACCTACCTATGATATGAAATATCAGTTATACATATTTACCAACCTTCCACGTGAGTTTTCCTTCTCCTAGACTGGTTGCCTAACCAAAGTTAAAGATCTCAGACTGTCCTACTATGTATACTAATCCTTATATGATTTTACCGATGTTAGCATAAACTGTAACAGCTACTACTCTCCAGTAATATATATATATATATTTACCAACCCCTCCGCACGAGCAGGATGCGGCACAAGGTCAATTTCTTAAGCGGAGTTTAACAGGTTTGAATTCAGAGTTTTCCGTCTCCTAGACTGTTTACCTAGCCATGGTTAAAGAGCCCAGTATACTCTGCTATTTACCCATAGCTGGAGGGAGAATTGGATTCATAGCTTTCCCAAGGGTATTAGCGCTACGTAAAATGCAAACAGCTTCTTCGGGAATTGAACTCGGGTCGACGAGTCTATTTCTTACGACTCTGACCATCAGACCACGTGCCTCCAGTAATATAGTAATGGGAAAGGGGTTTCCTAAACTACTCATTCAATAGCTTTCTTTTCCGTTGAATACCACTAGTCAAAGTTATGAAACTGCATACAGCCGGGGGAGAATATTTGGATGTGTACCTTTCTCAGGGGTATTATTGCAATGTTAAATGCAAACAGCCTTATTAGAGATTTGAACTCGTCTCGCCGAATTCATTTCCTACGATATTAACCCTCACACACGCGCAACCAGCATGATAAACGATATTAAAGCTTAATTCTGAAGAAGATATTTAAATTCTCTTCCTTTAAAGAAGAATGTGTTGTTCGTAAACAACTTTCGTCGATTAAAGATTACTAAATTTTACCGCAATTTTATCTTAAATTGTAGCCAATAAAATCTTTAAATCAACGTAAATATCCAGCATTAGGTTGGTTGGTTGGTTGGTTGGTGGTTGGTTGTTTTTTTGCGGCATATCAACCGTTGGGTTATTCTATGCCGGTTATTCATTCTTGTTAAGTATTCAATTTTTAACACATTTTTAAAATCATTTTTATCTATTTAACCCATAGATGGGACCCTAAAATGTACTACCATTGCGGGGAGGGGGCCCAGTGGCTTCAGCCCTGGATCTTTACAAGTTAATAGCGTCGATCCCAGGGGCTGTCCCCCTCCAAGCAATACCTGCGCCCTTGATTTAAAGGGGCAGGGCTGGGTTTATTTCCCAGCGCCTGGGGCGCCCCTTGTGGGGGAATGCTGAAGGGATCGACGCAATTTTTGTTCTTTCCCACCCATGAGCTTCGGCTTGTGG
>CM042138.1:53827751-53837751 GCA_023376005.1 Doryteuthis pealeii
TATATTCCGTAGATGGCTAACTAGGAATGTTGGTGTTAGGATGATTCTAAGTTGGACCTTTCTTAGTATTGCTTTGTTGGATTTTACAGCAAGCTAACCCTTGTGGGCTTATTTTATACCGAAGACGCTTTGGTCTATTCATGTTTTATGAATATTCATTTTTTAAACTCAATTTTAACACATTTTTTAAAACTCATTCTTTTCTATTCCACCCCCCCCATAGATAGAACCCTAAAAGGTACAACCATTCCGTCAGGGTGACCTATGAGTAATGGTGATGAAGGGGTACTCTACACTCCCCAGAGCTGCAGAATTGGAACTTTACCATTAGATGCATTTTAACGTCATTCCCTGGACTAAGACACTCAGTCACCGCCTTTTAGATACAAAGGATTTGGGATTGTTATAAAGATAATACAGTCGGGACAATCATATAAGGGTTAGGGTTTGATATGACCAGCTCAGATGGGGGCTTCTCCGACCGTCCGTCTAGCCAAAGTAAACACCAAAGTGGAGTGTTGCATATCATGACTGCTCAGCCATCAGGGTTACGTCTTTAAGCACCACAAGTCGCCACCCAGGGCCAACAGGTACCCCCACTGGGGGGGGTAACTCTCTGCTGAGGTGCAGTCATTGTATTCTTCTGTTCCAGCTGACAGTGCGAGTATTGGTAGGTGGAAATTCACAACTCCAAGACAACCCTATATATTTATGTATGCCAAACAATTTTCATGATGTTCCAATAATCAGACAATTTTTTTTCTGTGAATTAGTCGTACCCCATTAGTACACCATTAACATCCATTATCTCTTTTTCTTTACACAAGAAAGATTAATAACGAAAAGAAACTGTGGCACAGTGTTTAAAAAGCTTAAGTTGTGAATCCTTAATACTGAAATGAGTTCGATTCTCACCGAATACCACCGCCTTGTTGTCTGAGGAGATATAATACGCCGACTGCACCTCTGCAGAGGGATGTAAAACCAATAGGATCACCTGCTGACCGTGGGTGACATGCAACACTCAACTTTGGCCCTTACCTGAAATATCAATTCCTGATGACCCTCAATAAAACTTATTATCTTTATCATGGTAAATTAGTCTGGGGCTATTGTTACTAGAAATATTCATTCAGCTGCGCAATCAAGTTTTCTATAGGAAAACGTATCCATCTTTAGTATTTTATCACGCCTTTGTGGTCTGTGTAGGTGATATGCCATTAATTTCGCCTCTTCTTCGTCGTCGTAAGTCAATGTTTTCGTCAGCAAGATCAGAACGCAACAGTCCCGGTGTGGGAAGGCAGTCCTTAAATAACTATCAATTGCCCTGACCAAGATCCCACATCCGGGTCAATCACTCAGTGTAGGAACTTGCATATGCGCCAACGAGGTAGTCTGACGTCAAGCAACGATTCACGCTCAGGAGGATGCGAGTTCAATCTCTTTAATCGCCCGCTACACTCCTCCCCTGATCTCATTTTGCACGCCAGACATGTTCGTGCTCGTTTTGAGCTACCACGTACATAATTCTCTCTCTACTCTCTCTCTCTCTCTCTCTCTCTCTCTCTCTCTCTCTCTCTCTCTCTCTCTCTCTCTCTCTCTCTCTCTCTCTCTCTCTGATCTCATGATCAAAATATGGCAATCTGGCGGCGGGCGATTTCATCGGGTACTTCTACGCAAAGGCAGGGAGGGGTCTTTTTCTGCTCCTTCCGCGGGGAACTGTCTGAATCAGTATCTTCTTCGTCGTCATCATGCAGCAGACTCTCTGCCCTCTCTCTCAGAAACGGTGTTTACTAGCGGGACCCCTCGAATTTCTACCAAACGAAACAAAAATCAAGAAGAGCTGTTTAAATCAGAAACAATGATATGATTACATATACAATTACCAAAATATCTTCCGTGATCCACAATTGCAATATTCCAAATAAAATAAACACCAAACTTCTTTTTTTTTAGTTCATTTTAATTTTATGTTGGGCATTTAAGCGACGCAAGACAATCTGCAATGTTTCCTTTTTAAAACGACACCAGATAATCTGTATTCACATTTTACATTGAATCTTGGACAATTTGGACGGTGTCATTTTTAACCAGAGGGTGGGGCAAAATGATAAAGGACGGAAGATTTAGGAACAAGCGTATTAATATATAGATCTTTTCAACAAAGGCTGACTCTCAATTTAACATTTTTTGGAAGAGAAAAATAAAATGTATGTTGTTAAAATATTGTTTATAATTATTCAAAGAGTTGGACTCTATGTAAATTTAGTTGGAACCGTTCATGCCCTTGTACTTTACATAATAAAATTATCAATTAGCTTTCAAGAATTAACCTCCATTTTTTATTGGTCGTCATAAAAACTCAAGGTTAACTTGTTGTCAATGTGCGCTATTTCTTCTATTTCATTGTTTTCTAAACGAATCGGTTTTGAATTCTTCGACGCTTCGACGCTTTGAACTACGGTCGGATTTGCTCTTCAAACTTTAATAATCCAACAGATCTAAACGCAACAAATTTCATTAGAAATGGGAATTTCAGTTGAAATGAAACAAAAAAAGAGTACTTCCCAATTTATTAAATCGAATTACAGATTATCTTGAATTACAATTTACAAAATGGATTGCCAACCATTGTCAACCTTTATTATTATTATTATTATTATTATTATTATTATTATTATTATTATTTCTTTCATTTTTTCTTTCTTTTGTTCTTTCTTTTGTTTCTCTCTTTTGTTTAGTTGCTTCACATCGCAAAGGATTTGGGTTCGAGCCTGTTTTAAAACCGATCTGTTTACTGACGCTCAGAGATTGGCAAGAGTTACAATGAAGAACAATTAGAATAAAGAGGAAAATTGTCATACAATCTATGTATCTCATAATTATCAAATTATCACTTGGTTCGCATGTTGTTAGCGTCTGCCGAAGTAAATTTATATAACTGTCCATTAAATTCGTAATCGTAAAGTACGTATGAACTTAGCTAGATTTACAGAGGAGTCGTTAGCATACTACTGTTGTAGGTCCTTGGTAGTAAGTTCGTTGTTCTAGATACAAAACAACTTCCACCCTACATCTGATGAAGCCATTTAGATAGGACATATACCATGAAATTGAATTTAGAAAACTTGTCTTTCAGTTTGAGTTTGATCTGCACTAAGTGCTCTTGTGTTATACTGTGCCAAATAAGACTACTGAATAAGAGGACTTACCAGTAAGGATGGTACAGTGTGGGAGATGGACACCAAATCAGAAAGACGGAATTTGGGATTCATTCTGTTCTCAAAGACCAAGGGTATTCTTTCTATTCTTGTTTAGATTTAGAATAAATAAATTGTTTTCACGAACCGATTAGACTTAATAAATCCTGTTAAGCCACAAAAGCTGATAAGAAATATCAATTTCCTTTCAAAAAGCAAATAAAAATTGACATTCATGATTCATCTGGTTGTATTCGATCCGAAGACCAAAGTTGGTTCATTGAAGAAATCGATCCTGTTTCTGCCACTTTTTAGAATTATGGAATCGTTACAACATTTATTACGGATTACGTATGGTCTACATCCTTGAGAATTTAGGCGTTAATAACTTTAAGTCTCTTTTAGGATTAAGTCTTGAATGCTTTTCTTTCTTTAGAACTCACATGGTTTTCTTTCAGCATATTAAAACTTAAAAAGAAATTGCTCACAAAATGGTCTCCTTTCTTCGTCCTTTTGATTCATCTTTGTATAGAAACCCATAAAATACTTTTACCGTCCGAAAAATATTCTCCTACGAGCAAAAAGAAAAAAAGAAAGAAAGAAAGAGTGATTGTACAAAGGAATGAATGAAACTTCCTGCCCAAATCTATTTAATATTATTCCATACTGGATTAAACCAATTTCAATGGTCGTTTTCTGGTTTCATTTATTGCCAGCGAACCTTGCTGTTCCGCTTTGCCTGACTGAAGCTGCCAAGCTGACTCCCAGAGGAAAAATGGCCGCACTTCCTCCCCGTTTTGAAAAATCTGGGGAACTGAATAAACAGCCGCGTAAAATAATATCCACTACCAACGAAAACAGCGTTCGTTTAAGTTTCTTCTATTAAATATTCCAACCTATGGTTTAAATAACGCCATAGTAAGAGAAGAAAGAAGAAAGTAGAAACAAAATGACTTATTACATCCGGTCAGTTTTGAATTAGTTTCCTTTTGTGAAATTTTTACGCTGTGCACACTGGAACGAGACTTTTCAATAATGTATATTGGCTTCTTAGAATATGTAGATCCAGTTGATTGGTTCATGTACATCGTATGACTAACGTATAACTAACGCTTATAAAATCTGTAATGCCTTCAGATTACAAATATCAACAAACTCACTGTTCATTACAAAGGTCTTATAATAATTTCGACTTTTTTTAATACATAGTTAATTCCTCTAAATTAAAATTGACATATCTGTCAAATCAGACTAGATATGTCGCTAATTTTCTTTAAGAAATAACACCCTTGTGCAAATTAATTTAAACAACCGCTTTAGTTTTCTTTCTTTCACCATACGGTCAGTTTTAGACCCACTGGAGTAAAAGGATGTAATCGAATCTATTTTTTCTCAGATTCTGTCATTTGCAGTCGTGTGTAGCAATATGAATCTACGGTGTGTATGATGAAATTTTTTGGCCTAGAAAAATATTGCATCAGATTGCTTCAGATTTTTATCACGTCCAGACACTATTGTCTCGACTGTCGATTAGTTGTCCTATGGCCATTGTCTGCGATGTACTTTGCCCCAAGAAAGCGTATGAAAATTGTAACGCCGGTAAGCCTTACAGAGAGATAGTGGATAATAATAATAATAATAATAATAATAATAATAATAATAATAATAATAATAATAATAATAATAATCTGGAAATCAGAGTAAGAGTTGGACCATTCAAACTACTGCATTGCTGCAATCGGCTACGATACTCAGGAGAGTCCAGGAGACCTGAGGAGACTTGTTGCCACTAAGACTCCAGTGAAATACCATCAGTTAAAGCTGATTTAAAAAACTCAAAAGGAATAATAATAATAATAATAATAATAATAATAATAATAATAATAATAATAATAATAATGGAATTATTCGTTTTGTTTCAATTAATTTTCACAGTGGTATTCGTGAGTTAGTTTGGCAAGTGATTATGCGATATGTAAATTATAATATTTTGCAATTATCAATAAGATTAGTATTTATATATTATTATCAAAATCACGGGGCAGTTAACAATGGTTCCTGAAATTTAGGTGATGATTATGTTTGATGACTCTATATCTACGTCGCCCTTAGCAACAACTGATGTAAAAGAGTTTCTACAATGAGATCCAACGTTATACAATCTACAGTGGGCCTCTTAGAGATTCCGATGAGATAATGACCACGGAAATGTCATAAAAATGACACATATGCGACAGTTGACGATGTGTAGCGAAATAGAGTTTAACGATCGGGAAAACGGTTACATCCAATCTGTGTTCAGCTTTTAGGTTCTCAATAAAAAGTTTCATTACTCCCTGTGATTTCTTATGTAAAGAACACCTGATCATTTGGCCCAACTGTCTATCCTTATATATATATATATATATATATATATATATATATATATATATATATATATATATATATATATATATGGGAGTAGATATGGAAATAAATCCGACAATATAAAAAAATAAAAAAAACGATGTGTTCCAAAACTGAGATTTATTTATCGACGCTTAAACGATTCTGTTTATTTAAACCTTCATCAAGATTGATTATGGGATAAAGAAATTGATAGATAGTTTGTAAATGATATGAGTGACATATATATATATATATATATACGGTAGGTCAAACCTGGAATGATAATCGGACATTGTTGAACAGACACACACACATAAACACACACACATGCGCGCACGCACGCACATAAACACCCACACACCCACAAACACGCAGAGAATTTGGAAGATATAAGACACAAAGCAGAATGCACGATCACTAAGAACACCTTCAGTTTTCAGAAATCTTCTGTCGAAGAGATTTTTTATCTCGAAATATTAAGAATAAATTAAATGTTAACAAACAGCACCATAGTTAACTTATTTTAACCAACCACCAAATCAATATATATATATATATATATTATTATTTATATTTTACTTGAAGGCAATTATAAATGCATGTATCGCATAAAATTCGATAATTATAGAAAATAATCTTGACAAGTAAATCCCGCAAAGGATGGCTCGCTATGCAGAACACCGTACAGACTGTTTCGACTGACAAGGTTAATTTCGCAGGGATTGTTCGCTATGTACCGGCGGCCGAACGGATATGGTCTCTGACTATGCCTGTGAAGTCCCGGTGTCGATTCCTGTCGGAGGGGAGTCGTTAGTATACATCGCTGAAGAGACTTAATAAAGTCGAAACAGTCTGTACGGTGTTCTGCATAGCGAGCCATCCTTTGCGGGATTTACTTGTCAAGATTATTTTCTATAATTATCGAATTTTATGCGATACATGCATTTATAATTGCCTTCAAGCAAAATATAAATAATAATTTATCAACAATGCTTCTATAAAAACAAACATCCAAAAAAATATATATATATATATATATATATATATATATATATATTGGTAAAGGAAAAGGGCTGATTTTTCAAATCAGCTAATTTGCGGTTATGTTTTAAGCCTTTTTCTTTACCAATTATATTGCTCAGTTCAATAATATTGAATATTGAGCTCACAATTTGGACCTGAACAATTCTAACATTCCGCTGTTGAAAGAAAAGTCCATCTTGGAATCATCCTAGTACCAACTTACTTGGTAAACCATCAACGGATATATATATATATGGGTTTGGAGATATATGTATATATATATATCCGTATTATGTATTTATATATATATATATATATATGTGTGTGTGTGTGTGTGTGTGTGTGTGTGTGTGTGTGTGTGTGCGTCTGTCTGTCTATTGTGAAAAGGTGTATAATGTTTCTCTGAAGTCGTTGAATAGTTTTTTTTTAATTCTAAATCTGTATTAGTAAACTTAGTTTTGTTAGTATTTTTCAAACATTCACGAAAACCTCGGGGAAAAACTTGTAAAATGATAACCCCATCTGCAACAACCTAATGCAACACACTATTTTTAAATTTATTGACTTTAACTCAACATACGACCAGAAAAGATCGTCAACCCTCTCTCGAGAAAAGATGTCAACAATGACATCCTTATATTGAAATATATATATATATATATATATATATATAATATATATATATATATATATATATATATATGATGAAAAGAGGATTGGAATGAATCCGACAGAATGTGGTAGAAATATGAGGAATGAAAGAACAAAACTCAGACAAAAACGTGTAGTATATTTCGCTGGCGTTTTGAACTCTGCTTCGTCAGCATTTATTGAGTTCAACACTACAGCGAAATATACTACACATTTTTGTCTGAGTTTTGTTCTTTCATTCCTCATATTTATACTATATATATATATATAATATATATATATATATATATATATATATATATATATATATATACCAACCCCTTCGCACGAGTAGGATATGGTGCAAGTTCAATTTCTTAAGCGGAGTTTAACAGATTTCATTTCAGAATTTCTTTCTCCTAGACCGATTGACGTACCAAGGTTAAAGAGCCCAGTCTCTCCTACTATTTACCCAGATTTGGAGAAAGAATAGTTGGATTCACACCTTTCCCAAGGGTATTAGCCCTATGCCAAATTCAAACACCCTCGTTTAGGATTTTAAGTAGTCTTGCCGTGCCCATTTACCACAACGGTAACCATTACAGCATGTGCCTCCACAAAAGATATTTATAACGCATGCACATCATTCAGTTCCAACGTATTGAAACCAAATGCAAATATAGAGCAATAAAAATTTGATTTTAATAGTTCTGTTCAAAAACATTCTACTCCCATTTTAAAATTTCAGAATTTTATATTTTAACCTGAGGTGCCTACCATGGTTTGCGAGTTGATCTCGGAAACTGCTGTGAGAGTGAAATCGATTCTGTCTTCTTCCAGCAGCAGAGTAAGCTTAATAGATAACAACTACTAATCCTTTCACTGCTACAATATGTACAAGCCTTAACTCTTTGCCAACTAAATTTCCCGTACGGCTGTACCAAATTAATTCGGCGTTTTTTACCTGTATGATGGAATAGTTGATTATCTATTATCACAGAACTGATTCTCTTCAAATAAAGTCCTATTATTATCGTAAAACAAATTAGAGCAGCTGCCAGTGGTTTATGGTAGGATCACAGTGGTGGGAGAGCCGCTATGAGTGGTTTAAAGTAGGCAAAGAGTTAAATGCTACCTTATCAGGTAAATACATAGTGCATTTATTTAGTAAATATCGAGATCTTTAAGTGAATTACGCCAATGAAATTCAAAGAAAAATATCATTTTATGATATTGAGTGGAAATTTTCAAAATCTGTTTTTTAATCCACCAAATTAAATAGAAGAAGAAGATAAGAAATTAAAAACATATCGTAACTTTTAAAAGTAGTCAATTTCGAAGAAAAAGATGTTTTCTTATAAAATTCTTTCTTGTCTATTTTGAATCAAATGAAATCAGTTTCATAAAATTCTTTTTTGGTAATCTCCTTTGATTTCTATAGAGATTGCCACCAACCCCCAACCCCCATAGAGACGCCCGGGGTGCGGAGAAGAGAACGCGACCGGCCGGCCGGTCGGGCTGGAGGGAGACAATGTTGTTTACAAACTAGACAAAAAGAAACAAAAAAACTATTGCATAGGACACCTCAAATTCGGTAGAATCTCGACTGCCACCACCACCATCATTACTCCCAACATTTTCCCCTCAACCTCCCGCCACCCGTATTGAATATAAAATAAAATCTCCCCCCAAAGTCCTGTTATTCAAAATGCTCCTCTCTTCAAAGCTTAGAAAAGTAGCTTCCAGCACAAACAAGAAACTGTTATTGTGGGATGCGCAGTGGTCTAGTGGATAAGACTCTGGTGAGCATAGAGAGAGAAAAACGAAAATGCATTCGAATGAATAATATGCTGTTAACGAAATTTCAAACAAATGTATTTTGACAGAGGACAAAATAAACTTCACTGATGGCTGTTCGTTCCCAGTGGGGATATTTTTCTGCAAAAATAAGCAAATACAATCTCTGTCGCTTTTTATGCTGAGGTTATTTCGTGTTGATAATGTGACAAATACCTTGCAGAGAAAAATAAATGGTAAATCCTCGTTGGAAAAGCTGTCATTAAACAATGTCTACACTTGCAAGCCGTTGCATTTTTTCTTCATTCACTTTTCTGTGAATACGAACTAGAATATTTAGCATAAAGCAATAGTTAGAGTGCAACTCTAGCAAGCTGTTGTTAGTTATTTTGTTTCTCAGTGGGATTAGTAGGGATTGGGAATTAGTAAAAGTAAATTCGTCGGGGTGGCCTAAAGTTTGAAATTTCTTGTTCTAATTAAATAAATTTTAAAGAATATTTTAAATAATAAATTTTGCCCAGAGCCAGCAGATGTTAAATTTATTGTGAGTAAAAATTCACTTTTTTCTGAAATATTTCAGTAAATAATTCTCAAATTTAACATTTTAGATGTTTTTTTAAACTTCATATACCTAGGATTGAATGCGCGTGGTGTGTATTGGTTACCGTCGTAGGAAAATGACACGGCGAGACAAGTTCAAATCATGGACACGGCAGTTTGTATTTCACATAGCATTAATACTCTTAGGAAATGAACGAATCCAACTATTCTCCTTCCAGTTATGGATAAATAAGTAAAGGTAAAATCATCGGGGCGGCCTAATGTCGGTATCAGTCAGACAGCGAGGGAGTCTATCCCCTTTGCACTAGTGATAGACCAAGGAGATTGTTTTGGCCCCTGGGATGGAGCGCCACACCTACCATCAGCACCTCATTTTACAGCACATATTCCTGTGCTACTCA
>CM042138.1:53842751-53852751 GCA_023376005.1 Doryteuthis pealeii
ATATATATATATATATATATATATGTGTGTGTGTGTGTGTGTGTGTGTGTGTGTGTGTGGTTGGTTGGTTGGTTGGTTGGTTGGTTGTTCTGATTATCAACTCTTTTCATGTCATTTAATGCCGAATGAAGTAATTTTGATATTCGGTTACTTACAGTATCTGCTGCTTGAATGGTCGCCCATCTGAGTATTGAACAAGCTCATGTGAAGTTGCTTATTGGGATACTCGTAAGAGGGAGAGGATAATTAGGAGGGGAAGGATCTTTCAAATTAGTTTAGACTAACGAGAAGAGAGCCCCTTTGGTTTGAATTTGCTTCTACCATGCCAAGGTTGAAGAGCCCAGTCTGCCCTACTATTTACCGCTAGCTGTTGAGAGAATAGTTGGATTCGTACCTTTCCCAACGGTAATAGCGCTATGCGAAATGCAAGCAACCATGTCCAAAATTTGAATTCGTTCGCCATGCGCATTTCCTACGATGGTAATCATAACGCCACTCGCCTCAACAGCCTAACTTTGGTGATCTAGCGGGAATCGATGCTTTCAATGTGACTAAACCCTAATCCTATATATATATATATATATATATATATATATATATATATATATTTCCAACCCCTCCGCACGAGCAGATATCTTAAGAGAAGTTTAACAGGTTTGAATTCAGAGTTTTCCTTCTTCTATACTGGTTACCTATGCAAAATTAAAGAACCCAATCTTCCTACTACTTACCCATAGTTGGAGGAAGAATACATGGATTCATACCTTTCCAAGGATATTAGCGCCACACTGATGTCGCCTCTATGTGAAAGCCTCGTCTAGATTTGAACTCGGGTCGACGAGTCCATTTCCTACGACTCTAACCATTACACCACGGACCTCCAGTATCCATAAATACCATCATAACATTTTTTTTTCTGTTTGGTACTCTCCTGGGTGATGTTCTTCGTGAATCCAAGGGGACGTTTGCCTCTGGACCTCCTTCGAGTCCTTGCATTTATTTGTTCACCTTATTTATCCATAGCATTACTTTTTTTCTTGCGCCAAAAGTTTTCAATTTCCTTTGAATTCACTTATTCGTTGTATGGTTTGGTGTTAGTGCCGGTATCTTTTGAGTCTACCTTTTTTGTCAGTATCTTTTGGTTGATTTCTTCTAGTTTTTATATTCAGACTTACACTCTTATTTTCTATTGTCTTTTCTCACTATTCTCATTCCATTTTCTCTTTGTGTTTCTCTCCCTTTCTTAATGCATTCGCTTGTTGTTGTTTCTTTATTTGTCTTTCTAGTCTCATTTCCAATTCAGCTTTTGTGTTTCTGTTCGGTCTCCATAGGGGGATACCAATTTCATCACTGAATAGTTTTACTCCCGCAGAGATTAGGTTGTTTGATTCGGTGATGTTGTCTGTTGGCATGTTTTGTTATATTTTATTTAATTTTTCCGTTTCTATCTTGACTTTTTTTCCAGTCCTGATTTCTTAGAGGTGGCAATGTGGCATTCTTTTTTGGTCATGATTTGTTTCATTGGTTCTACATCTTTCATCTTGTGATTTTATTATTATTTATTGAGTTTTTCACATCAGCGTTAGCTGATGGTATTTCACTGGAGGCTGAGTGACAGCAAGTCTCTCAGGTCTTCAGGACTCGTCTGAGTATTCTAGCCGATTGCAGCAGTGCAGTAACACATAGCAATAATATCTCTGAGAAATATCTGAATCAAACTAAACCTACAGCTATGGGTAAATAGTAGGGCAGACTGAGCTCTTTAACCTTGGTTAGGCAGTCAGCCTAAGTGAAGAAAACCTAAGCCATTATACATTTTTGTAGTAACTACCATTTTTACGTTATTAACATAATAACATAAATTCATCATTATTTTGACGAACAACCAAGATGGCTCGTGCTAAGCAAACCGCCCGTAAATCCACCGGAGGAAAAGCTCCCCGTAAACAGTTGGCCACAAAGGCCGCACGTAAAAATGCCCCAGCCACTGGTGGAGTGAAGAAACCATCGTTACAGGCCCGGTACCGTCGCTCTCCGTGAGATCAGACGTTACCAAAAATTTACCGAGCTTCTCATCAGGAAGCTTCCATTCCAGCGGTTGGTTCGTGAAATCGCCCAAGACTTCAAGACCAATCTCCGTTTCCAGAGTTCTGCTGTGATGGCTTTGCAGGAGGCTAGTGAGGCTTACTTGGTTAGTCGGTTTGAAAATACCAACTTGTGTGCCATCCACGCCAAACGTGTCACCATCATGCCAAAAGACATCCAACTTGCCCGTCGTATCCGTGGAGAGAGAGATTTTTATTCTTTTCATTTACCTATGTTGGTAAATATTTTTGTTGTAGTTGTTTTTTAAATCTGAAACTTCTTAAATTTCAGCGGATTTTGACATTTAGATCAGCGGCCGAATGTTCTTTCTATTTGGATCTGTGAAAAATATTCTTGGTGATACTCAGGAAGTACAGAATGAAAAATACACACACACACACACACACACACACACATTTACTTAATAATACGACCAATCATAAGCTCACATGCATATAATTTCGGACGCACATAAGCACGCATAGATTTACATGTACGAAAATACACACACATCGCACAGAAAGATACTTATACACAAAAATGCACAAACCAACATACAAATGCACACTTACACACAAACACACAAACGCATACACACATTTACATGCAGCATGCACAAAAATACACATCTACAAAAGACAAACATATACACGAATACACTCACAAACAGAAAGACACATACACATACACACACAAACAGACACACACAAAGATGCATCATTAATAAACCTAGAGACATGTGTGTACCAATATACACACTAATGCGAAAATAGTGCCAAAAATAATCTTTAAAATGTACAAAGAAAGAATATTAGTGCGAATAATTGAGTAATAAAAATATTATTCTACTTTTTCACGTTGATTGAATCAATAGAATAACTAAATTCACACACTCACAAGAATGGTGTCTCAACACGCATAAATAGAAACTATTTGTAAAAATCTTAAAGCTCAGAGAAATTATTTCATTGATTGAATACTTTCAAAATATTCCTATTCTAGAAAAAAAAACTCGAAAAATTATGCATTTGGCCGAAATATTATTATTATTATTTTCCCCCTGTTTTTTTTCAAATGTTTCAAAAATATTTCATTGATTCTAAATATATTTCCCTGGCTGTTATTTTCTGGGGTTCTTTTTTTTTTGTTTTTTTACCCAAATTCAAAAATAATTTACCGATATTTGTGAATTTTTTGTATATAGCGTACAATACTTACCAAGTAAGCGAAAACATATTGACAATAAACGAGAATGAGGGTCAATAACTGTAATTGCGCTATTTCCTGATGAGCGGGGGTGGTACCTTTTCAAAAGAATGTTTTCTTCATGTAATCATTGTGTACCTTTATTTGTGAATGTTCGTGTTCTGAAGATGTGCGAGAAAGATGTAGCGTCCAATGGTCGATTTAACTGAATCAATGAATAAGATTAGACTTTACCATTTTTATTGCATACTGTAGTTGGTTGGTTGGTTGTTGTTTTTACGGCATATCAACCCTTTTTCGGGTCATTAATGCTGAATCAAGTCATTTTTATAAGCAAAGGACTCAGGTTGCTTACAGTATGTCATATAGTACCTAAAGAAGGACTATGGAATCGTTTGTTTTCTATAAATTGTGAAACCCCATACTTTATAACGAGAGAGACTTCACGGACTTGTGGATACAACCTGTGGATTACTGATTACTCGTTCACTGCATCTTGTGTAGAAAACCTATTTCCTAATCTAAAATACTTGTTGCATTTTCTTCCTACTTTCTCTGTCAACTTAGATACTCGAGTTACAACATACAACACAGTACCAGCTGTTGCTTTATTGCTCATCCAATTAAGTATTAAATATGGTCATCACTGTTTAACTTCGGTGATCTAGCGGGAACCGGTGCTACTGTAATCTTGCATACTGTAAGACTCGCCAAAGTTTGAATTATGTTAAACATATCCAACTTTTAACAACTTCGAAAACTAAATTAATGCTGAAAAGGAAAATAAATAAAAAGATGATTTATTTGAAACTTCATTAAATCCAACCGCTCGTCTTTAATTGGTGTTAATTATAAAGATAAATTAACAAAGTGTGTCAAAAATAAGTCTAATTTTTATGCATAATTAATGGCGGATTTAGGTGTTCCAGAAGCAGATGACACATGACAGCAATTATTTAGTAAATCAAATTGGCAGATCGTGTTTCTCAGAAAGTAATTTATACAAGATAAATCTCTGTCTCTGTCTCTGTCTCTCTCTCTCTCTCTCTCTCTATATATATATATATATATATATATATATATATATAGAGAGAGAGAGAGAGAGAGAGAGAGAGAGAGAGAGAGAGAGAGAGAGAGAGAGAGAGGGAGGGTCATTTGGATATTTCGGAGTGTTGTCCTCATCTTTATTGTTATATACACAATGTTTCGGCCTATATACCTTCCAACTTTCTTCAGTTGTTTCTTGTCGGATTTGGGAATCTTCTCGTCGAATTCGGGAATTATCTTGTCGATCTCTGTAGCCTTCATGTCGTAATTGGGACAAGAAAGTTCCCGAGTTTGACAAGACACACATGAAGACAGCCGGAGGGCATATCGGCCGAAATTTTCTGTATATAACAATAAATGAGGATAACAGTCAGAAAAATCCAAATAATACAAATTAACAAGCCTCATCGAAAAAAAATTGAGAAAAATGGTGTATATATATATATATATATATATATATATATATATAATATACCAAGCGTGTTGGTAAATCCTTGCGGTGAGAAAAAAACAGCAAATAGTTTGATTGTAAAATATACTACCAAACATCAACCGGGAGAAAAAAATTTTGAAAAAAAGAAAAGACCAAGATAGTCGTACCAACACAAAATAATCTAATGGTACAGTATTTGGCCAAAAGAAAAAACAATTTATATGTATATAAGATATATATATATATATTCATATAACCGCTAGGAGAATAGCTAATAAGTAAAAAGTGCTCAATACCTAAGTAGAGCAAATAATCTTATAGTCAGATCTTAGCCCTGAAGAGCATTAAGCGAAACTAATAGTAGGTTCGTCTGACTCATTAGATTTATCGTTATATATATATATATATATTATATATATATATATATGTGTGTGTGTGTGTGTGTGTGTGTGTGTGTTTGTTTCTGTCTGCATGTCCGTATATACATTCTTTATGAGATAAGGAGCTCGAAGCGAGGTTTAGATTTAAAACTGAAGTATCATTAGATCAATCCAATTCTACAGATTTGTCGACTGAGTTGCAATCGTATTGCTTAAAATATAACTTCTACAACCAACGTATGTTTTTATAGAATTGGGAATTTTGAAACATATTTCCTTTAAATTCCCAAGTTCTTCAGATATTTTCAGGTTTGAAAATTTACAAAAACAAAAACGACACCCAACTGTGATGATAAATAGCGTATTACTTACCATATAAGACTTCACTTTTCTTTTTTTTTCTTTTTTTTTTTTTTGAAAAAAAGTTTTCACCCAACAATTAATCTGTATCTGGTTTGGGTAAGAACTGGGGTTAAGTTTTCAAGAAACAACTCTGTTTGATACACTAATCTTTTGAAAATCCCAGAAAGAAATAATATAATATATCTATTAATAATGGAGATTCGCTTCCGGTTTTTGTCTGTCACAAAAATTACGTCACTGCTTACGTCACATTACCCAAAATCGTCATAACATGGAATAAATACACTCAAAATTTGAACATGCAACATTAGACAGTCCTCATTGTTTTTTAAAACAAGTTTTATTAAATACATGACTGGTATTATATATCTCTATATAGTTTGTTTTATTTTAATACATATTTAAAGTTTATATTTCAAATTTTTTAATTTTTTAATCCTTTAATGAATTTGATGATTTTATTTACTTAGGGTACAAACACGCTGACATTGAATTTTTTACTCCCACCCCTCAGGCAATATGTTTCAAAAATCTATTTTACATCGTACAGAGGGCGTTTTATTTTTTATAAATTATTGATTTATGAATAGAAAAGCCAATTGGCTTCAAAAAAAGCATTTACATAATGACTTATCTTAATTGTAATATCATTTTTGTATTTGTGGGTGTAGGTGTGTGCGTGAGATGTATGTCTGTACACGCAAACACATATCTACAAGTACATATTCAAAAGTAAATTCTTAGTTTTGTACCCAGTGATATCTACAATGAAAAACACATATGATCGGAAAGACAGTACCGTAGAAAAGATTTTAAAAAACAAGTTTGCCAAACTGGAGCTAGTGGCTAAAGGAGGGAACATGGTTCCTCTTGTGTACCCTATGTCAGGCAAAGCAAACTATGATATAAACCTATGATATAAACATATATAAGCACGCACGCTTATATATATATATATATATATATATATATATATATATATAAGTCGGGGTGGCCTAAAGTCACTATCAACCATTCAACGAGGGAGTCTATCCCCTTTTCACTAGCGCTTGACCAAGGAGATTGTTTTTGCATCTAAGGTGGAGCGTCACACCTACCATCAGCTCTCTACTTTACCGCACAGATCCCTGTGCTATTCACATACACACACACACACACACACATATATATATATATATAAAATATATAAAATGATAGGAGTGTCTAAAGCTAAAATATAAAAAGTGCTCGATAACTAAGTAGAGCAAATAAATAAGTTAATCCTAATGAGTCAGATATACCTACTAATAATTTCTCTTAGTAGCTCATCAGGGCGAAAATCATATTCTTGTCCTGATGAGCTACTAAGCGAAACTGTTAGTATGTATATCTGACTCATTACGTTTAACTTTATATATATATAAAGTGGAGCGTCACACCTACCATCAACTCTCTACTTTACCGCACGGATCCCTGTGCTACTCACATACACACACAGACACAGACACACACACACACATATATATATATATATATATATATATATATATATATATAATCTTATCAGTAAACCCTTGCGGTAAGAAAAAAAACCGTCAAATAGTTAGTAAAATATACTACCAAGCTTCACCAGGGGTAAAAATGAAAAAAAGAAAAACAAGAGAGTCACACCAACCAAAAAAATAATCGATTAACACTATAACACTTGCAAAGAAAAAGTATATATAAGAAATATATAAAATGATAGGAGTGTCTAAAGCTAAAATGTAAAAAGTGCTCGATACCTAAGTAGAGCAAATAAATAAGTTAATCCTAATGAGTCAGATATACCTACTAAAAGTTTCGCTTAGTATCTCATCAGGGCGAAAATCATATTCTTGTCTTGATGAGCTACTAGGGGAAACTATTAGTATGTATATCTGACTCATTAGGTTTAACTTTATATATATATATATATATGGAGCGTCACACCTACCATCAGCTCCCTGTGCTACTCACATACACACATATATATACATATATATACATATATAATATATATATATATATATATATATATATTATATATATATATATATAATAGAGAGAGAGAGAGAGAGAGAGAGAGAGAGAGAGATTGATAGATAGATATGGTGAAGCAGGATTAGGTTAGTTCAGTACACACTGTAATACTAAATCTGGTCTACTAATGTATTGAGCACTTTATATTTGTTATAACGCTGATTTATCCTAGTAATACTTATATCAACCAAATATTATGTTTAATCCAATATTCTTACCGGTAAGTTATTCCCTTTATATATATATATATATATATATATATATATATATATGTATATATATATTTGTGTGCATGTGTATGTGTGTGTATGGTTCATTCAATAAATAATGTGAACTTTGTTTAAAGAGTTGGCAAGAGGAAGCACTGTTTACAGCTGCAACTTTTTCAAAGAAATCTATTGTGATGGATTCTCTCATGTCCCGGAACACTGATAGCATCATCTCCTTTACTGACTGCTGCGTGCAGAACTTTTTCTTTACCGGAAAGTATGTATGTTTTCGCTCCATTGACTGGTTATGTCAACTCAGCCTTGTAGTAGCAACTCATGTTTAGCCCATTTGTAAATATTTCTTGAAAAAAACAAAACATGCATCTCCGTACACATCACACTTTTTCAAGTAAATTTTACGTGGTTTTCATATTTCAAGATAAACCTTTATTCGAGAGTGAGCATTTTCTTTGATTTGCCACCATTTTGAATAGCCTCTAAATAAATATTTTAACAAGATTAAAATGATTTTTCCATAAACCAATTTTAAACACTCTAGAGTTTACATTTACGGAAAAAAAAGCTGAACATTTTTTTTACCTTTTTAGAAAAAGAATATCCCGTTATTTCCCTTGGATACCTTATATATATATATATATATATATATATATATATATATATATATATATATATATATATATATATATATATATCATTGGCATTGCAGTCTCGGAAGACTATATATTTGTTGTGCCCTTTCAAGTTATAGCGCCTTCTGTGACTGTGAAGTTCAATGTTCGAAAAACAGTAACGACCACAGATGTCGCATGTCAATTCTGTCCCTAAAGATGTTGATGTGCCGGTGCTCTGTTACTTTCTTCTTGACTTCTTACCTTCATGAATAGTCCGCTACGGAGGGCCTGTCGCCACCGAGGGCGGTACTGAGCCAAATTCATATATATATATATATATATATATATATATAGTCATCCACAGACACGAGTTTTGAATTATCAAGTCTCTTCAATGTGGCTAGACATTTTGTGAGCTACCTACAACCGGTATAGAAACCCGATCGATTCAGCATCAGCTTAACCGCTCGGCTATCTTCACCCAAATAATGCGAAGTGGATTTAACTGTTTTAATACACACACCTGCATGTATGTAAAGGCCGCCATAGAGTGCTACATCCCTTTTATAAGAGCGTTGCGTTTACGCTTTAGTTGGCGGTCGTCAGCGAAATCCCCTCCAAAGTGCTCAACCCCAAGGGGATGGGGGCATATATAGTCATCCACAGACACGTGTTTCGACTTATCTAGTCTCTTCAGTGTGGCTAGACATTTCTGAGCTACCTACAGCCGGGATGGAAACCCGATTGATTCAGCATCAGGTGGACAGCTTAACCGCTCGGTTATCGTCACCCACAGAATGCGAAGGGAATTTTAACTGTTTTAATACACACATCTGTATATATGTAAAGGCCGCCGTAGAGTGCCCCATCCTTTTATAGGAGAGCGTATATGTATATATATATATGTATATATATATATATAGAGAGAGAGGGTAGATGCATACATACATACATACATAAATACCCACATCCTCACCCTAAACATAAAAAAGGTTATCTATCTTATATAAGCAAACCTTTTCAATATCATCTGCTTCTTTGTCAATGCACTTAATTCAGTGTTTGATATTAATCTTCGAGATCGAACATCAATGCCAACTTCAGATTACAATTCAACTGTACGCTTTTTATGTGTATGGTTTCTTGATCATCAAAACGAGGCAAAATTATCATTTCTAACAAAGAGTTTAGAATAAGATACATATATAATATATATATATATATATATATATATATAATATATATATATATATATCAGAAACAAAAACAAAAGATGGACACATTGCATTTTAATCGTACTACGCAACAAATGACGCAAACTTGCATGCGGTAATCGTAAGTGAATTCTACGGTATATCTATCAATCAATCAATCAATCGATAGATAGATAGATAGACAGATATGCAGTAAACACACGTCTTACACTAATCTCATGTAAGTTCAACGTCCTTTTTGAGTAGTATGATTAGAGAAATGGATAGAAAAACTCTATGAATATAAAAATAGGGAAAGTGAAAGAAGTGAATTTTTTTTGGTATCGGAATATTTTCAAACTTCAAGACTGGAAGGGCTGCGTGCTCAAAGTAAAGCCATCAGGAAAGAATC
>CM042138.1:53857751-53882751 GCA_023376005.1 Doryteuthis pealeii
ATTGCATCTTGCAAGGCCAAAGTAGAATGTAAATGAAATCTAAGAAGAAATCGGCAACCGTCTTCTGAAATTCCTTATCGGGCCAGCTGACCTTGATGACCTTTTAATTTCACAAGTTATAATTCACTTAGACGCAATGACTTTGATTCGAAATCGCCATTCATGTAATTATGAACGAATTGTTATTATGAACATAGCAACGATATTCCCTCTAGGACAGAGATATTTACTAAAACACTTTAAACTGCCACAAGACCATAAAATCAGAGCCCTTGGTGAGGTTCAAACTCTTAGCACTACGAATTATAGTCTAGTGAGACTAATCTACTGATCATCATTGTTGGTCACCCGCCAAATGACATAATGACCTATTATTATTATATTATTATTATTATTATTATTATTATTATTATTATTATAAACCCTGATAGATAGATAGATAGATAGATAGATAGATAGATAGATGGAAACAGATTAAGATAGATAGATAGATAGATCATGGAAACATATTAAGACAGACAGACAGACAGACAGATAGATAGATAGATAGATAGACAGATGATAAATGGATTAAGACAGACATATAGATAGATAGATAGATAGATAGATAGATAGATAGATGGAAACAGATTAAGACAGCCAGCCAGCCAGCCAGCCAGATAGATAGATAGATAGATAGATAGATAGATAGATGGAAACAGAGATAGATAGATAGATAGATAGATAGATAGATACAAGCAGACAGGGATAGATAGATAGATAGATAGATAGATAGATAGATAGATAGATAAAAACAGACTGAAATAGATAGATATATAAATTGATAGAGATAGATAGATAGATAGATAGATAGAAACAGACTCAATTATAGTCTAGTGAGATCATCATTGTTGGTCTCCCGCCAAATGACTTAATGACTTATTATTATTATTATAAACCCAGATAAGACTGTTTGTTGACTCGCCAATTAAATGCCATAGAAATGTCGTCGATCAAATGTCGTCAAAGTGATCCTGTTGAGAATGTCTATTAAACATCGAATTAAAAATTTTAACGTTGTCTTCACTAGAGCAATTATAGATTGGCTAGACTTAGAATCTCCGATTTCGATACATAAAGAATTCTCTGTTTCAACGTCTTTAATCTCAGCGGTTAAAGTAGTTGTGATTTTCTCAGATTTTTCAGTATTAAAATAAGAATTTCCAATGTGGTAAGATCCTCCTCATTTGAAACTTTAATTCAACAATTTTCCCGACTAAATCCTCATCTAACAATGTTTCAACCAAAGCTAAGGGTCGTAAATATATATGGAAAAATAAGATAATGTGGAATATATATATATATATATATATATATATATATATATATATATATATATATATATATATATATATATATATATATATATCTTTCCGAAACAGTCTTGATAATGCTTCAGAAAATAACTGAAAGTAATTGATTTAACTCGTTTGAACAACTCATTAACGCCTTTCAAGATGATAGCATCAAAAAAATTGTTAGAATATTTGAAAAAAAATCTAAACAATAACAATTACATATATTTTTTAACAAAATATGTTTGAATTATATATATATATATATATATATATATATATATATATATATATATATATATGAGTAAGAAAAGGTGGAATGAAAACATCACACAATGCTGTTAAAGAAAGAAAACAATTTATAATATAATCATAGCTGATACTGATCAATATTTCGATTTACAAAAAATCATCATCATAGCTCATTCACTCCCGTAGTTGTTTGGGGTCGGAGAGGAAAGTCAAATGAGTTTACAAAACAAAAAAACCTTAATACTGCAAAAAACGAAAGACGTTATAATATTCACCAACGTGGGCATTAAAATAATACCTTACATTAGATCCAAATCGCTTAACATTATCTAAAATAATAACCAATTCCGCCCACAACCTTTTTTACTTTATATATAAAAACAAAACACAATAAATATTTAATCATTTATTAAATACAGAATTTAAAAATAATAATTAAAATTTATAATAATTAATCGTAAAATAAAAAATATATAAAAATTCCTTTTCTAAAATATTAACATATTCCGCCCATAACTTTTTCACTTTATATATAAAAACTAAATACAGTAAATATCTAATCATTTATGAATTACAGAACTTAATAATAAAATTTAAATAATAAAAACAATTAATCGTAAAAAATTCCTTTACTAAAAATCTTTTGGATT
Organism: Doryteuthis pealeii; assembly: GCA_023376005.1. NCBI lineage: Eukaryota > Metazoa > Mollusca > Cephalopoda > Myopsida > Loliginidae > Doryteuthis > Doryteuthis pealeii. The sequence goes on from CM042138.1 coordinate 53,859,988, forward strand.
CCAACCGTCACATTTCTTAATACCCATCCCCTTCCGTTTAAATTGTTTCGTCTTGTTGCCAACATCTCAAAAATTCGCTACATTTGGTTGACAAAAGATATACATATGAGACATGACCGACATATATATGGCGCTAATGCCCACGTTGGTGAATATTGTAACGTCTTTCGTTTTTTGCAGTATTAAGGTTTTTTGTTTTGTAAACTCATTTGACTTTCCTCTCCGACCCAAACAACGACGGGAGTGAATGAGCTCTGATGATGATTTTTGTAAAATCGAAATATTGATCAGTATCAGCTATGATTATATTATAAATTGTTTTCTTCTTTAACAGCATTGTGTGATGTTTTCATTCCACCTTTTCTTACTCATATTGTCGGATTCATTTCCTTTCTTTTAACTTATATATATATATATATATATATATATATATATATATATATATAAAGGTTTTACATATCTACTTATTTGGTGGCAAAGGAACAGTCACAACAATTTTTGTTTTCATTGCGTCAACAATCATCAGGTGAACTTGTTTCAAATGCAAGGAAAATCGAAAAATTGCAAAAAATTACAGAAAATTCAATTGACATAGGATGTATATGATTGGATGAAATGTTATGCGTATGTATGCGGTGATGTTTTGAATGTATATGAGTGTTTATGGACAGTGTAAAGGTTATGTATACTGGATAACATTGTTCTATGAATGTGTAACGTTTGATCAATGCGGAGTCAAATGTATATGTATGTGTATGGAGTCAAATGCCCTGGGAAAATCTACAAAAAAAGTGTTGTCTCGAGATCTTTTGCTCGTACTCCTTTGGCGATTCGACGAATAGCCAGAATCTTAAAGTTGTGGATCGATTTCTCTGAAAGCCGGGACTTATAAAACTTAACAGCTATGACAGTAGTATAGAAGCAAGGAAGCTATGCCCCCAAAACATCATCCAACAATAAAAAAAAATATGAACACAATACTTCACTATCAAAACATATCTGGGAAACAGAAAACTCAAACCAAAACACACTGGATACAACAACCTAGCTCAAAAATACAAACTTTGCCTATAAGAAAAAATAGCCATACTAACCTTCCTCGAGAAGAACAAACTACTCAACAAATGATCAGAACTCATACTAAAATGTAGACACGAATATAAATACTTACTAATCCAACTAAAAACCAATGACTCTTGCGATTATTAAGAAAAATAAAAAGTAAAAAGCAAACACAAAATCCAAATCGCAAACATGAAAAAACAAATAGAAATACTTCAGATAACACATCTCACAAACAAACAACCCTTCACCATCACTAAGTGAAGAGCAGTTAACAAAAGTCTGTAAAATAAATGTATACCCGGTAAATCTCGCGCTATATATAGCTACTGCTAAATAAATCCATCACCACCATTAGCAGATAAGAGAACAAATAATGGAACACTCTGCTTAAATAAACAACTGTATCCGGGTAAACTATGTGCTACCCATAACAATTGACCATTCAAAATCCAGTCCAGTCCCGTCCTCCCCTCAGTAAAGGACCAAACAAAATGGTATTTAAACAAACCCCTAGACTAATTTCCCCATTTAGTCTGAAGATCGTATAAGCGAGAAATTGTCAATAATCAAGTGTTGACCCCATGCCCACGCTACATTAACTCAAATACAAACAAACAAACACACACACAAACACACACACACAACACCTAAAGAATGCACAATGTTACCTTTCGATATACACACTTACACCGTCCCATACCCACGCCGTAAAATAGAATATTTGACGTTACATTTCAAACCGTCTTCCCTTTTTTCAAACCTCAAAATTTTTTTAAACAAGATGAATAACAAGAACTACCACTCGCTTTTCTCGTTATTCTGTGATAAAAAATTTCTTATCACCTTCCATATATCAACAAATGCCCTGAAGATGATCTAATTAATAGATCGAAACACTGCAGCGTCGGCCAATAAACTCACCACTTAACCCATTTAAACCTGTGTTTTTTTCATTTTTCTTAATATACTACACACACACACACACACTTACGCACACACACTTACATATATATATATATATATATATAATTATATATAATGCTTCGAATATAAATCTTATGTGTCCATGACTGATATTTTAACGCTATGAGTTTCGACTCTCTATTTTGCATTATTTTAACCCTCTGTTCTCATTTTTAGATTTCTACTAATCTTCGCCAAAAACAAATAAAATGACTGGAATGTGTCCAAAGTTGACTATGGAACTGACATTTCTTTACATTAAATGTCAAGACATGTTAATTAGTATTAGAGATTTGATTGATCAAGTACTTACTCAATCGCATTTTTCCTTCGTCAGATTTTGCCTCATGCCAGTGATACGAGGGTGAGTCAAAGTAATGCAATTTTGTTTAGGACATGTATAATTACCAACACATGAACATGTATCATACATAAAAATAAAGCTGGTCCTCTGGGGATCATATTCCTACTTCTCCACATAGTCACCGTTTCTCTCAATGTTCCACCTTCGAATGAGAGCATGTATCCCTTCCACGTAAAATTCTGTTAACAATTCTTTGAGCCACTTCTTCACTACAGATTTAACTTCCTCGTCACTGAAATAATGTTTGCCTTCAAATAATGTCACCGGCCCCATGAAAGAGGGTTTGAGATGCAAACATTATTCCAGTGACGAGGAAGTGAAATCCGTAGTGAAGAAGTGGCTCAAAGAACTGTCAACAGAATTTTACGGGGCAGGGATACATGGTCTCGTTCGACGGTGGAACATAAAGCTATTGAGAGAAACGGTGACTATGTAGATATATAGGGATGTAATTCACAGAGGACCAGCTTCATTTTGATGTATGATACATGTTTCTGTGTTGTTAATTATACCTTTCCTAAACAAAATGGCATTACTTTTTGACTTGCCCTCGTAATTGGATAGCGTGTTGACAGAAACACAGTTGTGCTTTTTTTAAATAACAAATGTATTCTTGCCGATTGTTTGCCAATTAGAGTGTATGGGATGATGACATTGACAGCACTCAATACAGCGCTGAAGAAATGTATTGATGAGATTTTAATTAGCAGTTAAAACATGGCCTTTGTATCTTATTAAATAGAATTTGGAAAGAATGAATAGTAAAATTATTTTTCATATTCGTCTTTCGTAATCAAAGATGTCTTTATCTGGAATCCTTCAGTCTATGACATGCAATACTCCACTTAGGTCTTAACTTAGACTAGACGAGCGGTCAGAAGGACGGCCTCTGATTAATCGATTGGTCACATCAAGCCTTAGCGCCTATATGACTGTCCCGATTGCTCTAACGGCAAACACCCAACCCATTTTATCATATATGTGCTAGAAAATGGTGACTGAGGGTCTTAATGTCCTTGATATGACATTAAACTGCATTTAGTAGTAAAGTTCAAGTTCTGGAGCTCTAGGGTGTGCGGAATACCCCATCATCGCCATTACTTCCTGGTCCACTCGAACCCGGAGTAGTAGTAGCTTTTAGGGTCCCATATATGGGTTAAATTGATAAAATTGAGTTTTTAAAAATGTATTTAAAAATCTAGTAACAAGCAAGAATGAATAAAACATAACGTCCTCAGTATAAAATAACCCATGAGTTTACATGCCGTAAAAACCAACCAATCAACTGAAATCCTGTCTACCTAATGGAAGAAGTAAGATATGAAGACATCCTGATAAAGAACGAAATGTAGTGGATGTCTAGAATTATGTTCTATTTGAGTCGCCTTGCTCTTCTCGGTGTATGCGTTGTCTTTATAAAAGGGGGATGCTCTACTGGTTCTAAGTTGTCTGTTTCCTAGACTGTTTACCAAGCAAGGCTAAAGAACTCAATCTGCTCTGCTAATTTTACTTTCAATGGGGACCCGTGGTGTAATGTTTACTTTCATTGTCGAGACGAGGTCAAATCCTGGACGAGACTGTTTGCATTTAATATGCCATTAATACACTTGGGAAAGGTACGAATTCAACTATTCGCCTTCCAGATATGGAAAATAGTTGTGCAGACTGGGCACTTTAACCTTGGTATCGGAGAAGGAAAACTGAATTCAAACCAAAAGGACCCTCTTCTCGTTAGTCAAAACTACTTTGAGAGCTCCTCTCCCATATCTACAGTTGTTATTAGTTTGGTTTAGTTTAATTGGTTGTCATTTTATTTTCCAAACGAATTAGTAGAAATTGCAAATTTATCCCCGCGAGAGTTTGAACTCGGTCTGCCAATTCTAATTTCTGTGCTTTCAACCGTCAGGCCACAAAATGAATAATTTCTTTGCGTTCATCGCTCTATTTCTATCTTCAATGTTAAAGTGGTCAGTCCAACTTTTTTATAAACTGGGCGGGATTTGACCTTTCTTGTGATGAACAAATAACTTAATCTTTTCTCTCTCTCTGTTTTTTTTTTTGTTTTTTTTTTTTGGTGGGGGGGGTCTTGTTTTGTTTTTTTGTTTTTTGTTGTTTTTTTAGAATTTCAGGCCTGTTGTAATGGTAACGACAATTTTGTCAATAGAAACTCAAGATAGAGAATCTTGAAGATGAGAAGACGAGTTCTACTCGGAAAATTTGAGCGGTGAATTCTTCCGATACTTCCGATATAAAATCTTTCATTTGGTCTTGTGCAGAAATCAGTAAAACTTATATGTAAATTATTGATTTTCGCTAGTTTTTCTTTCATCTTAGTTTTGTTTCCTTTTATCCGGACTTTCAGGTTGTTTTTACATTATGCAACGGCTTGGATTTAGAATAAACAACAAAACAACAAAAAACAAACAAAACTATAAATATCAAAAGAAAAACTAGTAAAAAATCAATAATAGCAATTTTTCATTTAAGAAATTCAAGCAAAACTATTACGTCTACTACAAATATCTATCTCAATTGCCTGATTTTTTAGATGAGGCTTGATTTGTATTATTTTGAGTTTTCGGACTGTTGTCCTCATCTTTAGTGTGGTATGTAAAAACAAAAGTTTTCGGCAGCTGCATTCCTCAGCCTTTTATAAAAAGTTATTCGACGCCTTGTTTGATCAACAGTCAAACTATTCAAAATTATTTCCCAGGTTGGATCATTGCTATGCTCGGATAGACAGAGAACACCTGAAGAACATCAGAGGATACAACGGCCGAAACGTTGCTTTTTTACATACCACAATAAAGATAAGGAAAACAGTCCGAAAAATCCAAATAATAAATATCTGTATGTAAACTTCGAATTTTGTTTTCTCACGCAGATTTGAACAAAGACGAAACTCTTGAAAAGTCGTTTTCATAAACTTTTTTTTTCTGTTTCCTTTATTGAGTGTAATCGAATGGGCACATGCAAGAAAAGAATGAATTATGTATCACTGTCACAAAATCGATTTCATGACAATGAAGTGAATATTAAAGCGAAATGACAACGTGTAAACCTTTGATGTTTATCAGTTCATCGGTTGTTTGATCGGTGAAGTGCTTTATGCAAGATTTTTAGGAAGTGGAGAAACATAACTGTAATTTGTAAAATCAATCGTGAATTATCTTCTTCTGACTGTTGAATTATCTTTCTTTTTTCATTTCAGTTTCTTGTTCGTCCATTTTTGCTTAGCTGTGGTAAAAAAGCAAAACATGACCCAGCTGTTGGATAAACTATTGGATGGTTATGATAAAAGACTGCGACCTGATTTCGGACGTGAGTGTCTTTCTTTTATTTTTCATCAAACAAATAAAGTCTCTCTCTCTCTCTCTCTCTCTCTCTCTCTCTCTCTCTCTCTCTCTCTATATATATATATATATATATATATATATATATATATATATATATATATATATATATATATATCATCCATACATGCAAACGTACACAAAACACTCTCTCACACAAACACACACACCCTCCTCTCTCTCTCTCTCTCTCACTCTATCTCTCTCTCTCACTCTCTCTCTCTCTCTCATACACTCTCTCTTATAACACACACACATATGCTCTCTCAAACCTTCCCTCCCTACCTCCCACACTCATTCACTCATATACAGACACAGACACACACACACACACACACACTATCTCTCTTTTTCTCACACATACACACAGTTTCACCCCCCCTCTCTCTCTCTCTCTCTCTCTCTCACACACACACACACACACACACACACAAACACACACACACAAACACAGGTGCGTGCACAGACACACACACATCCTCTCTGTCTCTCTTTATTCTGATTCATTCAACTAATTTGAAATGAATTGCAATATACATTAACATTCCATCTCAGTCACTAAAAGGTGAAACAAGTTTTTTTCCTCAATTGATGATCATTTTTATCTTTCTCAATGCATTTTACCTTCATTCTTAATTTTTTTAAATATACTATTGAATTTTCAATACACCATCCTGATTATAAGAGGTTTCTATTTCGGAATAAACAAAAAAGTAAATACTTTGTGCCTTGTGCCTTAAATAGTTTACTCTGCTAATGCCAGAAGTCGGGTTCAAGCCAAGATAAAAGTAGCGATTTTGAATGCTGATATTCTAGGCTTGAAAGATTCACATAACTCGGGAGGTACCAACATCTCTCCTGCATTTGAACTAAATTTTTAGGGTTCGGACAACAAATATTTTCGAAGTTTCATTATGATCAAGTCACAATGAAAGCGCCGGTTCGCGCTAAATCATCAAAGTTAAGCAGTGATGAGCCCGCTCAATACTTAATTGCGAGACCACTTAAGCAACAACAGGTAGTGTAAGCAAACTGAGTCCTTTGTTTATGAAAATGACTCGATCCGGCATTGAATGACCCAGAAAGGGTTGATATGCCGTAAAGAATAATCAGCTAACCATTAACTAGACTCGAAAATTAACCATTGACCCCGATGATAATAATATAACTACCTCAGCTACAAAGCAAGCTAAAAAGGTTTGGACCATAAGATTTGTGTTCTCAAATCTCGAATGTAGTACATTTCTTCCTTTATACTAACGATAGATACAAAGCTTTATTTCCATTTGTTTTTCAAGTTGCTTAACTATCCATGGATCCATTAATGATACTAGCAAATATATGCACCCTCCGGGTGCAAGTATTTAAGTTTTAATGTAATAAAATATTGTATTAAATTAGAAAGGCTAATGAAACTAAATAAGAATACACATAAAAAGATTTGAAACAGAGGGAGTATAATAAAAGATTTGAAACAGAGGGAGTATAATCGATAAAATAGAATAATTGAAATTTACTCTTCCATCACTCTCGTCTTTCATTGTTATTTTTTCTAATTTAAGTATTTAGTTAAAATAGGAAGTAAAGAATAAAATGACAGTTATTTTATCTTGTTAATGGATTTCATTTAAGATTCATTGAAGAGATTTTTGCTTATATTCATTAAAATAAAACCAAACAGTTAGAAATCAATAATACTAAGCACATATTTATTAAATTCGATTTTTTAATATTAATATGCAAATTAGCCTTCCCGTTTACACTGTAAACCGCTATTTTGTTGTATATATAAATATAATTGCATGTTGTCAGCATGTAGAGTTAACAGTATTAATAATGTAAGACAATTTTATTAATAATTGAGGTTTAGATAAAAATAAAATCATGGAGAATGTGATGTCAATAACTAAGAGAATTGTGACTTGAGTAGGAATATAGTTTCGGTTACAGACAGAAAAACCCACAATCTCCATTATAATAAGAGATGTGATATGTGCGTTTTCTACAAGGCGCTAAAACATGTCGATAACTTATATTACTACTTATGGGTCAATTAATACAATGCACCTACCTAAGTGTATATGGTAATTGTAACGCTTAAGATGCACTGATGAGAGCATCCAAATAAACCAGAAAAAGGCAGGATTGTACCTTCCTGGGGAAAAAAACTTGTTATAGAAACACTAGTAAATTTAACACAGGGTCAGATTTAATTTGGTTTCTTTGTTTACAAAACCCGTTAATTTTATACACGTTAATTTTATATATCTGCCAAAGCCACTCTTGTAGAAGAACAGTAGTTGTACTTTATATTATTTAGATTTTTCGGACTGTTGTCTTCATCTTATTGTAATATACACAACCTTTCGGTGGATGTGCTTTTCGACCTTCTTCAGATGTTTCTAGTCTAACTCGGAAACTTTCTCGTCCAACTCGGGAACTTTCATGCCATTATCGGAAGCCTTCATGTTGTAATCGGGAGCCTTCACGGAACTTCTAATTGAACCAGTTAATTGGAATAGTTCCGTGACTGTTTGACAAGAAAACACTTGAAGAAGATCAGAGAGCACATCGGTCGAAATGTTGTGTATATAACCATGATTGAGAACAAAAGCCCGAAAATCTAAATAATACTAATTATTAAGTCACATCTAAAAAAAAATTAGACTAATAGTATTAGCACTATTTATCCAATAGCTGATTCATATATTTCCCAATTCTATTAGCCCGTAATTAAACGTAATAGAGTTATTATTATTATTATTATTATGAGAGTTTTTCACACCAGCGTTAGCTGATAGTATTTCACTAGAGTCTGAGTGACAATAAATCTCTTCAGGTCTCCAGGACTTTTCTGAGTATTCTAGTCGATTGCAGCAATGCAGTAGTCTGGATGGTCTCAATTCTTCCTCTGATTTTCAGATCCTCCAGTCCTTTTCTAAGCTTTTTGAGACCGTACCAAGTGCCCCAACTACAATTGGTATCACTTTGACCCTCATATTCCACAGCTCTTTCAATTCTCTGGCAAGGTCCAGGTATTTGTCCATCTTTTCGTTTTCTTTCAAATTCACCCTGTGATCTGCTGGAACTGCAAAGTCCACTACTTAACATTATTAATATTATTATTATTTACTCCTTTTGAGTTTTCACATCAGTGTTAGCTGATGGTCTTTCACTGGAGTCTGAGTGACAGCAAATCTCCTCAGGTCTCCAGGACTCTTCTGAGTATTCTGACAGATTGCGGCAGTGCAGTGTTCTGAATAGTTTCAATTCTTCCTCTGCTTTTTATCTGTATCTGATTCTATCTCTGATAAGTCATCTCGTCTATGTTAGGTTGAGTTCTCTCTTTTCATCTGTGTCTTTCGTCTCGAATTTTCTTGGGTGTTTAATGCTTCTGCATCTATTTTGTTCTTAAGAATGAGCACGAAGTCTCAGTTTGTTTTATATATTCATTTACCGAGACCAAACTCTTATGATCATTACGCTTTGTAGCAGAGGTGTGTGAAGAATAACTCAGCAGAGACGCCATGTTCTGCGCCTGGCTCTGTTGAGCGGTTAAGCTCAACAAATTCCCCACCGATTTTAGTCATACGACATTCTAAACCAGAATATCACACTACAAGTTAATTAGGGATCAGTGTCTGCCTGTCATCTATCTATCAAAACCTACTGTAACTTTCCATGAATCTCTCCAGAATTAAACGTTAACTTTTGAATTTAAATATTCTACACAGCATTACAAAATGAATAGGCTACTCAATTCATTACGTAACTGGAATTTGAACTTACTTACTTCGGTGTCGCAGTTCAGAACAATAACCACTACGCCACAGACACTCCCCTGTGTTAGATTTACAGCTTATCCTGCACTTTAGGGATTTTTGAATGGAAGACGAGCATGAGTCTGGATATTGCTTTGCCAAAAAATTATTCAGAACTCCCTACAGACAACTATCTATCAAATGCAGAAAAAAATTTTTAAACTTGTCATTGAAAGATTCTGTAATGAATAGTGAATATCCATTTTGAAAGAGGGACTTTAACAACATTCATTGAAAATTATGCAGACAAAAACTACACATTATTCACGGAGAATTAAATTTCATGCTGTACAATAAAAAGGCGCGAGAATAACGCGTTTGGTCAAATCCGATTTTCTAGAGGAAATCCTTCTGCGCATGCCTGACTCATTTAGAATTGTGAAAAAAAGAAAGAAAATATTAGAGAAACTTTTCTACAAAATAAAATTTACTTTGTATCTTCAATGTAGTCTGATTGAGGAATCCATAAATAAAAGTAAAAGAGCTGATAAATTTGATGCCTGAAAGAGATAAAGATCTTTATAGCAACTTATTGAAAGTCGATAAAATTTAATTTTGTTTATAAAATACTCTCAAATAGCTTTGACAATAGAATGAAGGTCTATGTTTGAAAATAGTGGTATCTCTTTAATTCAATTGATATTTCCTTATGTATGCACATGTATATGCGCGCGCGTGTGTGTGTGTGTGAGAGAGAGAGAGAGAGAGAGAGAGAGAGAGAGAGAGAGAGAGAGAGAGATAGATAGCGTGTGTATCAAATGTAATAATGAACAGTAACATTTGTCACGTGAACGTGAACAGATACATAAAATTAACGCACCCGGCCTGCAGGTAAACGTGTAAGTAGCTTATCCAATACATCAGGCTCTTGGTCTGGTTTGAAAATTGCACAAGTACACTATTGATCTAAGACAAAGATGTATACACACACACATATACACACACTTATATATATATATATATATATATATATATATATATATATATATATATGTATATATATATACACACACACGCACACACACGCATATATATATATATATATATATATATATATATATATATATATATATGTATAAGAGTGTCTGATGAATGACTTAGGAGTATGAAACCCCAGGTTGACAGAATTACTTTCATGCAATATATATGTATATATATCATAGTGTCTTTCTGATAAATGAGTCAGGAGCATGAAACCCCAGGTTCACAGAATTACTTTCATGCTCTCTCTCTCTCTCTCTATATATATATATATATATATAATATATATATATATATATATATATATATATATATATATATGCAAGGAGCCTTAGCAGATGGTGTTCGATTCTCGATGGGTCCCCCTTGCTTTTAGCTTTGTACCACATCTAAGCTAATTTTAGTAAATAACTATACATACTAATATATATTTATCCTTATATATATATATATATATATATATATATATATATATATATATATATATATATCATGTCCCGTTAAAATTACAAAGATGTTTTGTTTCCAATCTTAGGAAAATCCTGTCAGACCACAATAAAAAAATGAAGAAAAAGTTAAATAGAACTTTGTCTGTAATCTTTGACAAAATATGCTAAAGAGAAAGACTGTTGCTGAAAAGATTTTTCAAAGTTTACTCTCTTAAGCGTAGTGAATATCTTCAGCAGGGTTTACACTTTGTTGACGTCTGATGCTAAAAGTATTGTTCAGTCTGTTTCTAGAGAAAGGAATTATAAATAATTTAAACACTAAATAAATACAAAATAAATTATCTTAACTCTTTGTCTACTTTAAGCCGCTCATAGCGGCTCTCTCACCACATCCTGGCAAAGTACAAAAACTAGTGGTTAGTTTATTATAATTGAGCAGAATGACTCAATAATAATAGGACATTATTTGAATAGAATGAGTTCTGTGATGAATAGATAGTGAGCTTTGAAATATCTCATCATGCAGGTAAAAAATACCATGAAAATTTGGTACAGCCGTGGGGGGGGGGGGGGGAATTTGGTAAGCAAAGAATTAATAGACATATCATAGTTAAGGGGCCGGGTTAGCTCAGTCGGTAGAGCGTTCGGCTAGAAACCACAAGGTTCCTAGTTCGATACCGGTCCCCGCCAACTCAGCGTATGAGTAGCACATGGATCTGTGCGGTACAGTAAGGAGCTGGTGGTAGGTGTGGCGCTCCACCTCAGATGCTAAAATAATCTCCTTGGTCTAGCGCTATTGAAAAAGGGATAGACTCCCTCGCTGACTGGCTGATACCGACTTTAGGCCGCCCCGTCGACTTTACTTTTACTCATACCGAAATAATTTAGAAGAGATTTTTTTAATATTGGAAATAAAAACAAAGACTTATATTAACAAAATGATCCATGCTTTGTTTGTATATCATTTGCTTTAAGAAGTTACATTTATCAATTTTATTCACAAATTGTTTTGATGAACTATATATATATATATTGAAAAGTCATATGACTGAAGAAGTCCTTCGCGTAAGAAGCAAGGACAAAATACTCCTCTCAGTGATTGATTTTGTTCACTTTCCTTTTACCTTACCTCATACTGTCGGATTTTACTCCAACCCTCCTATCTTCATATATATATATATATATATATATATATATATAAAGGTTCTTTTTATAGTTTGATTGAAGCGTTGTGCGTATGTGTAATATAGAGATTTTTGAAGGCAATTGACAATGCAACATTTGTTGAAAATTATATTTATTTACCTTTTTTTTAATTCTATAAAAAAAGGTAAATAAATATAATTTTCAACATATATTGCATTGTCAATTGCCTTCAAATATATATATATATATATATATATATATATATATATATATATATATATATATATATATATATTAGCAAATGAATGCACCCTCCGTGTGCAAGTATTTAAGTTTTAATGTAATAAAATATATTAAATTAGAAAAGCTAATGAAACTAAATAAGAATACAGATAAAAGATCTAAAAGAGAGAGTGGTATTATAAAAAATAGAACAACTGAAAACTCTTCCATCACTTTCGTCTTTCATTGCTGAATTTTCCTAATTTAACTATTTAGTCTAAAATAGGAAGTAAAGAATATAATTACAGTTATTTCTTCTTGTTAATCGATTTCTTTTAAGATTTATTCCCCGGGAATTTTGCTTATATTCATTAAGATAAACGAAATAGTTAGAAATCAATAATACTAAGCACATATTTATTAAAATTATGTTTTTGATATCAATATGCAAATTAGCCTTCCCGTTCACACTGTAAACCGATATGTTTTGTACATATATAAATACAATTGCATGTTATTAGTACTAGTACAAAATAAAAAAACACCCTCCGGGCGATGTAAAAATAGATTTTTGAAACATATTGCCTGAGGGGTGTGAGTTAAAAATTCAATGTCAGCGAGTTTGTACCCTAAGTAAGTAAAATCATCAAATTCATTAAAGGATTAAAAAATAAAACAATTTGAAATGTAAACTTTAAATATGTATTAAAATAAAACAAACTGTATATAGATATATAATACCAGTCATGTATTTATCAAAACTTGTTTTAAAAAAACAATGAGGACTGTCTAATGCTGCATGTTCAAATTTTTAGTGTATTTATTCTATGTTATGACGATTTTGGGTAATGTGAAGTAAGCAATGACGTAATTTTTGTTACAGACAAAAACCGGAAGCGAATCTCCATTATTAATAGAATATAGATACGGTCAACAGTATTAATAATGTAAAATAAATATTAATAATTGAGGTTTAGATACGAATAAAATCATGCAGAATGTGATGTAAATAACTAAGAGAATTGTGACTTGAGTAGTAATATAGTTTGCTTACAAACAAACACACAATCTCTATTATAATATATATATATATATATATATATATATAATATATATATATATATATATATATAGTATTGATACGTCTTTTATTCACTTAGTCCAATTCAAGTTTACTTATCCTTTCTATGAATAGCAAGCGACAGTCGAAAGTTGTCCATTATTTTCGAGCTGATCTCACACTAATCTTTTGAGATGATTAACTATATTTCATGCAGGCTATACTTAACAATGAAATGTATTTTTGAAAAATATATTTCATTGCAGACGAAGAATAAATCCTGATATTTCACCAAGACTCTTTGATCGAAGTTAATAATACGAGTCACTATTTTTGTTTCTTCCATTGAAATTCTTCGACTCAATTCTATCACTTTGCATCTGATATTTTTTTTAAGCAAAGATGTTGTGAAACGCGCGGCGGCAGCTTTTAGTTCGTTGTTAATATTTTATGATCGAAACTATTGTGAACTTTGGACTCGGAGGCTTTGATGATCAGACTTACTCGGACTTTTATGACCTTTAGCCGAAATTTCTTTCTTACAAAAGATCTGGTTTGTACAAGTCGTTCGACGGTGTTGTAAATTGTGAAAAAACGAGATAGCGATCAAACAACCCGGGGGCAGGGAAAAGATTTCAACTCTGTGTAAAATGATGTGATTAGGTTATTACGGTGTAAAATGGTAAACGAAGAGATGCGTTTACATAAAAAGAAACAACCACATAGAAAGAGAAAGAAGAAAGAAAGAAAGAAAGAAAGAAAGAAAGAAAGAAATGAACATACTGAGATAGATAGATAGATAGATAGATAGATAGATAGAAAAGGTAAACGAAGATATGCATGTACATAAAAAGAAACAAACACACACACACACACACACACACACACACATATATATATATATATATATATATATATATATATATATATAAGAGAGAGAGAAATAAATAGAAATGTTAAACGAAGAGATGCATGTACATAAAAAGAAACAAACAAGATAGATAGATAGATAGATAGATAGATAGATAGGAAAAAAAGAAAGAAAGAAAGAAATGAACAGACTGAGATAGAAAGAAAGAAAGAAAGAAAGAAAGAAAGAAAGAAAGAAAGAAAGAAATGAACAGACTGAGATAGATAGATAGATAGATAGAAAGAAGAGAAAGAAAGAAAGAAAGAAAGAAAGAAAGAAATGAACCGACTGAGAAAGAAAGAAAGAAAGAAAGAAAGAAAGAAATGAACAGACTGAGATAGATAGATAGATAGATATATAGATAGATAGATAGATAGATAGATTGATAGATATTTGAAAAATCATTTGAACTTCTATTCCCATATTCACTGTGATAAATCAAAAAGAATTCACGATGTATAATTAAAGAGTTTAATATTAAAGATTCAACTGAAAAGTTATAAAATATCTATTGAATATAGAGTCTGTGTTTCTTCCATATTGCCACTAAAGAACCGGCAACAGAGTGTAAATACTTAAACATCAAGGATGAGAGACTGAAAAAGTGAAGATTGTTTGGGTTTATTATAATACCGAGGAGAAAATCTATGAAATTCAGTTGAACCCTGGCAACAGTAAAGAATATGCTATGAAAAACAACAAAAAACCGCACAACAAACTGAAATATATTTATTTACCTACCCCTCCGCACATGTTAACAGGTTTAAATTCCGAGTTTTCCTTCTCCTAAACTGGTTGCCTATTCAAAGTTTAAAAATAGTCTATCCTACTATTTATCCATATCTGAAGGGAGAATAATTGAATGCATACCTTTTCCCATGGTATTAGCACTATGTGTAAAACGGCTTCATCCAGGATTTGAACTCGGGTAGCTGAATTGATTTCCTACGGCAGTAACCATTATGCGACCCACCTGCAAAAATTGGGATATACATGTCGAGTTTCAATGTTTTAATTCAATTTTCTGTTTGCTATATTCATGGCCAAGTAGTAAACAATATTATTAACGCTAAGTGTACATAATTTTCCCCCTATCACGCAGAACATCCGAGTGAGACGAACAAGACATGCAGGGCACTGATGAAGAAGAGGTGACGAACTTAAAAGTGACGTTCTCCTATGGAAACCAGCACATGAGCAATCAAGTATGGGCCACCCTGCCTAGCTCTGCGTGGATATTGGATGCTGCACAGAGGACCTCCTGAGAGCAATGAATTATAGGAACGTTTGGTAAGAGAGTGTCATGGAATACCGTGCTACTTCACGACATGATCATGATGAATGCATTTTAATGAGAAATATGCAAAGGAAACTCTATAAAGCCGTTCAGGCGATCTATTCAACAGAAACTATCAGCAAGGACATTCATGATAAGTCATATACTTTCAAAAAACATATATCGTAATATGTTCTCAATTTAGTATTATCTGCGTTATTCGGACTATTGTCCCCATCTTCATTGTTATGTGTACAACGTTTCGGCCTATATGCCCTCCGGCCTTTTTCAGGTATTTCTTGTCGGACTCGGGAACCTTCTCGGACTCGGGAACCTTCTCGGACTCGGAACCTTTTTTTCGAACTCGGGAACTTTCTTGTCGTAATCGGGAGCCATCACGGAACTTTGAACCTGACCCTTTATTTATTCCACGGGGGTATCCTGTTCTCATTCCGCTAACCATAGCTGGGGTAGGAGTTGTGTTAATTATTTTTCTAACTGCCTCTACTCAGGATTGAATAGAGATATCTGTCACTTAGAACTGTCTTAACCTAACTACCTTATCCACTAGGCCATGTGTCCAATTGGACAATTGAGTGTGAATTTTGGGAACTTATAAACCTAATGTCTTGATTTGGCTAGAATATCTACCTATTTACTTATGTATGATTTTTTACCACTGAGTCCGACAAGAAATACCTGAAGAAGGCCGGAGGGCATATCGACCGAAACGTTGTACAAATAACAATGAAGATGGGGACAATAGTCCGAATAACGCAGATAATACTAATCTTCAAGCCTCATTTCAAACATTCAGAGAAATATGTTCTCAATTTGTTTTTTGTTTATTTGTGGGGGTGAATTTAAATCTATAGTTTTTTTCTTTAATTTGAAGAGGCAATCAAATCAACAAAACAAGATTTCTTCCTTCCATTTGGTTCGTATAATTTTTTATTAATTATCATAGTATATTTACAAACCAACACGAGTAGTACATGATATGTGGTCAATTTCTTTAGCGTATTTTAGCAGGTTTGAATTCAGAGTTTTCCATCTCCTAGACTGGTGGTCTAATTAAGGTTAAAGACCTCAAACTAATATTTACCCATAGAATAAATTGAAAATAGACCATTAAGTAGGACTGAGCCTATTTCTAACAGTGACCACCCCAAGCGGAGATTTAAGAGGTTTTCCTTCTCCTAGACTGGTTGCCTAACCAAGGTTAAAGAGTCCAGTCTGCCTAACTATTTACCCATAGCTGGAGTGAGAATAGTTGGATTCATACTTTTCCCAATGGTATTAGCGCTATGTGAACTGTGGTTCGTCCAGGATTTGAACTCGGGTCGACGAGTCCATTTCCTACGACTCTAACCAGTACACCACTACGCTCTCCCAAAGTAGAAAGAATAGTTGGATGCATACGTTTCCCGAGTGTATAAGATGTATGTGAAATGCAAACGGCATCGTCCAGGATTTGAACTCGTATTGCCGAGTCCATTTCCTTCAAAGATAACCATTATACCATTAACATTAAGTCAAAATCAATATGTTCATTCAAATCTTAATCTGATTTAAACAGAATACCGTCACAATGTTCTCATAGTAGAAAACAATATTAAGTTGAACTATGACCATGTACGTGTGTGACTATTTCATTCTTCTTTCCCTAGTCAATATGTAAATTCACGTTGTTATCTTTAAAATAATGGTGAAGATATTTCGGTGAAATGGACTGGAACATATTACACTAATGCTTTCTACGCCCATGTTATGCTAAAAATAATCTGCAAAAGGATGACAGGTTGTTTTATTTTACGACATATCAACCGTTTTCGAGTCATTTAATGCCGAATAAAGTTACTTTGATATCAGATTGCTTACAGTACCTGGTGTAGCTTAGAGAGTCATCCATCTAAGTATGGAATAGATATTTATTAAGCTTATCTTAGATGTGGCACAAGGTTAGAAGAACTATCACTCAGGGTCATAGTGAACTTGAGAGTAATGGCGATTTTGCTTATTTAACTTTTAGCCGGGTTGAATAAAGCAGCTTTATTTCATTAAAGTCCAAGTTATGCAACTCTACAGTAGTACTCACACGACTAAAACTTAGAAAAAGTATATGTGGCTTGCATTATAAATAGTACTGACCCCATTTTAGTAATTCTAAAATATCTTTATTCTTTAAAACACAGAATTTTAATGTGTTAACAAAATCTTGCAACTATGTGCCCTTTTTATTGTAACATACATACAAAAATTGGATCATTACAATATTAAGAATACAAGAATCTCATTTGAAAACACTTGGTGGTGGGGGAACCTTATCAGTATAGGAAAAAAAATTAAGACAGCTGACAAAATTTTTATTAAGACAATTGATATAGTTTATGATAATCATTTTATGCTACAATTTGTCCTTGTTCAAACAGCTTACCAAGCCATTAGCAAAGGACGAATCAAATATTAGGATATTAAATCAAGAAAAAGAAAATCCGAAGATTTATTGTCACTGCCAACAACACGTTCGCCAGCATTTTATGACCATCTAAAAATGTTACTTTACATTTTTATTTGACTTATTGTTCAAGACTAAGTAAAATCTCCTACACTGAAGTAAATAGCATATACTTATAAAATCCATAACCAATTTAGTACAATGTACTATGCACCTTGAGGGCATACAGCGCAGCCACACTACGTCAGTAGTTTCATAACAAGTAGATTTTCGTGGATAGAATTGCTAGCCCCACGACCCCTGCTTTTTTCTTCTCCTAGACCGGTTGCCTTACTAAGGCTAAAAATCTCAGTCAGCTCTATATTTACTCATAGTTTGGAAGAGAAGAGTGAAATTAATAACTTTCCCAAATGCATTGGCGTGAAATTCAAACGCTAACAGACTCGTCCAAAATTTGAATTTGGCTCATCGACTCCATTTCCTGAGACGATAATTGTTTCGCCACGCTTCTCTGCCATTTTAGTGCCTTACATATTGTAATTGATAAAACCAAAATCAAATTTGCGATCGACTTTCAACCTTTAGAGCTACAGTATCATACAGACCTACAATCGAACTTTTGCATCAGCTTACATAACGTAATGTTCATTTCTTCTTACTGAAAAGTTATTATTGACAATTTAGCCTTTTATTGTCTGAAATCTTGAAATCAGACAGTAGGATGGAAATATCAAATCAGAAACGAGACTTAAGGATTGAATTATAATAGTTACTATTATGCTATTTCGTACACCGAAAATGGGGTGATTAAAGTGCCAGCATTCATGTCGAACTTTACAATACAAGTTTTCTCTGACTAAAATCCCCTATTCCTATCAATAAACGCATATGAGGTGCTCATTTATTAATTAAAAAAAGTAAAGTTGGCGGTGTAGCCTATTGTCGGTATCAGTCGGATAGCGAAATAATCTATCCCCTTTTCGCTAGCGCGAGACCAGGGAGATTGTTCCTTTTGCTGAGGTGAAGTTCCGCACCTACCGTCAGCTCCCCACTTTACAGCTAAGTTTAGATTACCCAATCTCTGCTACTCATAAACTGAAATGGCGCAAACCAGTATCCTTGCGATTCCTTGGTGGGCGCTCTGCCGACTGAGCTAAACCGGTCCCATTTATCTGTACTAACATTTATTCTATAATAATTTCTTAATTCATCAAAGACAAAATATTTATGGAAAGCAGTTGAACTTGTCTTGTGTTAAGTAATTTGAAGATTCCTCTTCAATTGTTTTTACCGCCCTGAAATATTGGGCAGCAAAATGCGCTGACTGCACCTCTACACAAGGGTAAGATTCCCCAATGGGGCTACCTGTTGACTGCCGGTGGCGACCAGTGATTTTCAAGGAAGATATCTTAGTGGCTGAGCACTTTGACATACAACACTTCACTTTGGTTCTTACTTAGGCTAGACGAGCGGTCAAAGTAGCCGCATTCGATCAATCGGCTGGTCACGTCAAGCCCTAGCACGTATATGATTGTCTCCAAATTTTTAATATACATGTGCTAGAAGGCTAGTGTTCTGGGTATGGTGTTAAACGGCATCTAGTGGTCTCATAGATATAATGACCAAAATTCAAAAATGAAATCGTATTGAAAGTCAAGAATAATGTTGGACATAACTATAAGCTAGATGTAGATATCTACTACGTTTAATCTAATATAAAATTACAATGGTAGAACATAGAGTGAGGATCGAACTCTCTAGAATAAGTAATAAATTGTATCTGATACATTTACTCCCAGGTCCACTCTGACCCGGAGAGCAAGTACCGACTAAGGTCCCTTCTATGAGTTGAATAGTTCTGTTTAAAAATTATTTGTATTCAATAGGACTGTGTACGAATAGAAAAAAAATCTTAAGAAACAATTACTAAAACAAATGTTAATATGAAAGAACAATGAATACGATTCCCTAACCTCTTAGTATAAAATAAGGGCAAATACTTTTTAATGTTATGCATTGAAGAATAATTAAATTTCGAATTTCGGTCTCATTTACTTCAATTTTCCTTGATTGGCTAACAGGAAAACATGTTTTCATTAATTGATTTCCTGGCCATGAGGTTGTTGCTATATTTCGAATAAGTTGTGTCCTTAAAATCAGACAAGGTTGTAGTCGAGTGGAAGGACCAGTCAACACGTTCGTAAATTTAAGATAGGGGGTTTATTGCAGAGAGATACAATAAGACAGACAAAGAATAGTGAGGTACGCTACTAATCCTCGAAGCTAGCCCAGTATAATGCTGTGCTCACTATATATATAGTCAGACCACATGGGTGAGAGAGAGTGTGTGTGTGTGGAATATTCCATTACAACAAAATCATAGGAATTAAAATCAGTATTCAAAGTCATGGCTATTTACCTGGTCTCAAATACTGACCGTTGTGAAATAAATTATTCAGTCACCATTTCAGGCCATCGGTATTTACTAAGATTAACTTTGTGGAGCAAAAAATTACAAGAAAAACACACAGTGAGGGTTAAAATCATTATCCTAGGAATGGTTTGATTTTCAGTCTGCTGTCCTCATCTTTATCGGGATATACAGAAACATTACGTTTCGACCGTTGTACCCACCGGCCTTCTTCAGGTCCTTCCGAGCATGCAATGATTAAACCTTGGAAATCATTTTGAATTTCTTGTCTGTTGAACAAACAAGGCATTGAATAACTTACAACATCAATGTTTTTGCACGTCCATCAATCCGAGAAGCGTCACGAGAAGCATCGTGTTCATTAAAAATATATTTATTGGCGTTCCTTGGAAATCTGAAGCGTAAAATCCAATGGCATCTGATATCTATTAATAATGGAGACTCTGTCTCTATTTTTCTGTAACCAAAACTACGTCACTGCTTACGTCACAATACCGAATATCGTCAATAAATAGAATAAAGAACAATCCTGTAATAAGTTTTTTAAATTATTTTTTTACTCCTCACTCTTTTTTCAGTAACAATATTTTAACTAAAAAGTTTACAAATAAATAAATACCTACTATTTTGGTTAAATTTATGTGTAAAATATTCAAAATAATTATTTAATCAATTATTAATAGATGCACGCAACATTTTATTTGAGTGGGACAACTAAATTTCCATTTCAAATTGTTTTATTTTTTATACTCCTTTAATAAATTTGATGATTTTACTTACTTATTATACAAACCGTCTGATACTGAATTTTCAATTCCCAATATCTTTCTAAAATTAATTCGTGCACCATAAGGCGTTTTATTTTTTTTCTTGTAACCAAAACTACGTCACTGCTTATAGTCATAGTTTTTTTTTTAATTTTAAAGTAATTCACTTGACAAATTTACTGAGCTTACAAATCATGTCCTCGGTTCTAACCATTAAGTGAGTGGGTCTGAAACAAATTTAGCAAAAAGAAAACAAAAGAAAAATCTCGGGAAAACAACTTTAAATGTAAATATTTCTTGGACTCTTTTGATACTTAATGACCAGAGATCACTGACCAATGACTTGAATATGAAAATGAGCATTGCCTTTCGATGACAGGAAATTGGCCGTTCTAAAAGTGGCATCTTCTATGACAGCGTTCTTGTAATTTATTCATTTATAAAAGCAATGGTCAAATTGCGTGATCACAAAGATCAAAGGTTGGATAATGAGAAGACTATCAATTCCATTCAGTTTTCTTGGCTTTGTCATTAGAACCAGAAGAATTAATCGATGGGAAGTAATATTAAACTTTGATACCATTTGTGATTATCGTGACAGATTTATTCAAGTAACCAAAGGCCACGTCGCAATGTATAACAAAATTCTCTTACGATATATTGAATGCCAACAAAAATATTTTCAGCAATGAATATTCAATGTTTGTTTGATTTTCTTTGACAAGGTGTTGTTTACTATTATTTTAGATCAGTTTTCTTACTTTTTTTTCTTCTTCTTCTTTTTTGTATCGTAACGTTTCGTCCATTCTACAATTCGGTAATCCTCAAGTGCATGCCCATTTTGCAAATCTCTCTGAATATCTAACCGAAACATTTATTTAACCACGAGTTATGTTTTGTTTGGGGTTTTTTTTTCTCATTGGGCATTTTATACTCTAAAGATCCAATTCATTAAATAAGGAAAATATGTTTGCTATTTTCAGAGCAAAACACAATCCCAAATCAATTTCTGCGCGCGTAATTAGCTAAATACGATTGACAAAGTTTGCAAAACATGTTTCAATTCATGAAATCTTGTAACGTCACTTTTACATAATCTAAATAAGAGAGTTTCATAATTTGCTTGAAGCATTGTGTATGTATTGGTTCGGAGGTTGATTTAGAAGGCTATCACAATGCAGTTTGGAATAAATAAAAAATAATGATACGGTAACAATGGTGTTGTGTGTTGACCTGTATTTTTATTATTTCTTAATTAAGAAATAATAAAAATACAGGTCAACACACAACACCATTGTTACCGTATTATTATTTTTTATTTATTCCAAACTGCATTGTGATAGCCTTCTAAATCAACCTCCTAAATAATCTAAATAATATAAGAACATCTACTTATCATGCATTTAATTACAAAATTGAATTAGATATATTAAGGAACAAAAATAAAGATAATCGAAAGAGTATTACTTACCCGTAAGTATTACTTATCTTCTTAAGA
>CM042138.1:53885251-53912751 GCA_023376005.1 Doryteuthis pealeii
GCCTCTCTGCAAAAGAATGATTTTTACTAAATATCTACACGTGAAAATGAACAAAGACGCACAGAAGACTATTTGTTTCATTGAATTTCTTTACCCTTTGTATATATTTATATATATTATTTTGTTGCTAGAATGTATATAATTACAACTGTCCTTTGTTAAGGTTCACAATGGGTGTAACAGCCCTTTCTTTCTGTAATCTAGGAAGGTAGAATAATTATAGAAAAGTATTTTGTCAAATATTAATCACCTGTTTTTCCATCGTCAACTACAATAGAGACGATACTTTAAGACATTGTTCAGGGAGACTTTAACTCATGCCTTTCATTCATAAAAAGTACGAGAGAGATTCAAAGATTATCCGCATTCTTGTTTTATGGAAGCTGAGCTCATCGGTAGTACACTATCCCCATATTGTGCTAAAAGCCTGCGAGAACTCAGGTCACTTCCCTAGTGCATACTGCTAGTGAAGTGACTATGTTTACATTGTAAAGACAGCAAGCAAAATAGCGCGATCAGGTTTAAACTTCGATTACGTGACAATAACAATGCCAACTATGGGAATACATGCACAAAAACGCATTGTGACAATAATAAATATATGTTATACTGAAAGTGCAAATAGGTTTTGACTCTCCATCGTATATATTGTTCAGAGAGACTCAAATTCTGCCTATTCTTTTCAAAAATACAACCAATATGCGAGGGGTATTCAAAAACTATCCGCACTCTGTTTTATAGAAACCGAGCTCATCTTGGATGATTTGATAGGCAGAACCATGACTAATTTGGAAATAAAAAGCTACTTCATTGTTGATAACTCACTGGTACGCCATACCGTCCCTCAAGCTTGCTGAATCTTCTCATCAGTGGTGGAGGTTGACGGACGACCCACTTCCATTTCGGGCGTTACGCTTGTCCAGTCAGTTTCAAACTTCTTTATCCGATCATACTCACTTCCACGTGGTAATGCACTGTCACCATATTGTACTAAAAGCTTCCGATGAATTTCAGCTCCCAACACTCCTACTGACCAGAGAAATCGGGTCACTT
Organism: Doryteuthis pealeii; assembly: GCA_023376005.1. NCBI lineage: Eukaryota > Metazoa > Mollusca > Cephalopoda > Myopsida > Loliginidae > Doryteuthis > Doryteuthis pealeii. Next base: position 53,886,305 of record CM042138.1, read on the forward strand.
CCTTGGTGCATACTGCTGGTGGAGCAGCCATGTTTACCCTGTAAAGATAGCAAGCACAACTATCCCACCAGGCTTAAACTCCGATCACTCATACGCACTTCTACGTGTTAGTGCATTGTCCCTGTATTGTGCTAAAAGTATCCGATGAATTTCAGCCACTGACACTACTTAAAAATCGGATCACTTCTTTGGTGCATACTGCTGTGGGAGCGGCTATGTTTACACCGTAGAGATAGCAAGCAAAATGGCACGATCGGGCTCAAACATTGATCACTTAAACACGACAGTGCCAACTATAACCATGCATGCGCAGAACGCAGTCCTTCAATAAGTAAAGTAACGTCGTCGGGGCGGCTTAAAGTCGGTATCAGCCAATCAGCGAGGGAGTCTATCCCCTTTTCTCGACCAAGGAGATTATTTTTGCGTTTGAGGTGGGGCGCCATACATACCATCAGTTCCTTACTTTATCGCACAGATCCCTGTGCTACTCATACGCTGAGTTGGCGAGGACCGGTATCGAACTAGGAACCTTGTGGTTTCTAGCCAAACGTCTGTTTCTCTCAACTAACGGCCAGCATCTGCCAAAACTTAATTTCTGTTCTCACACCTTCCCATTGGCGGACGTCGGGGGATCAAGTAAATCATATAAACCCCTCCGATTTTGAATCTTCAACGAACTTCAATTCAAAATCTAACTACACTTATAGACATAATTCGTAGGCTACCCACAAGTTATGTAACAATCCTAGAAAAGAATTGTAGTCGTTGGAATTTATAGCCATCAAAGATGTGTCTTCTTCTCTTCTGAGTTCAGTTGTGGAGAAAACACGTAAGGATGGTTCTTGTTTCATCGTACAAGCAGATATGTTGAAGGATTAGAGAAAAGCAACAATTTGGAACGTTTACTCGCACTTGCATTAAGTAAAAAAACAACAAAGGAAAAGAAACTTTCTTCTTTTTTTCTACGACAGAGAAGTCTAAAGATTCCCTTTATAAAAATTTAAAAAACAATGATTCTTCTGTTATCCATTATAGAATGACGCTCCTTTCTTTTCAATGTGTTTGAAGCTGTGCAGATTCGGGGCCGTATGGCTTTTGATTAGATATACAACATACCGTTGTTATATACTGGCATAAAATTCTATATGTTATATAGCGGCTTCTTCAAACTCACGCTGCTAAATCATGTATCTGTATATGTTGCGGGTATATATGGTCACGTGGCGAAGTATGTAGTCGGACTTAAGAAACCACAACACATGGGTATAGTAGGAGTTGACTTTATTTCTCTCCCTCGGCTAGTGGGTGGCGAGCGTGACAATAGGAATGGGTGGACAAACCTCACTACCCACTGGCAGAGATGGACCGTGTCGACGGTCGCTCCTTGTGCTCTGTACACCGCCCGCTGTCTGACTGCTCAACTGACCTGGGATCCCTGACTTCCTTTTATATATATCAAACGCCTACGCGTTTTCTTTTGTTATCTTTATCAGCGGACAAATGTATTTCCGAACTTATTGTTACCCATCCTTCTTTGTTCGCTTTACCCGGAAAAAGTCCTTTATTACTCTTTTCGTCTTCTCCCTGACTCGATCCAACCGGAAGACCCTATTTCCGTTTTCACCTTCTTTTAAATATCTTCAATATACAACACCGTTTGTTGATTTACAATTTCAGTACGCACGCGCTAGTTGCACACATGCACACACACATACACACACACACACACACACACACACACACGTATCCTTGGTATGACATTAAATTGAATCCGGTGCTCCACATTTGATTTTCCGGGTGAGTATAGTATTCCTTCATTGCTATTACTCCCAGGTCCACTCTAATCTGGATTGATAGTATTTATCAAAATTCTATCTATGGGTCAAATAAATCTGTTTGGAAATTATTAGCATTAGATAGTAATACTTGAATCCATATATTTTTTTTAATGAGGCTTGATATTTCGTATTATTTAGATTTTTGGGGCTGTTGTCCTCATATTTATTGTTATATACACAAAATTTCGGCCGATGTGCCCTCGGCCTTCTTCAGGTGTTTCTTGTTCTCATTTTGTTAATCCTGAGCGGGTACAAGTGTTAAGCTGTGTTAAGTATTCTATGTTATTAATCGACAAGAAACACTTGAAGAAGGTCGGAGCGCATATCGGCCGTAAAGTTGTGTATATAACAATAAAGATGAGGACAACAGTCCGAAAAATCTAAATAATATGGAATAATATGGAATCCTGTTTATTTTGAGTTGAGTTTCGTTATTTTTTCATTAATTTGTAATTTAGACCTTTAAGAAAAAATCTGCCCTTCAAACAATTCAGACGACTTGTTATTGTGAATATTAAAAAGAGTTCTGGAGATTTGAAGGATTTATTATTACTTGATTCACATCAATAACAGCCAGACTGTCTCTTTTTTGCGTTAGATGCAGATAACCTAATAACCTGGTAACTTAACTGAAGGGTATCCCCTCCGACTTACGAGTTTTCTGAGTTACGAACTATCACACGGTCGATTTGTTTTTGGTTTCTTTTGGGAGCTAACATTTGGGATATGAGAGAGCTTCAGATACGCTTATGTCAATATTTTCACTAAAATATTTAAATTTCCAAATTTTTCATGACAAAGAAAAATATTATTTATAAATAGAAAATAATCATTAAAACATATAACCGCGCATAATTCATTACATTCTATTTTTTATATTTTTATATAAAACATTGCCATTTTTTAAACACGAAACAATATATATATATATATATATATATATATATATATATATATATATATATATATATAAAAAGTTTATTTGTAGTACAAAATTTAATGAGGACGCGTAGAAGCATATGCATTATGTAAAATAATTTTTTTTTTTCTTAAAAAGAAAGGAAAAGGGTACCCTAGTTTTGATTTAATTTCTTCTTTTCGCTCAATACTCCTCAGAGAAAATTACATTGAAAGATGGTAAAAAAAAAAAGTGTGGTTGAAGACAACGAATAAGACAGGAAGCAGTGAGAACAAGGAAAAAAGTTTGTTCTTTTTTTATCTCTCAAAAAGAGAACTCGCAAAATATCCGAAACTTAAAACTCACGTGGGGGGGTTCGGAAATTACGGGTGCCCCCGTTCGATAAACTGAGGCTTGAAATGCCGAAAAGGAGTAGCTGTTGTGATTGTTTTTGCACGCACAGGATGGGTTGAGTGCGAGAAATGAAGAGAGACTCAAGGATTTGAAGTTGTAGTTCGCTATTGGAACTACAAAGGACTGAGAACATCGCAGGATGGTAGGAGCGGGCACAGGCAGAGTTTCTTATTAGGTGTTGTCCTATGGTGGAAGGAGTATTTAAGCCTGCAGCTGTGGGACAGTCCACGTTGCTTGAACGGATGTTGTAGGGTATGTGCTGCTTGATTCGAGACTCTAGTCTCAAGGTAGTACGGCCGATGTAGCAAATCTCGCATTTGCAAGTAAACTTATAGATAAGGTGGCTTTTGTGATGAGGGGCAATACTATCCTTGAGATTAGGAGGAAACAGCATATTAGACTTAAGGACTATCCGAGGATTGATGGAATTAAAGCAACGATGGACAGACTTTTTAATTTTGTCTAACAGAGGAATGGAAGATTTGCCCAGCCAAGGAAGTCTTAGGTAGACTGGGCATTTTTCGGGACCAAGTTTCGGAAGGGTTGAAAGCTGCGCACATTTGTATCTTATAGTGGCATTGACCAAGTTTTCAGGGTAACCGTTCTTAATTAACGTAGTTTTAATAAAGGAAAATTCTTGCTGGAGTTTGGATTTGGAACAGATCATAAAGGCTCGATGAATCAAGGTTTTTATTAAGTTAATTTTACGTTGAGGGGAACAAAAGGAACCCCAACGTGTATAAGACCCAGTAAAAGTAGGTTTACGGTAAATAGAGGTAAGAATTGTACTATCTGTTCGTTCCACTAGAACGTCGAGAAAAGGTAAACAATTATTAGCCTCAAATTCACACGTAAAAGAAAGGGAGGGGTGTAAGTTGTTAAGACGGTGAAAAAATAGTCTGCATTCAGATCTAGTAGAGAAAATGGCAAAAGTATCATCCACATATCGTTTGTAGAACAGTGGGAGATGGTTATTAGAGTGAAATAATGCCTCTTCTTGAAAGCCAACGAATATATTTGCCAGGGCCGCTCCAAGGGGATACCCATCGCTATGCATCAATTTGTTCGTAAATACAGCTGTTAAAACTAAATTGAATATTTTTTTGTGGCGATGTTGATCAGTTTTTATAAAAACTGGTTCAGGAATAGGAGGAGGGTCAAGGTGGCTACGGTATAATATATCCGTGCAGATAGTGATGGTTTCCTCCTAATCTCAAGGATAGTATTGCCCCTCATCACAAAAGCCACCTTATCTATAAGTTTACTTGCAAATGCGAGATTTGCTACATCGGCCGTACTACCTTGAGACTAGAGTCTCGAATCAAGCAGCACATACCCTACAACATCCGTTCAAGCAACGTGGACTGTCCCACAGCTGCAGGCTTAAATACTCCTTCCACCATAGGACAACACCTAATAAGAAACTCTGCCTGTGCCCGCTCCTACCATCCTGCGATGTTCTCAGTCCTTTGTAGTTCCAATAGCGAACTACAACTTCAAATCCTTGAGTCTCTCTTCATTTCTCGCACTCAACCCATCCTGTGCGTGCAAAAACAATCACAACAGCTACTCCTTTTCGGCATTTCAAGCCTCAGTTTATCGAACGGGGGCACCCGTAATTTCCGAACCCCCCACGTGAGTTTTAAGTTTCGGATATTTTGCGAGTTCTCTTTTTGAGAGATAAAAAAGAACAAACTTTTTTCCTTGTTCTCACTGCTTCCTGTCTTATTCGTTGTCTTCAACCACACTTTTTTTTTTTACCATCTTTCAATGTTTTCTCTGAGGAGTATTGAGCGAAAAGAAGAAATTAAATCAAAACTAGGGTACCCTTTTCCTTTCTTTTTAAGAAAAAAAAAAATTATTTTACATAATGCATATGCTTCTACGCGTCCTCATATATATATATATATATATATACCTTTGTGCGTGTGTGTGTGTGTGTGTGTGTGTGCGTGTGTGTGTGTGTGTGTGGAGGGCTGTAATGGATTAATGGCATTTCAATGGGGAAATTGATTTGACATATGAGGAATTGACATACGAGTAGAACGAATTAAACTCGTAAGTTAAGATACTGCTGTACGTATAAACAGAAGTATGCCTTATTTCGAAATAACAAACATCTTAAGAATTTCGCCACACAGTAAATTAAATTCATTTTTTGACCGTTGATAAGATATCAGAGGTGATTAGTTTGTCTTGGAGTGTCCATAAGATTTGAGATTGATAAAATATTGATTGCCTTTTTTTTCTCGTAGAATAATTAAAACTAAATTGGTGACAAATTCAAAATGACCTACAATTCCTTTCCAGATTTCTGACCCTGAGATGAGTAAATAATTCCTAATTCATTTATTTGGGGTGTTACCCGTCGCATCTCTCTCTCTCTCTCTCTCTCTCTCTCTCTCTCTCTCTCTCTCTCTCTCTCTCTCTCTCTCTCTCTCTTATATATATATATATATATATATATATATATGTGAATAAAAAGGCCCTCAATACCATGGGTATCGTGATTATGAACCATTTCCACTCGTGGGTAACTAGGGCCCACAGTGCTTCTTCCGACAACGTATAACTTTTATTTAGATAGGCACATGGCCAAATTTGTCTTATATTTATACATTTCTCCCCGCCTCCAGGGGCGATATTATTGTATTTTTTCTTTTCAATTGTCTTTTTGATTGGTGGATTTTTTTCATTTTTTGATTTCTTCAGTTTACGTGACTGGCGATATTTTTGTCTGTTTATTTATGTCTGGTGGTTAATTCCTTAGTTGAATTCTTTATCAAATTTTAAACTTACTCTTTAATTTTGTTTTTTCAACGATCTTGTATTTTCTCTCTCTGCATTTGCACCGTCTTCCTGTTTTATTTTCGTTTTTACTTACAATCAATTGCATAAAACAAGATATTAGGATTGATATGAAGGTCATATGAATACATGGATAAAGAAATGTTGAAAAATGTATTCATTGCATTGGTAAGACCTCATTTGGAATTTGATAATGTGATCTGGAGTCCAAGACTAATGAAGGACATAACACTTATCGAGGGAGTTCAGAGGAGAGCTGCTAAGGTAGTGAGTGAATTAAAGAACCTTTCGTATGAAGAACGACTTAGGAAGACTGTCTTACCAAGTTTGGCGTATCGACGAACCAGAGGATATATGATTAAAGTCTATGAATATACCCATGGATTTTATTCAACGAACTTTAATCTATTGAATGTTGCTGAAAAAATCAATACCAGGGGTCATAAACTATAACTAACAAAAGAATTTTGCAAGACAAATGTTAGGTAAAATTATTTTAGTAACAGGATAGTAGATTAGTGGAATAAACTACCATCTATAAACTCTTTTAAGGCAAGGTTGGATGAACTGTTGAAATAATGTAAATATTCAGTGGAAATAAGATAAATGTTTTAAATATAAGGAACGGCTGACAGGCCTATCTGAAACGATATTATTATTATTAGTAGTAGTAGTAGTAGTATTAGTATTAGTAGTAGTAGTAGTAGTAGTATAAAACCAGAGGGGGGAAGATCCTCAAATGATTTTTTCTTCGCTTACATTTTACACTCGTATCTATTCAAAATAATTGGGTAAACAAAATCGTCTTGTCAACAAAGAACACCGAAGAGGAATAAATTGGCAATGACACAAACTGCTTTTTATGTTGCAATGACGTATTTCGCCGGTGAGAAGAGAACAAAACATGGCCGCCATTCTAAAAGATGATGTCCAGTACGTTTCATGTTATTGTTAAACGATTCATTTATATTTTTCTATCCGACCAGCCTTTCACGCGGACGCAATAGCAAATAAAACGAAGTATAATTAGATGAGTTTTATTGCTTTTTGTGGTTGATTGTTTTGTACTGGTGACTTGTGTTCAGGGAAGCGAATTTAAAGATGATAGCAAAAAGATGAAATTCGAGGTGATTATACCTTATCAAAAGTTGAAGTGTTACAGCGTGTCTAAAAAAAGTTCTACTCGTTTAGTTTGTTAACAACAGTTGCAGGGCTTAATTTAAAATGTTCATAAGAAAAATTAATGTTCTAATAAAGTTTAGGATGGAAACTGTTAGATTCTTATGTTTAAATTATATTTCAAGCGTTCATAAAATATTTCCGCGGTGAGATATAGTTTGCATTGTTAAGAGAATAAGTTGCAACCATCAGCTTAACGTCTTTCATATAATTTTGTGACCATTCTCTTTATCATCAGAAGAAGATGAAATCAACTATGATATCATGACAAATGGGACGTAATTTAAATGTAAATTATTCTTAATAAACTTATATTGGTCTGGCACAAGGACAGATTATTGAGAGGAAATCAGTATTCAAAATCCTAAGATTTCATAGTGACTTGAACACTGATCATTGGGACCTGTTAACAAACACTCAATTAATTCTTCCAAAAAATTGATTTGAATAAAATATTTTCAGAAAATGAAAGATAATGAAAAGATATACGAATACTTGGACTTTGCCAGAAAACTGAAAAAAAACAAACTGTGGCACATGAAGGTAAAGGTCGTACCAATTGTAATTGGTACGACCTTTGGGTTTGGAAAAGAGACTTGGTGAATTGGAAATCAGAGGAGGAATCGACACCATCTATACAATAGCATTTTTAAGATCAGTTAGAATATTCAAGTCCTAGCGACATGAGGAGTCTTGCTGTTACTCAGCTTACAGTGAACCACCAGTTAAGGTGGGTGTAAAAAATCTCATGTAGTGAAAAAAATTTAATGATGATGATGATTATTATTATTATTATTATTATTATTATTTAGTAGAGAAGATGATCCACTAGGAATTGTGCAAAAACCTGAATATTCAATATAATAACAAATGGTATATGCACAAACCAGAATCTGTCCTAGAAACTGAAACGCAAAAAAAAATTCCCAGTGACTTTAAGATACAAACGGATGTTCCTATCTAGTCTAGACCGAGTTTTAATGATAAACAAAAGAAAACAACATTTTGCCCTTCTAGTGAACCACAGAGTGAAATGAAAGAAGGTGAAAAGCTGGAAAAATGCCTGAACTTTGCCTGAGAACTAAAAAAATGATGCCAATTGGTATTGGAGCCTTTGAAAAATTGACTGGATTAACTGGATACTAATCGAAGAATTGAAACCTTCTAGATCACATCACTACTAAAATCTGCTTAGATACTTAGATGAGTCCTGGGGATCTGAGAAGACTTGCTGTCACTCAGACTCCAATGAAAAACCATCTGTTAGAGCTGGTGTAAAAAAAACTCGCAAGGGGTAAAATAATAAAAACAACCACTATAAAATGTATAATATTAATTATCTGTCAATTATAATATTAAATTTCTGTATCTCTTAGTGACCTTACTATTAAGAAAACGGGACATTTTAGCAAAACTTTTCTATGATAATGTTTCCGATAGATTTACCTGGCAATGGATGGGATATTTGTTTGAGTTCGATTAAGCTGCTAGGAGCCGAGTTATGGACACTTTTTGAGTGTCTCAACTTGTGAAATTTTCAGATCTTACAAAAACACGGCAATTATTTCCATGGTCTTTCACTATTTCAAAACCATGGGAAAATATTCATATATTCATTCCTTTCCTATGCGTATAATACTATCGCTTTCACTAGATGAAGAAATATATAATAGAACATATTCTTTACTATCATTTTATACGTTATGTTATTCTCTTCAGTCGGGCAACGCCAGATTTCCAATCTAGTTTCTCTTAAAAATAGATAATTAAAAAGAACTGAGGCCCGTGTATTACATTCTGAACAGTGCACAAAGGTGAGTTTAGAAGTAACACCTATTTTCGATTTGTAAAAGCCTTCAAACCAATTGAGAGTCGGGGTCTGCTTCAAAAATTATAATTGAGATTTGAATCTTGAAGTTTTTATTGATTTTCTTTCAAACTTGGAGTAAATAGAAACAACGTAAGTGAAATTCTTTTGTCTTCTAATTCTTTCTCATTTAATTTGTAATCTTTATCTAATTGTAATGCAAATAATTTTCCTCTTAAGAAATTATTTCTCTCAATATCTGAGGGCATTTTATTTGTTTCTTATTTTCAAAAGATTTCAACTTTAACCCAGTTTGCTGATAGGAAGTTGAATTAAAGGTCTGTGGCGTTTTTGAATGAATCTTCGATTTTCTATTATAACATATAAACTTATCCAGTTTAAAAACCGCTCTGTCAGCAAGGACTGTAGAATCCGCAGACTGCACATCTGCAGAGGGGTAAAATCCCCCCAATGGGACCACCTTTTGCCGTGGGTGGTGATTGGGATGATTAAGGAGAGAATCCTGGCGGTTGTGCAGTCCATGTCCTGCAACACTCCACTTTGGCCCTTACTTAGCCTTCCGGTTAATCGACTGGTCACATCAAACCCTAACATCTATATGAGTCCCGATCGTATTGTCCTTGGGGCAAACACCAACCCTTTGATCATATATGGGCTAGAAGTCGGTGGCTAAGAATCTTAGCGTCCTAGGTATGATATTAATTGCATCCGGTGTGAAGTTCCAATTCTGGAGCCCTGAGGAGTGTGAAATACCCCTTCAACGCTATTACTCCCAGGTCCACCCTGGCCCGGAGTGAAAGTACCTGTTAGGATCCCATCTATGTGTTGAATAACATAAGAATATGCGTTTTAAAAGATTTTTTTAATACTGAGTTTTAAAAAAATTGAATACCCAGCAAGAATGAATAAAACAAAACGTCGTCGGCATAAAATAACCCAAGGGTTAACATGCCGTAAAATCCAATCAACATATTCAAAAGAAATCATTAGGGGTAAAAATTTTACCAGTCGTTTATAATATTTTTATATCCTTTTAACTCTGGCGCGTATTCAAAGGAAAATACAATGTGATCAACTTTAATTTTTATTATTTCTTAATAAGATTTTTTTTTAATAATGGATAAATGGAATTTATAAACAATTCTAATCCATCGAGGATTAAAACAGGTTCAATAAAAGTTTAAGGAATTGTCTGTTTGGTCACGGAAGTATGGGAGAAATTTGAAAATGCATCAAAATTTGGTATAACTTGAATCGAATTGAAAAAGTTTCATTACGTCCATAAATTTATGGTCGTCTTTTCGAGGATCTTAATAGTTTTTGTCTTTCATGAGATATAAATTTTCAAACTTTGTAACTACTCTAACTGCTGTCACTACACTCATGATAAAAACCACAGTCTTGTATATTTTTTTTATTTTTTATAAATACAACCTCTAATAAATACCACGCACGATATCCTGTCTTCTCAGCCGCAACCAGAGTGACAACACAGCAGTGGAGTGTTGCAGGACATGGACTGCACAACCACCAGGATTCTCTACTTAATCATCCCGAGTCACCAAAAATTAAAAAACATAGCGTCCGTTCATCTTAGCTGTTCCATTATGAATGTAGTTTGTAATTTTCTTAACAAAAATTGTTTACTTTCACCCGTTGATGACATCGTGAGTGCGCAGTAACTGTTATCAACTGTCATGCAATCACCTGAGTAGCACGCAAGATGATAAATAGTCGTAAAGTGTGGTGAATTTTGCGTGAATTTCCTATCTGCTTAAGATTTTTGACTTCGAATTCACGGCCTGATTAGAACTTCTGCAGGACACTCAGTAATGGAGCCCAGAATTATGTTGAGGTAGTCCTAATTCTTAACTCCATCATTCGGTTTACATTCTCGACAGGATAATTACGTTGTCCGTACCAACGAACCTTATACAAAACTATACCAATTCAAACCTAGCATTTGATCAAATCACTGTCAACCCAATCGGAATAAAACAACACTGTCTTATACAATACTAAACCGATTCGATACAATTTTCATGATTCGATGTTATCAATCCAGCCGAAACTGAGTTTTATTTTCTCTTTAATATTTTATTTTATAATTTTATCAAATTTAAAAAATATTAATTGTTTATTGATAAGATATGAACACGGATTATCTATTCATAAATCAAATTCAATTAATTTTCTTCTGTAAACCACATACTCCGAGTCCTGTTAGACATTGATATAACCAGTAGCAAAGCTTCAATTTAATTTAATGAAGGATCAAGTTGTCTGAGACGGTTTCCGATATCAAATTTCCTTAGAATTAAAATTCTAATTTATCAATTATAAATTTCTGGAATCAAAGAATAAAGCCAATACTGGAACGAGAAATTATCCGAATTTCAAATCATATCGAATTTTACTCAACCTAAATCTTGTTAACATCAATATTGTCTGAATCAACATTTATGTCCAAAAACTGAGCACCTTGCAAAACATATCTTTCTATTCACCGATCATAAAATTAAAACACAAATTTGATAACTGTTCATCTTGGTGTCATTAAATATTTCATATCCAATTTGATTTGATTTGATTTTACACTAACGACAAAAATTGTTTAAATCATTCTTTTATTCTAATTACAGAATTATCATTCTGCATTTTTATTAAAAATCAAGATATCTTCAAGATACGGAGCTGAAATAAGTGATAATTATACTGACATATGTCTTATATATATTTATTCAATTCGATTTTTTACAAGGCCTGTTACCAGAGTAAGGCTATATATATATATAATATATTATATATATATATATATATATATATATATATATTTCACAGAGATTTTTGAAGGCAATTAGACAATGCAATATGTGTTGAAAATTATATTTATTTAACTTTTTTTTTAAATTCTAAATATTTTCGGAAAAAAAATTCCATCATCAGAGTTATTGAAAGTACTAGGTGTTTTTTTTTATAGTACTTATCCCACGGCGATGGTGTAATCATCTGTTGTTTTAAGAATTTGAGGAACACCGTATATTTGAAAAGATTTTTTCTCTTTCGGTTAATTCCGTGATGTAAAGTCGGCTATTTCCGTGATGTTAAATCGGTTTGGCTGCTCCTGCGCTCGTGGAGATTGTTCGAAATTCTTTTCTTTTTCTTTTTTTTTTTCTTTTTTGTAAAAAAGATGGCCATTTCTACAATTCTATTTTGTGTTTGATTATGACCGCATAAATGGCTCAGACGTTCATCTTTACTTTTACAAGCCCTGCCGCATAAATGACACGTGAAACCCCTGACTACCATTTGTGTTGCCATAGACAAGTCTTCCCCAAACCAACCGATTTGTAGCCGTCCTCTCCCAGCCCTCAACATTTATACCAACTGACTTAATGTTATTTTTTACGACATCCTTAAAACGTTTCTATGCTGGACACACACACACACACACACACACACACACACACACACACACACACACACACACAAACAAACAACAAACAAACAAACAACAAACACACACACACACACACACACACACACACATATATATATATATATATATATATATATATATATATATATATATATATATATAAAATGTTGTTCTGGTTCCAACGGGAGAAAATTCAATATTTTATAAAAAAGAAGGTCCGAAAAATGTATTATGTTTTCAGAAAAAAATTTGTTATTCTTTTTATCTTACATATGCAACACGTGTTTCAGATCTTCTGGTATCTTCTTCAGGCTTTGATTGATAATATTTTTATCATTTCAATATTATCAATCAAAGCCTGAAGAAGATACCAGAAGATCTGAAACACGTGTTGCATATGTAAGATAAAAAGAATTTTTAAAAATTTTCTGAAAACATAATACATTGTGCGGACCTTCTTTTTTAATATATATATATATATATATATATATATATATATATATATATATATATATATTTGAGGAAAAATTTTGAGGCATTTTGCAGGTACAAGAGAATGAATATTTCGTACCCACTTCCTTTTATATTGGCAACTCTATCTAGCGTTAATTTCTTGAAACTAGCAGGACCTGTCGATATACCATAGTATGATAATTTAATTATTACAACGTTTGATATGTTTATGTAAGAGCTATTGTAAAATAGCTCAATATGTAAAAAGTATAATAATCTTGATTTAACTTTCTCATACTGTTTCTTAAAAGGGTTTTGTAAAATATTTACATTGATTTGCCCATAAAAATCTGGTGGGGCGTTTAAAATATCTACATTAATTTGCCGACAAAAGTGACAAAAACACGACTCGGAAAATATCTAAGTTGGGCTGGAAATTCGCCTGACGCTTGCTCGCTAAAATATAGCGGAAATCAAGGCGGGGGGCTGGAAAGTCAAAAAATCAAATTTACGAAAAATATCTTCCGTAATTCCCAATTTCAATATTACAAATAAAACAAACAAGCAATTCTTTTTTTTTCATTTTATCATTTTAAGTTTACGCTGGGTATTTAAGCGACGCAAAACCATTTGGAATGTTTCATTTTTTAAATTCGGTGAAATAAAATGTGACAAATAAGAAATCTGCGATTAAGTGACACCAGATAATCTGGATTTACATTTTTACATTGCATCTTGGACAATTTGGACGGTGTCATTTTAACCAGAGGGTTTTACAGGTTGATAACGGACGGAAGATTTAAGAATACTAGTATTATTTCTAGAAATTGTTTGGTAGACAAGGATTTTAATTCCACAAATTTACTTTCTACTAGAAATGTAATCATTTTAAAGAATTATTTTTAGTAGACGAAAAAATCAATAGAATTCAATAAAAAAAAGTAACAGTCCGAAATCTTCTGTTCTTCCTAATATATTTAATTAATTTTTAACTCGTACAGATACTACGCTTTGATACAAAGCAGAATATAGAACAGCATATTGATTTCAGCCAGGGCGTACTGATAGTACACTTTCATCATAGCAAATGTTATGGTGTAACATAAGAGAGAGAGACAGGGAGACAGAGAGACAGGGAGATACAGAGAGACAGAGGGAGACAGAAAGGAAAGGGCCAGTAGTTTAGCATGGAAAATTTTGAAGGGTGGATCAGCACAACGCGACATGGCGTTTTCTCACTGGTCGAGAAGTGTCACATGGTGAAGAGGAAGAGCGGAAGAGTGAGGAGTGAGAATGTTAGGGGAGTTTGGAACTATGCGGTGACGGAGTGAGGCGTGGGTTCTTGTTCAAGGTAGTTTTGACTTGGGGGAAAATAAAAATCTCATGAGAAAAAGATGTCGCCTTGTGTTATTTCTAAAAAAAAAAAATGGCAAAAGGCAAGATGTCCCCAGCACCCAGGTTAATTTCCAGAATTGCCAGTTAAGTCAACATCAGCCTAGCAACCGGATTCGAGCCTCTCCTCGTAGCACATAAGATGAGATAAATACGACGAATATTTCTATATGACACATTATCACTCTATACCGACATGAGAGCCTTAACGTTACAATGGACAGATGAACAAACAAACAAATAACAATTTAAGATATAAATGAATATTAACCATTTACATCCAGTAAACGGTGGGAAAACGTTCAGCAGATGAAACCCACCAACTTATGAAAATGCAAAAACTTCTTTTGATATTTTCTGTTATTTGCATAGGTTAGCCCAATATATATTCTATGAGAATAACTAGAGATCTCAGGGGAAATAAAACCTTTTCAATATTTCCAGCTTTATAATAGTCATAATTCAGATGTTATTTTTACTAATAACCGATTTTCCACTGTTGAATAATACAAAACATTTATATTAGAATGATATGATTTCGTATTTGTTATCATGAACCATCAAAAACGGCATATTATAGCGGCAGTTTTGTTGACACAATTGTGTTAAAATATCTAATTTGAAAAATAAAGCAATATCCAATCTACTTTACAACCTAATACAAAAAGATTTGTTCAGCAGCACCCCAATTATTATAATTTATCAAGGGAGATAACTATCATTTGCTAATTACATACTGACATTATTCATTTGATATCATAATATGATTTTTACAAAAAGGACATAACACGATATCAAGCTTAATGACTGCTGAGGGCAGCCTTTAAACTTTACAGGAAGTATGTTAAATAAAGTATATGGGTTTCTTAATCCAATCTATTTTCCCATTTGACTCAAAACCTGAGCTTGACCTATACATGAGGTATATAAAACAAGGAATTCAGTAGTCGATCTATACACTAGGGGGACATATAACCGACTATTTATGGCGTGTTTACCTTTTTTCACCGTCTCAGATTCATGGTTTTTGTTCTTCTTCGTGAAGATAGAGGACATTTTGAGTGTCGATTGTTCCGTAAAGATATTTACAGCAACTTCTCTTAAGAGTCGGAGTTTTCGCTTTTTGCTTTTAAATAAACGCGTGACCAACAAGAAAAGATAGTAAACTTGTTTTCAAATGATTTTATTTGTTGAAATACGTATTTCCAAACACATACGAATACACTCTGTAGTTCAACGGAATTTGAAACTGGCGAGTTTGTTATTGGTTATATGATTATTTACACACTTGGATATAACTGACTGTGATATATATATATATATATATATATATATATATAATATATATATATAGAGAGAGAGAGAGAGAGAGAGAGAGAGAGAGAGATTCTGCTTTCATCAGTTTTCTAAACCAGTTATACAAATGTATTGAGCATCTTTTATATTCATTAATAGTTCTGACTTAGTCGATTACGATTTTTCCCGACCATCAAAATTGTGACTCACTCGACTATTTTGTCATCTCCGTTAAATCATCCTCTCTTCAACACACACACACACACACACATACACACACACACACACACATATATATATATATATATATATATATATAAAGAAACAGACAGACAGAAGGCGATATTAATTGAAAACATATTTTGCAATTTCATAAATCGATGAATACATATATTAAAGTGTGATTATATTTAACCATATTTTATGGATATGTGAGCGCCCGTATGTGATGTTATCTGTATGGAAAATGAGAACCGAGCTCGATATTTAGCTGAGATTATGAGGACTCATTTTTCCCGAATACTCTTTGAAGAACTTTAGATCTGAGATGGTTATAGATCATTCCCTGTTATTATTATTATTATTATTATTATTATTATTATTATTATTATTTATTATATTATTTAGAGTAAGGTTCAGAGAATTCGAAAATAATTAACTTCAAAATCTACAAGATATTTACTTCTCGTTACATGCGTATGCTCTTTTTTAAGATTTGCCCCAAATAATAAGCAAAGAACAAGTTTGAAACAGCACTGAAAAAGAATGGATATAACAAGACAAAATCTGGGAGTGGGTTGAGGGAGATAAACTCTGAGATTTCAGAGAATTAGAAAATCTATATATTAATACACGTGTTCCTAAATCTCCCGTCGGTTATCATCCTGCAACAACCTCTGGTTAAAAATGAAACCGTCCAAATTGTCCAAGATGCAATGTAGAAATCTGAATATAAATTTTCCAATATGCAATGTACCAATCTGAATGCAGATTATCTGGTGTCACTTAATCACAGATTTCTTATTTTTCTCATTTTATTTCAATTTTGAAAATGAAACATTCCACACGGTCTTGCGTCGCTTAAATGCCCAACGTAAAATTAATTTTTTTTTTTTAATTATGTGTTTATTTTATTTGTAATATTGAAATTAGGAATTACTGAAGATATTTTGGTAATTTTGGTAGGATTTATATGTAATGAAATTGCAAATAATCGTTTCTGGCTTAAATAGCTACTCTTGATTTTTGTTTCGTTTTGTGAAATTCCATGAGTCCCGCTAGTAAAAATACAATTTCAACAAAACAGTAATAATAAAAGTTTGAAAAATTTTCTTGAATTTAATGAATAAACACTTTACATAGAAAATTATAAAATAAAATATTGAAGAGAAATACAATAAAACTCAGTTTCGGCTGGATTGATAACATCGAATCATGCAAAAACATCATTATAAAGTAATAAATAGTGGTGGTGCTGCAATATACACCCTCTGTAATTGTAGATATAGAATCGATTGCCCTTTAAAGGAAAATACTTAGCAAAAATGTAATTCATCAAGCCTCAGTGTCTAACATGAAATATATTAAAGCAACAAACTGCTAAACAAGCACCCAAGTGAAAACAGGGAAGTAACTTTGCTTTACCATCGGCTCCAAATGAGAATAGATGAAGCGACATCATTTTTGTACTCAAAAGATTTATGGAAGAAACAATTATCACCTACATCTATCTTTTTTACATCTCCCTTGATGGTCATTCTAACATGAAACTTTGAAAAGTGAAAGATCAATTGGTGTGTGAATCTTTTTAATATTCGTTCTATCATTTGAGTATTGAGCACTTTTGGTTTTTACTTTGTTCAATATTTGTTTACTAAATTACTAACAGTGTTTCTATCTCTTTATATATATATAATATATATATATATATTATATATATATGTGTGTGTGTGTGTGTGTGTGTGTGTGTGTGTGTGTGTGTGTGTGTGTGAATAAAAAGGCCTTCGTTTTATTCACAAATAACTTTGCTCTGTTTACAATAATTAAACATTGAGATCTCATACGGAACCTGAACTCTACCACAAACTACTGGTAGAGAATAGGACCAGCCTAGAATCACCTTGTACCAAGAAACTTGGTACCACAACAATGTATATATACATATATATATATATATATGAATCAAAAAGTAATGCCATTTTGTTTAGAACAGGTATAATTACCAACACAGAAACATGAATCATAAATCAAAATGAAGCTGACCCTTTGTGGATCACATCCCTACCTCTTCACACCGTTTCTCCCAGTAGCAATGTTCCAACTTCGATTGAGAGCATGTATCTCTGCCCCGTAAAATTTTATTGACTGTTCTTTGTGCCACTTCTTTGCTACAGACTTTACTTCCTCGTCACTGGAATCGTGTTTGCCTCTTAAACCCTCCTTCATGGGACCGAAGAGATGGTAGTCTGAAGGCGCTAAATCTGGTGAGTAATCTGTAGTGAAGAAGTGCTATTGAGAAAAACGGTGAATATGTGGAGAATTAGGGATGTGATCCACAGGGGACCAGCTTCATTTTGATGTATGATACATGTTACTGTTTTTTATAATTATACCTGTCCTTTTTTTGACACTTCGTATATATATATATATATATATATATATATATATAATATATATATATAAAAACTGGTAAAACCAGAAATTTATTTCTGCTAAATTAAGGTTTTCAAATATATCTTATTATAATGGAGATTGTGTGTTTGTCTGTCTGTAACCGAAACCAAATCACTACTCAAGTCACAATTCCCTTAGTTATTGACATCAAATTCACCATAAATTTATTCATTTAAACCCCAATTATTGATAAAATTGTTATATCTTATTAATACTGTTGGATTAATCTACATACTAATAAGATGCAAGTATATTTATATATTCAACAAAATAGCGATTTACAGTGTGAACGAGAAGGCTAATTTGCATATTGATATTAAGAATTTGATTTTAATAAATATATGCTTAGTATTATTGATTTTTAATTCTTTGGTTTTCTCTTAACGAATCTGAGCAAAAATCTCGGTGATGAATCTTAAAAGAAATCCAAAAACCAGACGAAAGAACTGTAATTTTATTAAATATAACTAAATAGATAAATTAGGAAAAATGAAAGACGGGAGTGATGGAAAATGATGGAAGAGTTAGATTTAAAGCTGTTCTATTTTTTTTATTATACCCTCAGTTTATCATTTTCTAAATAGTTTCAAATTTTATACAATATTTTATTACATCAAAACCTAAATACTTGCACCCGAAGGGTGCATATATTTGCTAGTATATATATATATATATATATATATAATTCATCAGATAATAATTTATTTCGCCCACCTTCATCTCTTCAATTTGATTTATAATCGACAAGAATTATCTATTAGTTCTATTTAGATATGATTTTTTTTTTTTTGTCAAAGATTTTGTTTAAAATTCCTTTCAGCGTTTATCTCTTTATAATTTAGAATAGACGTAATTCTTGTCCATTATAAGTCAGACTTTAAGAGACGAAGGTAACCGAGATAAATTTATTTCTGATAAATCATGGTTTTAATATATCTATTTATAGTATACTCCATATCTTATCATAATGGAGATTGTGTGTTTTTCTGTCTGTAACCGAAACTATATTACTAAACGAGTCACAATTAACATAGTTATTTACATCACATTCTTCATCATTTTATTTATATTTAAACCTCAATTATTAATAAAATTGCTTCACCTTATTATTAGTGTCGTCCATATCTACATACAAATAACATGCAATTGTATTTATATATACAAAAAATAGCGGTTTGCAGTGTGAATGGGAAGGCTAATTTGCATATTGATATTAAAAATGTGATTTTATTAAATATGTGCTTAGTATTATTGATTTCTAACTGTTTGGTTTATTTTTAATGAATATAAGCAAAAATCTCTCCAATGAAACCGTAATTGAAATCCATTAACAAGAAAAAATTAAGTGTAATTTTATTCTTTATTTCCTAATTTAACTAAATAGTTAAATAAGTAAAATTCAGCAATGAAAGACGGGAGTGATGGAAAAGTAAGTTTCATTTCTATTTTTCTATTATACCCCCACTCTGTTTCAAATCTTTTTATCTGCATTCTTATTAGACTTTCTAATTTAATACGATATTTCATTACATTAAAACTTAAATACTTGCACCCGGAGGTGCATATATTTGCTAGTATATATAATATATGCTCATGCGCTGATACTTATATGTATCTATGCAAAATTGTTATGTGTATGTTTGTATGTGTCAATTTTGATTGGATCCTATCACCGAAACACTTCACCTATATATAATATATATATATATATATATATATATATATATATATATATATATATATATATATATATATAGGTTAATGGTATCAAGTGTTTCTGTGATAGAATCCAACCAATGCATGTTCGTGTATCTAAGAGAAAGGTGGAGGCAATAACGTTGCGCCAGTATAATATTTCAGGATCAATTGTAAATCCGTGTCTAAATGTGAGGAGGTATATTATTAGTGCATTTTAACAAGCTATATATTTTTCATCTTTAACTTTACCAAATCTAAAGGACGTAAATGTTGGAGATTTCCTGAAATATTTCCCGGATGATAAACATTTATGTTTTATGTAAAACAAAAATAGCAATTTCTGTCAGCCGTTGCTTTAAAAAAAATATTTCCTCATTCTTCGAGAAAGAAAAACACGAAAACACTAGAAGCAAATTTTCCACCATTTACCCTACTCCTAATTTCATGGAATTTAAACGAATAGAAATCATAGCATTCCGTAAAAAATAAACTTTCGTCTTTGAAAAGCAAAAGGAGGAAACTCATCGTGTTAAGATTTGAGAAAAAGTCGTTGCGAGAGAAATCATATTGTTTGGGATTTTTTCTCCTTCAACAACACAGAAACACGAACATAAATTCTCACCTATATGGAAATGAACTTGCAGATAGATAGATAGATAGATATGAACAGAATACGATAGGTAAATAGATAGATAGATAGATAAATATGAACAGAATAAGATAGATAGATAGATAGATAGATATGAACAGAATACGATAGGTAAATATATATATATATATATATATATATATATATATATATATATAGATTAGATAGATAGATAGATAGATAGATAGATATGAACAGAATACGATAGGTAAATATATATATATATATATAGATAGATAGATAGATAGATAGATAGATATGAACAGAATACGATAGATAGATATATAGATATGAAACAGAATACGATGGATAGATAGATAGATATGAACAGAATACGATAGGTAAATATATATATATAATATATATATATATATTATATATATATATATATTATAGAGAGAGAGAGAGAGAGAGAGAGAGAGAGATATAGATAGATATGAACAGAACACGATAGATAGATAGATATGAACAGAATACGATAGATAGATAGATAGATAGATAGATAGATAGATAGATATTAACAGAATACGATAGATAGATATTAATTGACTGGGATATACATAAATATGTGTGTTTATAGATAGATAGATAGATAGATAGATAGATAGATAATGAACACACTGATATCGATTAGGATCATAAATGTCTTTGTAGGTATTTTCTTGGAAACATTGATTCTCTATTTACCTGTCAAATTTCAGAATTTTTTCTCGAGTCTTTAGGCAGGCAGATATCATATTCTACCGAATCTGTTAACAAAATAACCAATGTTAAGATTTGAAATGGGAGAGGGGTAAGATTAAGGCTTAGTGATTACTAGGAAATGATCTTTTGAATTTATATTTAAACGCGGATAAAAACAGTCTCTTATAGTTCATAACATTAGTTAAATATATATGCCATACCCTTTTCATCATATATATATATATTATTTGTGTGTGTGTGTGTGTGTGTGTGTGTTGTTATTGGGAACGTTTTTGATAATATCAATATTTATTTCATAAAAAGCATACTTGACTCATCATGAACTAACAACATCATATATAATATATATATATAATATATATATTATATATATATATACTATATATATATATTATATATATATATATATATATATATATATATGCATGTATATACATGTATATTCATATACGATATTACGATATTAAAAATACTTACAAGTAAGAATTCATGTCTTTTAAACAACAACAGTTAATTAGAATGAGTATTAATAACTAATGTTTTCATTTCCGTTAACAACCAATTACCGAAAACCCTTGAAAGAACCCATCAAAATAAGTGTCCTGGATATGACGTTATATGGCATATATATTTAAATAAATGCGGTTTAAGTTTCAAAACTTTGTGGAGTGTGGAGTACTCCTTCATCACCATTACTCCCAGGTCCACTCTGCCGTGGAGTGATAGTATCTGTTAGGGTCCCATGTATGGGTAAATAGATTTTTAAATGTTTATAAAAAAAAAATGAATACCAATCAGAATGAATAAAATAAAACGTATTCGGCATAATTAACCCAAGTGTTGACATACGTAAAATCTAACCAACCGTAAAAAATTAAATTGATATCGATAACCACAATAATAAAATCGTAAAGTTAATGCTACCTATCTAGACGTCTAAAACTACTACTTATCTGCAGAACACTATCAGAAATCATCTCAGCAAACACATACTTCTTGAAACTGCAATATGCGCCAATTTATTGCTAAAAAAAAACTCGTATTTATACAAAGACCAACAATTATAAACGAAATATGTTGGAATGTTTTGGATATAAGGCGTGTGACAGGACGCCTACTCTTAAATAAGACTCGTTGAATACCACGTGACCACCGAAGGCATTCCTATTGTCCAATCACTGGCACTGCTGCTGCTGCTTCTACTGTATTAATAGAGGCTCCATTCTGAACTTATGTCATTGACACTTGGATTCTCTTGGACGTCGACTTACAAAGAATACTATAACACCGGATTCTTATTGGCTTACTTACTTATTTCACTACATCTGGAACTAAGGATGGCTGCCAGATACGTAACAAATATGTTTAAACAAACACTTAAAAGGCCAGTTAATAGCTTTTGTATATCTTAATAGCTTCATAAGATTCTGTATGTTCGTTTGTTTATTTGTTGTTTTGTATATTTGCTGGTACAATGACTGAGCGTATGTCGTTATAAAATTGGTGGAGATCACAAAAGACTAAAGTTCAAATAAAATCTACACCCTATTTTGTCTGAGATGCGGTTACAAAACTTTTTCTCTCATTTTCCATTAGAAAAGCTAAATAAAAATCTAATAAGGGTATAAATCAATTATATATTAAAAAATTAGTTTAAAAAATTGGTAAGAAAATGAAACAAATTAATAAAGGAAAAATAATAAAAAGCAGATAGACAACAATAAAAAACAAGAAAGAATACAAACAAAAAAGAACAATAAAAACATACAAACGTAAAACAAAATATATAAGTATGTTGTTTTGTTTTACCATATATCAACACTTTCAGGGCAATTTAATGCTAAATCAAGGTATTTTTAATAAATAAAGGACCCAGGTTGCTTATAGCACCTGCTATTTGTCCATCCAATTAAGTATTAAACAGGCTCACCGTGCTTAACATTGTGATCTAGCGAGAACCCGAGCTTTCAACAGATTTAACCATGATAAGGGAATTATAAAGAATGCTATAAAGACACTCCAATACGCCAAATTTGTTGCCAAAAGCACTCGGTTATTATACAAGACAAATAATTTACAACAAAATATGTTTAAAACAAACACTTAAAAGCCAGTTAATAGCTTTTATATGGGTGTGAGACAATGAAAAATCACCTCGTCTCGTAAACTACCATTCTTGAAGATGGTTGCAGACAAAACCGAAAACGTTCAAGATCCTGAATCTTTTGGACAAATTCCTATATTCATTCATTCCGGATATTACGTTTCCTTGTTTTACTTAAATATTTATTATGGAGAGTGTTTAATAATTTCAAAAATAATAAGTTGAAATTACGTTAAAGACTCACAGATGAAAATACTGACAGGGGAAAAGCGCCGTTTCTTTTTATTATTAAATCTACTCATTATATTTATTTAACGTGATATTCAAGCACCAGAACATTGGCGTAATGGGTTCATTTTGTAACGTTTTTAACGTTTAAAGTATGCTTGATCAGCCTTGAAAGTAGATTACTTTTTTCAGTGATGAAAACTTACTTCAACAATATTGAACTTGGACGAAACAACTGATAACAGTGACAGTTAAAAATTTCCCGCCATTTTCTGGAAATGATAACATCTTTGTAGCATCACAACTATTTTTGAATAAGATAAAGTTGATTATAAGAATTCTTGGCACATTAGAATAGACTTAAGTTGATTTTAAGACATTTTTACATACATATATACGTGCGTGCCTCTGTGTGTGTGTGTGTGTGTGTGTGTGTGTGTGTGTGTGTGTGTGTTGGAATATTACATACTTCCCGTCAGAAATTAAGAGACTACGTATGAAACGGTTCAATTTTAGGATTATGGTATATGTGCATTTTATGAAGGACTAAGCTGTTGCTTTACGAGCCCGCCGGCCTTAAACATTATAGTATCTGTGAACTCTACCTTACGGAGTATCTCAGAGTTGATTTTAGCATGATAAACACGCTCCATAAAATAAGTATTTAAGCATCAGAACATTGGTGTAGTAGATATGTCATTTTTCTGTCTACTTCTAGTTGGGCGTTAAATCTAGCTTGGAGCCTGACAAAAGTTACACTCAAAGAAACACACAGATAATAGTCCCACTATTTGTTATCATAATTGATATTTTATTCCCAAATAAAAAGAAGAATCCACGTAAATTTTCATGTGGAATAAATATACAATAACATATATTCATTGGATCCCAAACCTAACTCACACTAAAAGAAACTACAGTGTTAACAGCATGAACGAAATATTTGGAAAATAGATCTAAGAACATAATAAACTTTCTGAAAATGATTGGCGTCCGATCAAGGGTTGCAGGCTTATAGGACCTAAAAAATTACCCACATACATTCTTGATATTTAAATTGATTGACTGTTGATTTCATCAGATAAATTAAACTTGTATTGCTATACTCAATTACCAATAGAAGCAAAAACTAAAATGATATACAAATAGCTACACACATAACAACAAAGAAGAAATAAAACAAAAACGTCTTTGGCATGAAATAAGCCAATGGGTTGACATGCCATAAAACCCAACTAATCAATCAACCAAAAATTTAATATACAGGTGGCCCCAAACAAAACAAGATTTCGGTTCTGGTAGTCTGCATCAGTAATAGTATATATACAGAGTGGGAAAAAAACAGAATTTGGGTTTTGTTTTGTTTTCTTGGCGGGGGGGGGGGGATCACCGAGTATAATTAGAATTTTACCTTTACCTAAAAGTCATTTTAATCAAAAGTTAATGATGAAAATCTTATTCCTTCTATAAATGGACTAAGTCTATTTTTGTCAGCTGAGGTCCTACAAACCTCAGCAGACAAAAAAAAGATTTGGTTTCAGCTTTATAGGTGTCAACACAATACAAGAATGGTTATTACACATGAGAAAAATTTACGATTGCTCCAATGAAAATTTTCTGTAATTGAAGTCCAATAAAATCTCATAAAACTTTCCGCCGAAATACACACAGACGTTAAAATGGCGGTAAATGTTACTTGAATAAAAAGAAAACTGTCGTCTAGGGAAAATCGCTACGGGCTAAACAGATGGCGATGAAGCGATAGAAAATGAAGAGAATATGATAATCCTTGTGCTTGTTTGGTCTTATTTCTAATCTTTACAATGTTTACTTGATGAGTTTGGGCTTATATTTGGCAATGCGCCATTAAATGAAGATATTTGGACCCAGTAAGAGACCTTAATGGCGTCGATTGATTGGGGAAAGCGCCGTTTGAACTAACTAGAGTTTAATGGACACTCCATTTTCTTTTCATTACTAAATGTCTTCATTATTTATTTAACGTGATGTTCAAGCATCAGAACATTGGCGTAATAGGTATGCTATTAACCTGCTTAATTCTATGAATATTTTAAGATTTATCTCATTGGTTTCCCAACCCTAAAGTCTTCTATTTTCCAGGGTCACATTCGTCATATTACAATTAGTTCTTTTAGGAAAAGAGTAAAACCAATTATCATGTTAGGAATGAGTCATTGATCTAGTGAAGACCGTTTGTATACAGGCAGAATATTTGTGATTTAAAATTGCATGAAGGCTTACTTATTCATTTGACCTATCCAGAAACCCACAATTAGATTATAAACTAGTTTTAGATAAAACGGCAATGTTTAGATATTTATTTATAACGTTTTATTGTCTTTTCCATATCATGTCTGCTCAAAGAATTGTATCATTTTTACGCAAAAAATGTCCGTAAAAGTGTTGCTTATACTTTATTTTACATATAAAATGTGGAAGAACTGTAATAAATTGTAAACACTTTAAATGCAAACAATAGGATTCATCACACTGGATATATAGATATATATATTATATAATATATATATATATATATACCAACCCCTTCACAAAGAACAGGATGTGACACAAGGTCAATTTCTTACGCGTATTTTAACACTTTGCAAAATCAGAATGTTTCTTCTCCTAGACTGCTTGCCTAACCAAGGTTAAAGATCCCAGCCTGTCCTACATAGCTGGAAGGAAAATAGTTGGATTCATACCTTTCCTAAGTATATTAGCCACTATATGAAATGCAAACAGCCTCGTCCAGGATTTGAACTTTTCACGCTGTGTCCATTTTCTACGTGGGTACCAATTACACCACGTACCTTTACTGAAAATA
>CM042138.1:53922751-53933110 GCA_023376005.1 Doryteuthis pealeii
GATGAACCAAAATCTTTTTTTTGTCTGCTGAGGTTTGTAGGAACCTCAGCTGACAAAAATAGACTTAGTCCTTTATAGAAGGAATAAGATTTTCATCATTAACTTTTGATTAAAATGACTTTTAGGTAAAGGTAAAATTCTAATTATACTCGGTGACCCCCCCCCCCCCCCGCCAAGAAAACAAAAACAAAACCCAAATTCTGTTTTTTTTCCCACTCTGTATATATACTATTACTGATGCAGACTACCAGAACCGAAATCTTGTTTGTTTGGGGCCACCCTGTATATTAATTTTTGGTTGATTGATTAGTTGGGTTTTATGGCATGTCAACCCATTGGCTTATTTTCATGCCAAAGACGTTTTTGTTTATTTCTTCTTTGTTGTTATGTGTGTAGCTATTTGTATATCATTTTAGTTTTTGCTTCTATTGGTAATTGAGTATAGCAATACAAGTTTAATTATCTGATGAAATCAACAGTCAATCAATTTAAATATCAAGAATGTATGTGGGTAATTTTTTAGGTCTATAAGCCTGCAACCCTTGATCGGACGCCAATCATTTTCAGAAAGTTTATTATGTTCTTAAGATCTATTTTTCCAAATATTTCGTTCATGCTGTTAACACTGTAGTTTCTTTTTAGTGTGAGTTAGGTTTGGGCATCCAATGAATATATGTTATTGTATATTTATTTCCACATGAAAATTTACGTGGAAGTTCTTCTTTTTATCTTTGGGGAATAAAATATCAATTATGATAACAAATAGTGGACTATTATCTGTGTGTTTTTTGAGTGTAACTTTTGTCAGGCTCCAAGCTAGATTTAACGCCCAACCTAGAAGTAGACAGAAAAATGACATATCTACTACACCAATGTTCTGATGCTTAAATACTTATTTTATGGAGCGTGTTTATCATGCTAAAATCAACTCTGAGATACTCCGTAAAAGTAGAGTTCACAGATACTATAATGTTTCAAGGCCGGCGGGCTCGTAAAGCAAACAGCTTAGTCCTTCATAAAATGCACATATACCATAATCCTAAAATTGAACCGTTTCATACGTAGTCTCTTAATTTCTGACGGGAAGTATGTAATATTCCAACACACACACACACACACACACACACACACACACACACACACACACAGAGGCACGCACGTATATATGTGTATGTAAAAATGTCTTAAAATCAACTTAAGTCTATTCTAATGTGCCAAGAATTCTTATAATCAACTTTATCTTATTCAAAATAGTTGTGATGCTACAAAGATGTTATCATTTCCAGAAAATGGCGGGAAATTTTTAACTGTCACTGTTATCAGTTGTTTCGTCAAGTTTAATATTGTTGAAGTAAGTTTTCATCACTGAAAAAAGTAATCTATTTTCAAGGCTGATCAAACATACTTTAAACGTTAAAAACGTTACAAAATGACACCCATTACGCCAATGTTCTGGTGCTTGAATATCACGTTAAATAAATATAATGAGTAGATTTAATAATAAAAAGAAACGGCGCTTTTCCCCTGTCAGTATTTTCATCTGTGAGTCTTTAACGTAATTTCAACACTTATTATTTGAAAGTTATTAAACACTCTCCATAAAATAAATATTTAAGTAAAACAAGGAACGTAATATCCGGAATGAATGAATATAGGAATTGTCCAAAAGATTCAGGATCTTGAACGTTTTCGGTTTTGTCTGCAACCATCTTCAAGAATGGTAGTTTACGGACGAGGTTGATTTTCATTGTCTCACACCATATAAAAAGCTATTAACTGGCTTTTTAAGTGTTTGTTTTAAACATATTTTGTTGTAATTATTTGTTTGTATAATAACCGAGTGCTTTTGGCAACAAATTTGGCGTATTGGAGTGTCTTTTATAGCATTCTTTATATATCCTTATATGGTAAAATCTGTTGAAAGCTCGGGTTCTCGCTAGATCACCAATGTTAAGCAGCGGTGAGCCTGTTCAATACTTAATTGGATGACAATAGCAGGTGCTATAAGCAACATGAGTCCTTTATTTATTAAAATTACTTGATTTAGCATTAAATGCCCTGAAAAGTGTTGATATGTTGTAAAACAAAACAACATACTTATATATTCCTGTTTTACGTTGTATGTTTTTATTATTCTTTTTGTTTGTATTCTTTATTTGTTTTTTTATTTGTTGTCTATCTGCTTTTTATTATGTTTTTTCCTTTATTAATTTGTTTCATTTTCTTACCAATTTTTTAAACTGATTTTTTAATATATAATTGATTTATACCCTTATTAGATTTTTATTTAGCTTTTCTAATGGAAAATGAGAGGTAAAAAGTTTTGTAACCGCATCTCAGACAAAAATAGGGTGTAGATTTTATTGAACTTTAGTCTTTTGTGATCTCCACCAATTTATAAATGGACATACGCTCAGTCATTGTACCAGCAAATATACAAACAAACAAATAAACAAACAGACATACAGAATCTTATGAAGCTATTAAGATATACAAAAGCTATTAACTGGCCTTTTAAGTGTTTGTTTTAAACATATTTGTTACGTATCTGGCAGCCATCCTTAGTTCCAGATGTAGTGAATAAGTAAGTAAGCCAATAAGAATCCGGTGTTATAGTATTCTTTGTAAGTCCGACGTCCAAGAGAATCCAAGTGTCAATGACATAAGTTCAGAATGGAGCCTCTATTAATACAGTAGAAGCAGCAGCAGCAGTGCCAGTGATTGGACAATAGGAATGCCTTCGGTGGTCACGTGGTATTCAACGAGTCTATATTTAAGAGTAGGCGTCTGTCACACGCCTTATATCCAAAACATTCCAACAATATTTCGTTATAATTGTTGGTCTTGTATAATAACCGATTTTTTTTTTTTAACAATAAATTTGGCCTATTGGAGTTTCAAGAAGTATGTGTTTGCTGAGATAATTTCTGAGAGCGTTTTGCTCAGATAAGTAGTAGTTTAGACGTCTGGATAGGGTAGCATTAACTTTACCGATTTTATTATTGTGGTTATCGATATCAATTTAATTTTTTTACGGTTGGTTAGATTTTACGGTATGTCAACACTTGGGTTAACTTATGCCGAATACGTTTTATTTTATTCATTCTGATTGGTATTCATTTTTTTTATTTATAAACACATTTTAAAAATCTATTTAACCCATAGATGGGACCCTAACAGATACTATCACTCCACGGCAGAGTGGACCTGGGAGTAATGGTGATGAAGGAGTACTCTACACTCCACAAAGCTCCAGAATTTGAACCCCCTTACTTGATGCATTTTAACGTCATATCCAGGACACTTATATTGATGGGTTCTTTCAAGGGTTTTCTGTAATTGGTTGTTAACGGAAAAGAAAACATTATTTATTAATAATCATTCTAATTAACTGTTGTTGTTTAAAAGACATGAATTCTTACTTGTAAGTATTTTTTAATATCGTAATATCGTATATGAATATACATGTATATACATGCATATATATATATATATATATATATATATATATATATATATATATATATATATATATATATATATATATATATATATATATGATGTTTAGTTCATGATGAGTCAAGGTATGCTTTTTATGAAATAAATATTGATATTATCAAAAAAACGTTCCCAATAACAACACACACACACACACACACACACACACATAATATATATATATATATATGAAAAGGTATGGCATATATATTTAACTAATGTTATGAACTATAAGAGACTGTTTTTATCCGCGTTTAAATATAAATTCAAAAGAATCATTTCCTAGTAATCACTAAGCCTTAATCTTACCCCTCTCCCATTTCAAATCTTAACATTGGTTATTTTTTAACAGATTCGGTAGAATATGATATCTGCCTGCCTAAAGACTCGAGAAAAAATCTGAAATTTGACAGGTAAATAGAGAATCAATGTTTCCAAGAAAATACCTACAAAGACATTTATGATCCTAATCGATATCAGTGTGTTCATTATCTATCTATCTATCTATGCTATCTATCTATCTATAAACACACATATTTATGTATATCCCAGTTCAATTAATATCTATCTATCGTATCTGTAATATCTATTCTATCTATCATCTTATCTATCTATCTATCTATCGTATCTGTGCATATCTATCTATCTATTGTTTCTTTCATACATCTATATTCTCTCTCTCTCTCTCTCTCTCTCTCATAATTATATATATATATATATATAATATTATATATATATATATATTTACCTATCGTATTCTGTTCATATCTATCTATCTATCATCGTATTCTTCATATCATAATCTATCTACGTATTCTGTCTATCTATCTATCTATCTATCTATCTATCTATATATATATAATATATACCTATCGTATTCTGTCATATCTATCTATCTTATCTATCTATCTATCTATCTATATATATATATATATATATATATATATAATAATATATTTACCTATCGTATTCTGTTCATATCTATCTATCTATCTATCTATCTTATTCTGTTCATATTTATCTATCTATCTATCTATTTACCTATCGTATTCTTTCATATCTATCTATCTATCTATCTGCAAGTTCATTTCCATATAGGTGAGAATTTATGTTCGTGTTTCTGTGTTGTTGAAGGAGAAAAAATCCCAAACAATATGATTTCTCTCGCAACGACTTTTTCTCAAATCTAACACGATGAGTTTCCTCCTTTTGCTTTTCAAAGACGAAAGTTTTTTTTACGGAATGCTATGATTTCTATTCGTTTTAAATTCCATGAAATTAGGAGTAGGGTAAATGGTGGAAATTTGCTTCTAGTGTTTCGTGTTTTTTCTTTCTCGAAGAATGAGGAAATATTTTTTTTAAGCAACGGCTGACAGAAATTGCTATTTTGTTTTACATAAAACATAAATGTTTATCATCCGGGAAATATTTCAGGAAATCTCCAACATTTACGTCCTTTAGATTTGGTAAAGTTTAAAGATGAAAAATATATAGCTGTAAAATGCACTAATAATATACCTCCTCACATTAACACGGATTTACAATTGATCCTGAAATATTATACTGGCGCAACGTTATTGCCTCCACCTTTCTCTTAGATACACAACATGCATTGGTTGGATTCTATCACAGAAACACTTGATACCATTAACCTATAATATATATTATAATATATATAATATATATATATAATATATATATATATATATATATAGGTGAAGTGTTTCGTGATAGGATCCAATCAAATTGACAATACAAACATACACATAACAATTTTGCATAGAACATATAGTATCAGCGCATGAGCATATATTATATATACTAGCAAATATATGCACCTCCGGGGCAAGTATTTAAGTTTAATGTAATGAAATATCGTATTAAATTAAAAAAGGAAAAAGGATCTAATAGATCAGAAAAGATTTGAAACAGAGTGGGGTATAATAAAAAATTAGAAATGGAAACTTACTTTTCCATCACTCCCGTCTTTCATTGACTGAATTTACTTATTTAACTATTTAGTAAATTAGGAATAAAAGATTAAAATTACACTTATTTTTTCTTCGTTAATGGATTTCAATTACGTTCATGGAAGATTTTGCTTATATTCATTAAAATAAAACCAAACAGTTAGAAATCAATAATATAAGCACATATTTTAATTAAAATCACATTTTAATATCAATATGCAAATTAGCCTTCCCATTCACACTGCAAACCGCTATTTTTGTTATATATAAATACAATTGCATGTTTTGTATGTAGATATGACGACACTAATAATAAGGTGAAGCAATTATTAATAATTGAGTTTAAATATAAATAAAATGATGAAGAATGTGATGTAAATAACTATGTGTAATTGTGACTCGTTTAGTAATATAGTTTCGGTTACAGAACAGAAAAACACCACAATCTCCATTATGATAAGATATGGAGATACTATAAATAGATATATTAAAACCATGATTATCAGAAATAAAGTATCTCGGTTACCTTCGTCTCTTAAAGTCTGACTTATAATGGACAAGAATTACGCTATTCTAAATATAAAGAGATAAAACGCTGAAAGGAATTTTAAACCAAAAATCTTTGACAAAAAAAAAAAAAACATATCTAAATAGAATAATAGATAATTCTTGTCGATTATAAATCAAATTAAGAGATGAAGGTGGGCGAAATAAATTATTACCTCTGATGAATATATATAATATATAATATATACTAGCAAATATATGCAACCCTTCGGTGCAAGTATTTAGGTTTTGATGTAATAAAATATTGTTATAAATTTGAAACTATTAGAAAATGATAAACTGAGGGGTATAATAAAAAAAATAGACACAGCTTTATCTAACTTTCCATATTTTCATCAACCCGTCTTTCTTTTTCCTATTTATCTATTAGTTATATTTAATAAAATACATTTCGCTGTTTTGGATTTCTTTTAAGATTCATCACCCCAGATTTTTGCTCAGATTCTTAAGAGAAAACCATAGATTAAAAAATCAATAATACTAAGAATATATTAAAATCAAATTCTAATATCAAATATTGCAAATTAGCCTCTCGTCACACTGAAAATCGCTATTTGTGAATATAAAATATACTGCAATCTTATTAGGATGTAATAACCACAGTATTAATAAGATATAAACAATTTTATCAAAATTGGTTTAAATCG
The DNA here is from genome assembly GCA_023376005.1 of Doryteuthis pealeii. Classification (NCBI taxonomy): domain Eukaryota; kingdom Metazoa; phylum Mollusca; class Cephalopoda; order Myopsida; family Loliginidae; genus Doryteuthis; species Doryteuthis pealeii. The sequence goes on from CM042138.1 coordinate 53,929,434, forward strand.
AATAATTTAGGAATTTGATGTTCCAATAACTAAGGGAATTGACTGAGTAGTGATTTGTTGGTTACGACAGACCAAACACACAATCTCCAATTATAATAAGATATATTTAAAACCTTTAATTTAGCAGAATAAATTTTCTGGTTTACCAGTTTTTATATATATAATAATATATATATATATATATAATACTATATATATACGAGGTGTCAAAAAAAGGACAGTATAATATAAAAAACAGTAACATATTCATACATCAAAATGAAGCTTCCCCGTGGATCACATCCCTAATCTCCACATATTCACCGTTTCTCATTTAAGCACTTCTTCATACAGATTCTCACCAGATTAGCGCCTTCGACACCATCTCTTCGGTCCCATTGAAGGAGGTTTTAAGAGGCAACACCGATTCAGGACGAGGAGTAAAGTCTTAGCAAAGAAGTGCACAAAAAAGTCATAAAATTTACGGGCAAGATACATGCTCTCAATCGGAAGTGAACATGTATGGAAAACCGGTCTGTGAAGGGGTAGGGAGTGATTCACAAAGTCAGCTCATTTTATTATTATTCATGTTTCGTGTTGTAATTATACCTTGTCTAAACAAATGCATTACTTTTTGATTCATATATATTTATATATATATGCTATTACATGTTGTGGTACCAATGTCTTGCTACAAGGTGATTCTAGCTGGTCCTATTCTCTACAGAGTTTTGTAGAGTTTTCAGGTTTTTTTTTCCGATAATCTCAATTTAATTATTGTAACAGAGCAAAGTATTTGCTGAATAAACGAAGGCCTTTTATTCACACACACACACACACACACACACACACACACAACACACACACACACATTAAATATATATATATATAATATATATTATAAAGAGATAGAAACACTGTAGTAATTTAGTAAACAAAATGAACAAGTAAAACCAAAAGTGCTCATACTCAAATGATAGAACGATTATTAAAAAGATCACACACCAAATTGATCTTCACTTTCAAAGTTTCATGTTAGAATGACCATCAAGGAGATGTAAAAAAATAGATGTACGTGTGATAATGTTTTTCCCATAAATCTTTGAGTACAAAAAATGATGTCGCTTCATCTATTCTCATTGGAGCCGATGTAAAGCAAAGAGTTACTTCCCTTGTTCACTTGGGCTTGTTAGCAGTTTGTGCTTTAAATTTCAGTTAGACACTGAGGCTTGATGAATACATTTTTGCTAAGTATCCTTTTAAAGCCAACGATCTATATCTACAATTCAGAGTGATATTGCAGCACCACCAAACTATTATTACTATATAATGATGTTTTGTGCATGATCGATGTATCAATCCAGCGAAACTGATTTTATTGTATTTCGCTTCAATATTTATTTTATAATTTTCTATGTAAAGTGTTTATTCATTTAAATTCAAGAAAATTTTCTAAACTTTTAATTACTGTTTGTTGAAATTGTTATTTTACTAGCGACTCAAATGGAATTTCACAAAACAAACAAAAATCAAAGAGTAGCTATTTAAGCAGAAACGATTATTTGCAATTTCATTACATATAAATCCTACCAAAATACCAAAATATCTTCAGTAACCTATTTCAATATACAAATAAAAAAACCAACATAATTAAAAAAAAAAATAATTTTACGTTGGCATTTAGCGACGCAAGACCGTGTGGAATGTTCATTTCAAAGTGAAATAAAATGAGAAAAATAAAAATCCTGTGATTAAGGACACCAGATAATCGCATTCAGATTGCGTACATGCAATTGGAAAATTATATTCAGATTCTACATTGCATCTGGACAAATTGGACGGTTCATTTTTAACCAGAGTTGTTGCAGATGATAACCACGGAGATTAGGAACCACGTGTATTAATATATAGATTTTCTAATCTCTGAAATCTCAGAGTTTATCTCCCTCAACCCACAACCCAGATTTGCTGTTATATCCATTCTTTTTCAGTGCTTTTCAAAACTGTTCTGCTTATTATTGGGTCAATCTTAAAAAAGAGCATACGCATGAACGAAAGAAAATACTTGTAGATTTTGAAGTTAATTATTTCAATTCTCTGAACCTTACTCTAAATATATAATAATAATAATAAATAATAATAATAATAATGATAATTAATATAAATAACAGGAATGATCTATAACCAATCTCAGATCTAAATGTCTCAAAAGAGATTCGGAAAAATGACCTCATAATCTCAGCTAATATCGAGCTCGTTCTCATTTCCATACAGATAACATCACATACGGGCCGCTCACATATCCATAATATGTAAAATAATCACACTATATATGTATCATCATTTATGAAATTGAAAATGTTCAATTAATATCGCCTTCGTCTGTCTTTCTTTATATATATATAAATATATATTATAGTTGGGTTGGTTATGTTGTGGTGTGTGTGTGTTGAAAGAGGCAGATTTAACGGAGATGACAAAATAGTCGAAAGTGAGTCACAATTTTGATGGCGGAAAAATCTAATCGGACTAAGTTCAGAACTAAATGAATATAAAAGATGCTCAATACATTTGTATAAACTGTTTAGAAACTGTATGAAAAGCAAATCTCTCTCCTCTCTCTCTCTCTCTCTCTCTCTCTCTATATAAAAAATATATATATAATAAAAAACATATATATATAATATATCACAGTCAGTTATATCCAAGTGTGAAATAATCATATAACCAATAACAAACTCGCCAGTTTCAAATTCGTTGAACTACAGAGTGTATTCGATGTGTTTGAATACGTATTTCAACAAATAAAATCATTTTTGGGAAAACAAGTTTACCTATCTTCTTGTTGGTCACGCGTTATTAAAAGCAAAACGAAAACTCCGACTCTTAAAAGTGCTGTAAATATCTTTACAAACAATCACACTCAAAATGTCCTCTTATCTTCACGAAGAAAGACAAAAAACAGAATCTAGACGGTGAAAAAAAGGGTAAACACGCCATAAATAGTGTATGTCCCCTAGTGTAAATCGACTACTGAATTTCCTTGTTTAATACTCAGATAGTCAAGCTCAGTTTGAGTCAAATGGGGAAAATAGATTGGATTAAGAAACCCATTAACTATTAAAACTTCCCATGTAAAGTTTAAAGGCTCCCTCAGCATCATAAGCTTATATCGTGTATGTCCTTTTTGTAAAAAATCATATTAGATATCCAAATGAATAATTCAGTATTAATAGCAAAATATTATATCTACCCTTGATAAATTATTAATAATGGGTGCGCTGAACAAATCTTTTGATTAAGGTTGTAAAGTAGATGATATTCCTTTATTTTCAATAGATTTTAACACAATTGTTCAACAAAAACTGCCCTAATATGCCGTTTGCATGTCATGATAACAATACGAATCATATCTTCTAATATAAATGTTGTATTATTCAACAGTGAAAATCGGTTATAGTAAAAATAACATCTGAATAGACTATTATAAAGCATGAAATATTGAAAGGTTTTATTCCCCCTGAGATCCTATATTCTCATAAATATATATTGGGCAACCTATGCAAATAACAGAAAATATCAAGAAGTTTTGATTTCATAAGTGGTGGTTTCATCTGCTGAACGTTTCCCACCCGTTATGATTAATGTTAATATCCATTTATTATCTTAAATTTATTTGTTTGTTTATCTCTCTCTTG
>CM042138.1:53933210-53964945 GCA_023376005.1 Doryteuthis pealeii
AAAAAGAGAGAATTAGAGAGAAAATACAAGATCGTTGAAAAACAAAATTAAAGAGTAGTTTAAAATTTGATAAAGAATTCAACTAAAGGAATTAACCACCAGACATAAATAAACAGACAAAAATATCGCCAGTCACGTAAACTGAAGAAATCAAAAAATGAAAAAAATCCACCAATCAAAAAGACAATTGAAAAGAAATACAATAATATCGCCCTGGAGGCGGGGAGAAATGTATACATATAAGACAAATTTGGCCATGTGCCTATCTAAATAAAAGTTATACGTTGTCGGAAGAAGCACTGTGGGCCCTAGTTACCCCACGAGTGGAAATGGTTCATAATCACGATACCCATGGTATTGAGGGCCTTTTTTCACATATATATATATATATATATATATATATATAAGAGAGAGAGAGAGAGAGAGAGAGAGAGAGAGAGAGAGAGAGAGAGAGAGAGAGAGAGAGAGAGAGAGAGAGAGATGCGACGGGTAACACCCCAAATAAATGAATTAGGAATTATTTACTCATCTCAGGGGTCAGAAATCTGGAAAGGAATTGTAGGTCATTTTGAATTTGTCACCAATTTAGTTTTAATTATTCTACGAGAAAAAAAAGGCAATCAATATTTTATCAATCTCAAATCTTATGGACACTCCAAGACAAACTAATCACCTCTGATATCTTATCAACGGTCAAAAAATGAATTTAATTTACTGTGTGGCGAAATTCTTAAGATGTTTGTTATTTTGAAATAAGGCATACTTCTGTTTATACGTACAGCAGTATCTTAACTTACGAGTTTAATTCGTTCTACTCGTATGTCAATTCTCATATGTCAAATCAATTTTCCCCATTGAAATGCCATTAATCCATTACAGCCCTCCACACACACACACGCACGCACACACACACACACACACAACACACACGCACAAAGGTATATATATATATATATATATATATTATATATATATATATATATATATATATATATTGTTTCGTGTTTAAAAAATGGCAATGTTTTTATATAAAATATAAAAAATAGAATGTAATGAATTATGCGCGGTTATATGTTTAAATATTATTCTATTTATAAATAATATTTTTCTTTGTCATGAAAAATTTGGAAATTTAAAATATTTTAGTGAAAATATTGACATAAGCGTATCTGAAGCTCGCTCATATCCCAAATGTTAGCTCCAACAGAAACCAAAAACAAATCGACCGTGTGATAGTTCGTAACTCAGAAGTCGGAGGGGATACCCTTCAGTTAAGTTACCAGGTTATTAGGTTATCTGCATCTAACGCAAAAAAGAGACAGTCTGGCTGTTATTGATGTGAATCAAGTAATAATAAATCCTTCAAAATCTCCAGAACTCTTTTAATATTCACATAACAAGTCGTCTGAATTGTTTGAAGGGCAGATTTTTTCTTAAAGGTCTAAATTACAAATTAATGAAAAAATAACGAAACTCAACTCAAAATAAACAGGATTCCATATTATTCCATATTATTTAGATTTTTCGGACTGTTGTCCTCATCTTTATTGTTATATAGACAACTTTACGGCCGATATGCGCTCCGACCTTCTTCAAGTGTTTCTTGTCGATTAATAACATAGAATACTTAACACAGCTTAACACTTGTACCCGCTCAGGATTAACAAAATGAGAACAAGAAACACCCGAAGAAGGCCGAGGACACATCGGCCGAAACTTTGTGTATGTAACAATAAATATGAGGACAACAGCCCCAAAAATCAAAATAATACAAAATATCAAGCCTCATTAAAAAAGTTATATGGATTTAAGTATTACTATCTAATACTAATAATTTCCAAACAGATTTATTTGACCCATAGATAGAATCTTGATAAATACTATCAATCCAGATTTGAGTGGACCTGGGAGTAATAGCAATGAAGGAATACTCTACTCACCCGGAAAATCAAAAGTGGAGCACCGGATTCAATTTAATGTCATACCCGGGATACGTGTGTGTGTGTGTGTGTGTGTGTGTATGTATGTGTGTGTGCATGTGTGCGCTAGCGCGTGCGTACTGAAATTGTAAATCAACAAACGGTGTTGTATATTGAAGATATTTAAAAGAAGGTGAAAACGGAAATAGGGTCTTCTGGTTGGATCGAGGCAGGGAGAAGACGAAAAGAGTAACAAAGGACTTTTTCCGGGTAAAGCGAACAAAGAAGGATGGGTAACAATAAGTTCGGAAATATATTTGTCCGCTGATAAAGATAACAAAAGAAAACGCGTAGGCGTTTGATATATATAAAAGGAAGTCAGGGATCCCAGGTCAGTTGAGCAGTCAGACAGCGGACGGCGAACAGAGCACATGGAGCGACCGTCGACACGGTCCATCGCTGCCAGTAGGTAGTGAGGTTTGTCCACCCATTCCTATTGTCACGCTCGCCACCCACTAGCCGACGGAGAGAAATAAAGTCAACTCCTACTATACCCATGTGTTGTGGTTTCTTAAGTCCGACTACATACTTCGCCACGTGACCATATATACCCGCAACGTATACAGATACACGATTTAGCAGCGTGAGTTTGAAGAAGCCGCTATATAACATATAGAATTTGATGCCAGTATATAACAACGGTATGTTGTATATCTAATCAAAAGCCATACGGCCCCGAATCTGCATAGCTTCAAACACATTGAAAAGAAAGGAGCGTCATTCTATAATGGATAACGGAAGAATCATTGTTTTTTAAATTTTTATAAAGGGAATCTTTAGACTTCTCTGTGGTAGAAAAAAAGAAGAAAGACTCGTTTCTTTTCCTTTGTTGTTTTTTTACTTAATGCAAGTGCGAGTAAACGTTCCAAATTGTTGCTTTTCTCTAATCCTTCAACATATCTGCTTGTACGATGAAACAAGAACCATCCTTACGTGTTTTCTCCACAACTGAACTCAGAAGAGAAGAAGACACATATTTGCTGGCTATAAATTCCAACGACTACAATTCTTTTCTACGATTGTTACATAACTTGTGGGTAGCCTACGAATTATGTCTATAAGTGTAGTTAGATTTTGAATTGAAGTTCGTTGTAGATTCAAAATCGGAGGGGGTTATATGATTTACTTGATCCCCCGACGTCCGCCAATGGGAAGGCGTGAGAACAGAAATTAAGTTTTGGCAGATGCTGGCCGTTAGTTGAGAGAAACAGACGTTTGGCTAGAAACCACAAGGTTCCTAGTTCGATACCGGTCCTCGCCAACTCAGCGTATGAGTAGCACAGGGATCTGTGCGATAAAGTAAGGAACTGATGGTATGTATGGCGCCCCACCCCAGACGCTAAAATAATCTCCTTGGTCGAGAAAAGGGGATAGACTCCCTCGCTGATTGGTTGATACCGACTTTAAGCCGCCCCGACGACGTTACTTTACTTATTGAAGGACTGCGTCCTGCGCATACATGGTTATAGTCGGCACTGTTGTGTTTAAGTGATCAAAGTTTGAGCCCGATCGTGCCATTTTGCTTGCTATCTCTACGGTGTAAACATAGCCGCTCCCACATCAGTATGCACCAAAGAAGTGATCCGATTTGGAAGTAGTGCCAGGGGCTGAAATTCATCGGATACTTTTAGCACAATACAGGGACAATGCACTAACACGTAGAAGTGCGTATGAGTGATCGGAGTTTAAGCCTGGTGGGATAGTTTTGCTTGCTATCTTTACAGTGTAAACATGGCTGCTCCACCAGCAGTATGCACCAAGGAAGTGACCCGATTTATCTGGTCAGTAGGAGTGTTGGGAGCTGAAATTCATCGGAAGCTTTTAGCACAATACAGAGACAGTGCACTACCACATGGAAGTGAGTATGATCGGATAGAAAAGTTTGAAACTGACTGGACAAGCGTAACGCCCGAAATGGAAGTGGGTCGTCCGTCAACCTCCACCACTGATGAGAAGATTCAGCAAGCTTGAGGGACGGTATGGCGTACCAGCGAGTTATCAACAATGAAGTAGCTTCCAAATTAGTCATGGTTCTGCCTATCAAATCATTCAAGATGAGCTCGGTTTCAATAAAACAGAGTGCGGATAGTTTTTGAATACCCCTCGCATATTGGTTGTATTTTTGAAAAGAATAGGCAGAATTTGAGTCTCTCTGAACAATATATACGATGGAGAGTCAAAACCTATTTGCACTTTCAGTATAACATATATTTATTATTGTCACAATGCGTTTTTGTGCATGTATTCTCATAGTTGACATTGTTATTGTCACGTAATCGAAGTTTAAACCTGATCGCGCTATTTTGCTTGCTGTCTTTACAATGTAAACATAGTCACTTCACTAGCAGTATGCACTAGGGAAGTGACCTGAGTTCTCGCAGGCTTTTAGCAAAATATAGGGATAGTGTACAGCTTTCATAAAACAAGAGTGCCAATAATCTTTGAATCTCTCTCGTACATTTTTTGAATGAAAGGCATGAGTTAAAGTCTCCCTGAACAATGTCTTAAAGTATCGTTACTATTGTAGTTGAGGATGGAAAAACAGGTGAGTAATATTTGACAAAATACTTTTCTATAATTATTCTACCTTCCTAGATTACAGAAAGAAAGGGCTGTTACACCCATTGTGAACCTTAACAAAGGACAGTTGTAATTATATACATTCTAGCAACAAAATAATATATATAAATATATACAAAGGGTAAAGAAATTCAATGAAACAAATAGTCTTCTGTGCGTCTTTGTTCATTTTCACGTGTAGATATTTAGTAAAAATCATTCTTTTGCAGAGAGGCGTATATACAAACGTTTGCAAGTTTCTTGCTAACAGAATCTAAGTCAAAAAGGTGCTATCATATAAAGAGAAAGAAAAAAAATACAATCTATGCTGCTTTTAGTTTTATTTGATTTTTCGGGTAAATACAGTCGCCATTGATTCCGCCATCTTCACAAAAAGGCGGGAAAAAGAACATCAAGGGACATTTCATTTATATTTCTTCCGAATATGATACAAATCAAAGGGGAACTGAGTAGAAGAGAGAATGATTTGATATATATATATATATATATATATATATATATATATATCAAAATGTATGTGTTCGGGGCGGAAAGGTAAAAAGAAAGTGTCTTCCTATAGATTGTGACATTTTCTATATAGAAACTAAACCAAACCGAGATTTACTTTTGGGTAAGAACTTGTATCAAAAGAGAAAACTATCAAAGGTCTACACGCAAATCACTATCCTCAGCTTCTTCTTTTCCTCGTCCCCTCCTCCTCCTCTTCTTCTTCTTCTTGACAAAAAAAAAAAAAGAAAAAAAAAAGAAAAAGAAAAAATCCCAAAACTATGAAACCGAATTTAAAGAATCACTTGGAATTCGATCTACATTGTGTCTAAAATTCACTTGGTGCAAATTGAGTTACTCGGTATTTGAGGATAAATATAAAATTTCCTCTGCTCAATAAATGTAAAATCAAATTTCTTCCGAGTACCCAATGAAACGAAAATTTCAAATTATTAAATCTTCAGTCACTATTTGATCAAAGATAAGTTTTAGCGATTTTAACATGAAAAAAGCAGAAAAAAAAAAGATTCATATTAAGTTAAACTCAATAGGTCACAAAATCAAAAAAATGGATATACGAAGAGATTGTGTCAATTTCAAATGCAGTATGGCTGCCTCGAAAATCAGTATGGAAAAATCTTGGCTCAGGCACCGAATTCAGGCACTAGTGAAAAAATAAACAACCCTCTCAGTGACAAGGCAGACACCCAAAGTTTGTATTCATATATCTTTAAGTGCTACCAGTTAAACGGCTTAATATAAACTGAAAGGCCGTAGATAAGTCATTCAAAGTTGCCAATTAGTGGTTATTATAAGAATTACGAAAGACGGCAGAAAATCCGTTTCCATCCATGAAATAAAAAAGAGAAAAGAAAATCAAGCAAAAAGTAAACAAAAACAGATCTACGAATAATTGAATTTGGTTTTTGTTGAAGATTAAGAAAAGGTATTTCGCTAATCATTGTGCAATAGTCACGTAATCCTGAATTTTACGACCCAATAAAAAAGGTCAGTTATTTATTCTATATCTAACCTTGCTTCGAATCATCGCTACCGGTTAACTTCTCTCTATATTTTCAATAAAAAGTCTTAATAACAATAAACATTCTTGTTTATTGTTATTAAGACTTTTACTAGTAAAATATCTAAATGTGTACATTAAAAATCATACAAAAACTTGAAAATTTAGAGTAGATGATATATATATATATATATATATATATATATATATATATGAGAAGAAAATATTTTAATTTCCTCACCGTATTTCCATATATATATATATATTATATATATATAATATATATATATATATATATAAATGCATATTGGTTTGAGGATCGCATAGTCGGGAAATTGTCAGTAACTTTATGTCCACGTTACCCTAACTCAGATATAAATTCTCTATCCACATTATTCAGCATTACTCATGAATATAGCTCACTATATTATCAATATATATATATATATATATATATATATATATATATATATATATATATATATCCTGTTTTGCTGACAGCACGAATATCCATGGCTCTCTCGCCAACCATTCTTATCGGTCATCACCTCTGAGAGGTCCTCTGCCCAGTATCCAGAATCTACACAGAGCTCATCGACATAGGTTAGCGTACACTGGTCTGTCAATTTATAGGTATAAACTAGAGAACATCACTTATAAGTTCGTTCTTGTTTCTCCACCTGTGATTAGCATGTATTTCTTTTTTATCTTACTCGGATGGTTTGTCTGATAAAGACCAAATGGTCATACAGCTGCTTGTTTATTGGCCGCTGTTTTATTTAAGACAACATGCAGAATCCTTATGCAACTCCTGTCTAGCTTTTTCTCTAAGCGCTTCGATAGTTTCTAAGTGATTCGGTCGTACATTAGCACTGATACGACTACAGTTTGGAAGAATTCTCATTTTATCTTATCATTGGTGACTTACCTGCTACTTCCGGGGTGATGGTTATTTGAACACATAATTACACCCTTCATTATTATTGCAGGTTGGAGTAAATCATTAAAAAAAGAACACATTTCTCTTTTCCTACATGTCATATATGAATCAAGTGTCACTGCCTACACTCGAATATTAACAATGATCACCAGAGAATGTAAATGGCCGACCCCATTTAATATAAACAGGGTTACCCTACTGCTTAGATTGGAGAACTTACAATCATAGATTGGTCCGGTACACACTGATGTCTCAAGTGACTCCGTATTTTTCTTAAGAAGATAAGTAATACTTACGGGTAAGTAATACTCTTTCGATTATCTTTATTTTTGTTCCTTAATATATCTAATTCAATTTTGTAATTAAATGCATGATAAGTAGATGTTCTTATATTATTTAGATTATTTAGGAGGTTGATTTAGAAGGCTATCACAATGCAGTTTGGAACAAATAAAAGATAATAATACGGTAACAATGGTGTTGTGTGTTGACCTGTATTTTTATTATTTCTTAATTAAGATTTTTCTTAATTATTATTCTTTATTTATTCCAAACTGCATTGTGATAGCCTTCTAAATCAACCTCCTAACCAATACATACACAATACTTCAAGCAAATTATGAAACTCTCTTATTTAGATTATGTAAAAGTGACGTTACAAGATTTCATGAATTGAAACATGTTTTGCAAACTTTGTCAATCGTATTTAGCTAATTACGCGCGCAGAAATTGATTTGGGATTGTGTTTTACTCTGAAAATAGCAAACATATTTTCCTTATTTAATGAATTGGATCTTTAGAGTATAAAATGCCCAATGAGAAAAAAAAACCCCAAACAAAACATAACTCGTGGTTAAATAAATGTTTCGGTTAGATATTCAGAGAGATTTGCAAAATGAGGCATGCACTTGAGGATTACCGAATTGTAGAATGGACGAAACGTTACGATACAAAAAAGAAGAAGAAGAAAAAAGTAAGAAAACTGATCTAAAATAATAGTAAACAACACCTTGTCAAAGAAAATCAAACAAACATTGAATATTCATTGCTGAAAATTTTTTTGTTGGCATTCAATATATCGTAAGAGAATTTTGTTATACATTGCGACGTGGCCTTTGGTTACTTGAATAAATCTGTCACGATAATCACAAATGGTATCAAAGTTTAATATTACTTCCCATCGATTAATTCTTCTGGTTCTAATGACAAAGCCAAGAAAACTGAATGGAATTGATAGTCTTCTCATTATCCAACCTTTGATCTTTGTGATCACGCAATTTGACCATTGCTTTTATAAATGAATAAATTACAAGAACGCTGTCATAGAAGATGCCACTTTAGAACGGCCAATTTCCTGTCATCGAAAGGCAATGCTCATTTTCATATTCAAGTCATTGGTCAGTGATCTCTGGTCATTAAGTATCAAAAGAGTCCAAGAAAATATTTACATTTAAAGTTGTTTTCCCGAGATTTTTCTTTTGTTTTCTTTTTGCTAAATTTATTTCAGACCCACTCACTTAATGGTTAGAACCGAGGACATGATTTGTAAGCTCAGTAAATTTGTCAAGTGAATTACTTTAAAATTAAAAAAAAAACTATGACTATAAGCAGTGACGTAGTTTTGGTTACAAGAAAAAAAATAAAACGCCTTATGGTGTACGAATTAATTTTAGAAAGATATTGGGAATTAAAAATTCAGTATCAGACGGTTTGTATAATAAGTAAGTAAAATCATCAAATTTATTAAAGGAGTATAAAAAATAAAACAATTTGAAATGGAAATTTAGTTGTCCCACTCAAATAAAATGTTGCTTGCATCTATTAATAATTGATTAAATAATTATTTTGAATATTTTACACATAAATTTAACCAAAATAGTAGGTATTTATTTATTTGTAAACTTTTTAGTTAAAATATTGTTACTGAAAAAAGAGTGAGAGAGTAAAAAAATAATTTTAAAAACTTATTACAGGATTTTTCTTTATTCTATTTATTGACGATATTCGGTATTGTGACGTAAGCAGTGACGTAGTTTTGGTTACAGACAAATAGAGATAGAGTCTCCATTATTAATAGATATCAGATGCCATTGGATTTTACGCTTCAGATTTCCAAGGAACGCCAATAAATATATTTTTAATGAACACGATGCTTCTCGTGACGCTTCTCGGATTGATGGACGTGCAAAAACATTGATGTTGTAAGTTATTCAATGCCTTGTTTGTTCAACAGACAAGAAATTCAAAATGATTTCCAAGGTTTAATCATTGTCATGCTCGGACGGACCTGAAGAAGGCCGGTGGGTACAACGGTCGAAACGTAATGTTTCTGTATATCCCGATAAAGATGAGGACAGCAGACTGAAAATCAACCATTCCTAGGATAATGATTTTAACCCTCACTGTGTGTTTTTCTTGTAATCTTGTGCTCCACAAAGTTAATCTTAGTAAATACCGATGGCCTGAAATGGTGACTGAATAATTTATTTCACAACGGTCAGTATTTGAGACCAGGTAAATAGCCATGACTTTGAATACTGATTTTAATTCCTATGATTTTGTTGTAATGGAATATTCCACACACACACACACTCTCTCACCCATGTGGTCTGACTATATATATAGTAAGCACAGCATTATACTGGGCTAGCTTCGAGGATTAGTAGCGTACCTCACTATTCTTTTGTCTGTCTTATTATCTCTCTGCAATAAACTCCCTATCTTAAATTTACGAACGTGTTGACTGGTCCTTCCACTCGACTACAACCTTGTCTGATTTTAAGGACACAACTTATTCGAAATATAGCAACAACCTCATGGCCAGGAAATCAATTAATGAAAACATGTTTTCCTGTTAGCCAATCAAGGAAAATTGAAGTAAATGAGACCGAAATTCGAAATTTAATTATTCTTCAATGCATAACATTAAAAAGTATTTGCCCTTATTTTATACTAAGAGGTTAGGGAATCGTATTCATTGTTCTTTCATATTAACATTTGTTTTAGTAATTGTTTCTTAAGATTTTTTTCTATTCGTACACAGTCCTATTGAATACAAATAATTTTTAAACAGAACTATTCAACTCATAGAAGGGACCTTAGTCGGTACTTGCTCTCCGGGTCAGAGTGGACCTGGAGTAAATGTATCAGATACAATTTATTACTTATTCTAGAGAGTTCGATCCTCACTCTATGTTCTACCATTGTAATTTTATATTAGATTAAACGTAGTAGATATCTACATCTAGCTTATAGTTATGTCCAACATTATTCTTGACTTTCAATACGATTTCATTTTTGAATTTTGGTCATTATATCTATGAGACCACTAGATGCCGTTTAACACCATACCCAGAACACTAGCCTTCTAGCACATGTATATTAAAAAGCGTTGGAGACAATCATATACGTGCTAGGGCTTGACGTGACCAGCCGATTGATCGAATGCGGCTACTTTGACCGCTCGTCTAGCCTAAGTAAGAACCAAAGTGAAGTGTTGTATGTCAAAGTGCTCAGCCACTAAGATATCTTCCTTGAAAATCACTGGTCGCCACCGGCAGTCAACAGGTAGCCCCATTGGGGAATCTTACCCTTGTGTAGAGGTGCAGTCAGCGCATTTTGCTGCCCAATATTTCAGGGCGGTAAAAACAATTGAAGAGGAATCTTCAAATTACTTAACACAAGACAAGTTCAACTGCTTTCCATAAATATTTTGTCTTTGATGAATTAAGAAATTATTATAGAATAAATGTTAGTACAGATAAATGGGACCGGTTTAGCTCAGTCGGCAGAGCGCCCACCAAGGAATCGCAAGGATACTGGTTTGCGCCATTTCAGTTTATGAGTAGCAGAGATTGGGTAATCTAAACTTAGCTGTAAAGTGGGGAGCTGACGGTAGGTGCGGAACTTCACCTCAGCAAAAGGAACAATCTCCCTGGTCTCGCGCTAGCGAAAAGGGGATAGATTATTTCGCTATCCGACTGATACCGACAATAGGCTACACCGCCAACTTTACTTTTTTTAATTAATAAATGAGCACCTCATATGTCGTTTATTGATAGGAATAGGGGATTTTAGTCAGAGAAAACTTGTATTGTAAAGTTCGACATGAATGCTGGCACTTTAATCACCCCATTTTCGGTGTACGAAATAGCATAATAGTAACTATTATAATTCAATCCTTAAGTCTCGTTTCTGATTTGATATTTCCATCCTACTGTCTGATTTCAAGATTTCAGACAATAAAAGGCTAAATTGTCAATAATAACTTTTCAGTAAGAAGAAATGAACATTACGTTATGTAAGCTGATGCAAAAGTTCGATTGTAGGTCTGTATGATACTGTAGCTCTAAAGGTTGAAAGTCGATCGCAAATTTGATTTTGGTTTTATCAATTACAATATGTAAGGCACTAAAATGGCAGAGAAGCGTGGCGAAACAATTATCGTCTCAGGAAATGGAGTCGATGAGCCAAATTCAAATTTTGGACGAGTCTGTTAGCGTTTGAATTTCACGCCAATGCATTTGGGAAAGTTATTAATTTCACTCTTCTCTTCCAAACTATGAGTAAATATTAGAGCTGACTGAGATTTTTAGCCTTAGTAAGGCAACCGGTCTAGGAGAAGAAAAAAGCAGGGGTCGTGGGGCTAGCAATTCTATCCCACGAAAATCTACTTGTTATGAAACTACTGAACGTAGTGTGGCTGCGGCTGTATGCCCTCAAAGGTGCATAGTACATTGTACTAAATTGGTTGTGTGGATTTTATAAGTATATGCTATTTACTTCAGTGTAGGAGATTTTACTTAGTCTGAACAATAAGTCAAATAAAAATGTAAAGTAACATTTTTAGATGGTCATAAAATGCTGGCGAACGTGTTGTTGGCAGTGACAATAAATCTTCGGATTTTCTTTTTCTTGATTTAATATCCTAATATTTGATTCGTCCTTTGCTAATGGCTTGGTAAGCTGTTTGAACAAGGACAAATTGTAGCATAAAATGATTATCATAAACTATATCAATTGTCTAATAAAAATTTTGTCAGCTGTCTTAATTTTTTTCCTATACTGATAAGGTTCCCCCACACCAATGTTTTCAAATGAGATTCTTGTATTCTTAATATTGTAATGATCCAATTTTTGTATGTATGTTACAATAAAAAGGGCATAGTTGCAAGATTTGTTAACACATTAAAATTCTGTGTTTTAAAGAATAAAGATATTTTAGAATTACTAAAATGGGTCAGTACTATTTATAATGCAAGCCACATATACTTTTCTAAGTTTTAGTCGTGTGATACTACTGTAGAGTTGCATAACTTGGACTTATGAAATAAAGCTGCTTTATTCAAACCGGCTAAAAGTTAAATAAGCAAAATCGCCATTACTCTCAAGTTCACTATGACCCTGAGTGATAGTTCTTCTAACCTTGTGCCACATCTAAGATAAGCTTAATAAATATCTATTCCATACTTAGATGGATCCTCTAAGCTACACCAGGTACTGAAGCAATCTGATATCAAAGTAACTTATTCGGCATTAAATGACTCGAAAACGGTTGATATGTCGTAAAATAAAACAACCTGTCATCCTTTCAGAATTATTTTTAGCATAACATGGGCGTAGAAAGCATTAGACCAGTCCATTTCACCGAAATATCTTCACCATTATTTTAAAGATAACAGTTACATATTGACTAGGGACACACACGTACATGGTTATAGTTCAACTTAATTGTTTTCTACTATGAGAACATTGTGACGGTATCTGTTTAAATCTAAGATTTGAATGAACATATTGATTTGACTTAATGTAATATATGGTTATCTTTGAAGGAAATGGACTCGGCAATACGAGTTCAAATCCTGGCGATGCCGTTTGCATTTCACATACATTTATACACTCGGGAAACGTATGCATCCTATTCTTTCTACTTTGGAGAGCGTAGTGTGTACTGAGAGTCGAGAAATGGACTCGTCGACCCGAGTTCAAATCTGGACGAACTCACAGTTCACATAGCGCAATACCATTGGGATAGAATCCATTGCTATGTAAATAGCAGACTGACTCTTTAACCTTGGTTAAGTCTTAAAAATCTCCGCTTACTGTTAGCAGTCCTACTCTAGAAGTCTAGGCTCTGAATTCAAGCTAAAATACGCTAAAGAATTGACCACATACATGTACTACTCCCATCAACTTAGTAGCGTGGACATTGTCCCCATTTTGTGTTTCCAGGTATTTCGGTAAAAAATCTACATCTAGCCAAATTTAGGTTTCCGGACACCTAGTGGATTAAGTGACAGCTCACAACTTATGTAAAATAAAGGGTCAGGTTCAAAGTTCCGTGATGGCATTTCCCGAGTTCGAAAAAAAGTTCCCGAGTCAGTTCTCGGAACCTTCTTTCGGACTCGGGAACCTTCTCGACTCGGGAACCTTTTTTTTCGAACTCGGGAACTTTCTTGTCGTAACGAGCCATCACGGAACTTTGAACCTGACCCTTTATTTATTCCGGGGTATCCTGTTCTCATTCCGCTAACATAGCTGGGGTAGGAGTTGTGTTAATTATTTTTCTAACTGCCTGGCTTCACTTAGAATGTCTTAACCTAATACCTTATCCACTAGCAATGTGTCCAATTGACAATGAGGGTGAATTTTGGGAACTTAAAACCTAATGTCTTGATTTGGCTAGAATATCTACCTATTTCTATGTATGATTTTTTACCATGAGTCCGACAAGAAATACCTGAAGAAGGCCGGAGGGCATATCGACGAAACGTTGTACTAACAATGAAGATGGCACCGAATAACGCAGATAATACTACTTCAAGCCTCATTTCAAACATTCAGAGAAATATGTTATTTGTTTTTTGTTTATTTGTGGGGTGATTAAATCTATAGTTTTTCTTTAATTTGAAGAGGCAATCAAATCAACAAAACAAGATTTCTTCAATTTGGTTCGTATAATTTTTATTAATTATCATAGTATGATAGTACATGAATGTGGTCAATTTCTTTAGCGTATTTTAGCAGGTTTGAATTCAGAGTTTTCCATCTCCTAGACTGGTGGTTAATTAAAAGACCTCAACTAATATTTACCCATAGAATAAATTGAAAATAGACCATTAAGTAGGACTGAGCCTATAACGTGACCACCCAAGCGGAGATTTTAAGAGGTTTCCTTCTCCTAGACTGGTTGCCTAACCAAGGTTAAAGAGTCAGTCTGCTAACTATTACCCATAGCTGGAGTGAGACATACTTTCCCAATGGTATTAGGCTATGTGAACTGTGAGTTCGTCCAGGATTGAACTCGGTCGACGAGTCCATTTCCTACGACTCTAACCAGTACACCACCACGCTCTCCAAAGTAGAAAGAATAGTTGGATGCATACGTTTCCCAAGTGTATAAGATGTATGTGAAATGCAAACGGCATTGTCCAGGATTTGAACTCGTATTGCCGAGTCCATTTCCTTCAACGATAACCATTATACCATTAATATTAAGTCAAAATCAATATGTTCATTCAAATCTTAATCTGATATATATTTAAACAGAATACCGTCACAATGTTCTCATAGTAGAAAACAATATTAAGTTGAACTATGACCATGTACGTGTGTGACTATTTCATTCTTCTTTCCCTAGTCAATATGTAAATTCACGTTGTTATCTTTAAAATAATGGTGAAGATATTTCGGTGAAATGGACTGGAACATATTACACTAATGCTTTCTACGCCCATGTTATGCTAAAAATAATCTGCAAAAGGATGACAGGTTGTTTTATTTTACGACATATCAACCGTTTTCGAATCATTTAATGCCGAATAAAGTTACTTTGATATCAGATTGCTTACAGTACCTGGTGTAGCTTAGAGGGTCATCCATCTAAGTATGGAATAGCTATTTATTAAGCTTATCTTAGATGTGGCACAAGGTTAGAAGAACTATCACTCAGGGTCATAGTGAACTTGAGAGTAATGGCGATTTTGCTTATTTAACTTTTAGCCGGGTTGAATAAAGCAGCTTTATTTCATTAAAGTCCAAGTTATGCAACTCTACAGTAGTACTCACACGACTACAACTTAGAAAAAGTATATGTTGCTTGCATTATAAATAGTTCTGACCCCATTTTAGTAATTCTAAAATATCTTTATTCTTTAAAACACAGAATTTTAATGTGTTAACAAAATCTTGCAACTATGTGCCCTTTTTATTGTAACATACATACAAAAATTGGACCATTACAATATTAAGAATACAAGAATCTCATTTGAAAACACTTGGTGGTGGGAGAACCTTATCAGTATAGGAAAAAAAATTAAGACAGCTGATAAAATTTTTATTAAGACAATTGATATAGTTTATGATAATCATTTTATGCTACAATTTGTCCTTGTTCAAACAGCTTACCAAGCCATTAGCAAAGGACGAATCAAATATTAGGATATTAAATCAAGAAAAAGAAAATCCGAAGATTTATTGTCACTGTCAACAACGCGTTCGCCAGCATTTTATGACCATCTAAAAATGTTACTTTACATTTTTATTTGACTTATTGTTCAAACTAAGTAAAATCTCCTACACTGAAGTAAATAGCATATACTTATAAAATCCATACTACTAATTTAGTACAATGTACTATGTACCCTTGAGGACATACAGCCACAACTACACTACGTACAGCAGTTTCATAACAAGTAGATTTTCGTGGGATAGAATTGCTAGCCCCACGACCCCTGCTTTTTTCTTCTCCTAGACCGGTTGCCTTACTAAGGCTAAAGATCTCAGTCAGCTCTACTATTTACTCATAGTTTGGAAGAGAAGAGTGAAATTAATAACTTTCCCAAATGCATTGGCGTGAAATTCAAACGCTAACAGACTCGTCCAAAATTTGAATTTGGCTCATCGACTCCATTTCCTGAGACGATAATTATTTCGCCACGCTTCTCTGCCATTTTAGTGCCTTACATATTGTAATTGATAAAACCAAAATCAAATTTGCGATCGACTTTCAACCTTTAGAGCTACAGTATCATACAGACCTACAATCGAACTTTTGCATCAGCTTACATAACGTAATGTTCATTTCTTCTTACTGAAAAGTTATTATTGACAATTTAGCCTTTATTGTCTGAAATCTTGAAATCAGACAGTAGGATGGAAATATCAAATCAGAAACGAGACTTAAGGATTGAATTATAATAGTTACTATTATGCTATTTCGTACACCGAAAATGGGGTGATTAAAGTGCCAGCATTCATGTCGAACTTTACAATACAAGTTTTCTCTGACTAAAATCCCCTATTCCTATCAATAAACGGCATATGAGGTGTTCATTTATTAATTTTAAAAAGTAAAGTTGGCGGTGTAGCCTATTGTCGGTATCAGTCGGATAGCGAAATAATCTATCCCCTTTTCGCTAGCGCTAGACCAGGGAGATTGTTCCTTTAAGCTGAGGTGAAGTTCCGCACCTACCGTCAGCTCCCCACTTTACAGCTAAGTTTAGATTACCCAATCTCTGCTACTCATAAACTGAAATGGCGCAAACCAGTATCCTTGTGATTCCTTGGTGGGCGCTCTGCCGACTGAGCTAAACCGGTCCCATTTATCTGTACTAACATTTATTCTATAATAATTTCTTAATTCATCAAAGACAAAATATTTATGGAAAGCAGTTGAACTTGTCTTGTGTTAAGTAATTTGAAGATTCCTCTTCAATTGTTTTTACCGCCCTGAAATATTGGGCAGCAAAATGCGCTGACTGCACCTCTACACAAGGGTAAGATTCCCCAATGGGGCTACCTGTTGACTGCCGGTGGCGACCAGTGATTTTCAAGGAAGATATCTTAGTGGCTGAGCACTTTGACATACAACACTTCACTTTGGTTCTTACTTAGGCTAGACGAGCGGTCAAAGTAGCCGCATTCGATCAATCGGCTGGTCACGTCAAGCCCTAGCACGTATATGATTGTCTCCAACGATTTTTAATATACATGTGCTAGAAGGCTAGTGTTCTGGGTATGGTGTTAAACGGCATCTAGTGGTCTCATAGATATAATGACCAAAATTCAAAAATGAAATCGTATTGAAAGTCAAGAATAATGTTGGACATAACTATAAGCTAGATGTAGATATCCACTACGTTTAATCTAATATAAAATTACAATGGTAGAACATAGAGTGAGGATCGAACTCTCTAGAATAAGTAATAAATTGTATCTGATACATTTACTCCCAGGTCCACTCTGACCCGGAGAGCAAGTACCGACTAAGGTCCCTTCTATGGGTTGAATAGTTCTGTTTAAAAATTATTTGTATTCGATAGGACTGTGTACGAATAGAAAAAAATCTTAAGAAACAATTACTAAAACAAATGTTAATATGAAAGAACAATGAATACGATTCCCTAACCTCTTAGTATAAAATAAGGGCAAATACTTTTTAATGTTATGCATTGAAGAATAATTAAATTTCGAATTTCGGTCTCATTTACTTCAATTTTCCTTGATTGGCTAACAGGAAAACATGTTTTCATTAATTGATTTCCTGGCCATGAGGTTGTTGCTATATTTCGAATAAGTTGTGTCCTTAAAATCAGACAAGGTTGTAGTCGAGTGGAAGGACCAGTCAACACGTTCGTAAATTTAAGATAGGGGTTTATTGCAGAGAGATACAATAAGACAGACAAAGAATAGTGAGGTACGCTACTAATCCTCGAAGCTAGCCCAGTATAATGCCGTGCTCACTATATATATAGTCAGACCACATGGGTGAGAGAGAGTGTGTGTGTGTGGAATATTCCATTACAACAAAATCATAGGAATTAAAATCAGTATTCAAAGTCATGGCTATTTACCTGGTCTCAAATACTGACCGTTGTGAAATAAATTATTCAGTCACCATTTCAGGCCATCGGTATTTACTAAGATTAACTTTGTGGAGCAAAAAATTTACAAGAAAAACACACAGTGAGGGTTAAAATCATTATCCTAGGAATGGTTTATTTTCAGTCTGCTGTCCTCATCTTTATCGGGATATACAGAAACATTACGTTTCGACCGTTGTACCCACCGGCCTTCTTCAGGTCCTTCCGAGCATGGCAATGATTAAACCTTGGAAATCATTTTGAATTTCTTGTCTGTTGAACAAACAAGGCATTGAATAACTTACAACATCAATGTTTTTGCACGTCCATCAATCCGAGAAGCGTCACGAGAAGCATCGTGTTCATTAAAAATATATTTATTGGCGTTCCTTGGAAATCTGAAGCGTAAAATCCAATGGCATCTGATATCTATTAATAATGGAGACTCTGTCTCTATTTTTCTGTAACCAAAACTACGTCACTGCTTACGTCACAATACCGAATATCGTCAATAAATAGAATAAAGAACAATCCTGTAATAAGTTTTTTAAATTATTTTTTTACCCTCACTCTTTTTTCAGTAACAATATTTTAACTAAAAAGTTTACAAATAAATAAATACCTACTATTTTGGTTAAATTTATGTGTAAAATATTCAAAATAATTATTTAATCAATTATTAATAGATGCACGCAACATTTTATTTGAGTGGGACAACTAAATTTCCATTTCAAATTGTTTTATTTTTTATACTCCTTTAATAAATTTGATGATTTTACTTACTTATTATACAAACCGTCTGATACTGAATTTTCAATTCCCAATATCTTTCTAAAATTAATTCGTGCACCATAAGGCGTTTTATTTTTTTTCTTGTAACCAAAACTACGTCACTGCTTATAGTCATAGTTTTTTTTTTAATTTAAAAGTAATTCACTTGACAAATTTACTGAGCTTACAAATCATGTCCTCGGTTCTAACCATTAAGTGAGTGGGTCTGAAACAAATTTAGCAAAAAGAAAACAAAAGAAAAATCTCGGGAAAACAACTTTAAATGTAAATATTTTCTTGGACTCTTTTGATACTTAATGACCAGAGATCACTGACCAATGACTTGAATATGAAAATGAGCATTGCCTTTCGATGACAGGAAATTGGCCGTTCTAAAAGTGGCATCTTCTATGACAGCGTTCTTGTAATTTATTCATTTATAAAAGCAATGGTCAAATTGCGTGATCACAAAGATCAAAGGTTGGATAATGAGAAGACTATCAATTCCATTCAGTTTTCTTGGCTTTGTCATTAGAACCAGAAGAATTAATCGATGGGAAGTAATATTAAACTTTGATACCATTTGTGATTATCGTGACAGATTTATTCAAGTAACCAAAGGCCACGTCGCAATGTATAACAAAATTCTCTTACGATATATTGAATGCCAACAAAATATTTTCAGCAATGAATATTCAATGTTGTTTGATTTTCTTTGACAAGGTGTTGTTTACTATTATTTAGATCAGTTTTCTTACTTTTTTCTTCTTCTTCTTTTTTGTATCGTAACGTTTCGTCCATTCTACAATTCGGTAATCCTCAAGTGCATGCCTCATTTTGCAAATCTCTCTGAATATCTAACCGAAACATTTATTTAACCACGAGTTATGTTTTTGGGGTTTTTTTTTCTCATTGGGCATTTTATACTCTAAAGATCCAATTCATTAAATAAGGAAAATATGTTTGCTATTTTCAGAGTAAACACAATCCCAAATCAATTTCTGCGCGCGTAATTAGCTAAATACGATTGACAAAGTTTGCAAAACATGTTTCAATTCATGAAATCTTGTACGTCACTTTTACATAATCTAAATAAGAGAGTTTCATAATTTGCTTGAAGTATTGTGTATGTATTGGTTAGGAGGTTGATTTAGAAGGCTATCACAATGCAGTTGAATAAATAAAGAATAATAATTAAGAAAAATCTTAATTAAGAAATAATAAAAATACAGGTCAACACACAACACCATTGTTACCGTATTATTATCTTTTATTTGTTCCAAACTGCATTGTGATAGCCTTCTAAATCAACCTCCTAAATAATCTAAATAATATAAAACATCTACTTATCATGCATTAATTACAAAATTGAATTAGATATATTAAGGAACAAAAATAAAGATAATCGAAAGAGTATTACTTACCCGTAAGTATTACTTATCTTCTTAAGAAAATACGGAGTCACTTGAGACATCAGTGTGTACCGGACCAATCTATGATTGTAAGTTCTCCAATCTAAGCAGTAGGGTAACCCTGTTTATATTAAATGGGGTCGGCCATTTACATTCTCTGGTGATCATTGTTAATATTCGAGTGTAGGCAGTGACTTGATTCATATATGACATGTAGGAAAAGAGAAATGTGTTCTTTTTTAATGATTTACTCCAACCTGCAATAATAATGAAGGGTGTAATTATGTGTTCAAATAACCATCACCCGGAAGTAGCAGGTAAGTCACCAATGATAAGATAAAATGAGAATTCTTCCAAACTGTAGTCGTATCAGTGCTAATGTACGACCGAATCACTTAGAAACTATCGAAGCGCTTAGAGAAAAAGCTAGACAGAGTTGCAAAGGATTCTGCATGTTGTCTTAAATAAAACAGCGGCCAATAAACAAGCAGCTGTATGACCATTTGGTCTTTATCAGACAAACCATCCGAGTAAGATAAAAAAGAAATACATGCTAATCACAGTGGAGAAACAAGAACGAACTTATAAGTGATGTTCTCTAGTTTATACTATAAATTGACAGACCAGTGTACGCTACCTATGTCGATGAGCTCTGTGTAGATTCTGGATACTGGCAGAGGACCTCTCAGAGGTGATGACCGATAAGAATGGTTGGCGAGAGAGCCATGGATATTCGTGCTGTCAGCAAAACAGGATATATATATATATTATAATATATATATATATATAATATATATATATATATATATTGATAATATAGTGAGCTATATTCATGAGTAATGCTGAATAATGTGGATAGAGAATTTATATCTGAGTTAGGGTAACGTGGACATAAAGTTACTGACAATTTCCCGACTATGCGATCCTCAAACCAATATGCATTTATATATATATATATATATATAATATATATATATATATATATATATATATGGAAATCGGTGAGGAAATTAAAATATTTTCTTCTCATATATATATATATATATTATATATATATATATATATATCATCTACTCTAAATTTTCAAGTTTTTGTATGATTTTTAATGTACACATTTAGATATTTTACTAGTAAAAGTCTTAATAACAATAAACAAGAATGTTTATTGTTATTAAGACTTTTATTGAAAATATAGAGAGAAGTTAACCGGTAGCGATGATTCGAAGCAAGGTTAGATATAGAATAAATAACTGACCTTTTTTATTGGGTCGTAAAATTCAGGATTACGTGACTATTGCACAATGATTAGCGAAATACCTTTTCTTAATCTTCAACAAAACCAAATTCAATTATTCGTAGATCTGTTTTTTGTTTACTTTTTGCTTGATTTTCTTTCTCTTTTTTATTTCATGGATGGAAACGGATTTTCTGCCGTCTTTCGTAATTCTTATAATAACCACTAATTGGCAACTTTGAATGACTTATCTACGGCCTTTCAGTTTATATTAAGCCGTTTAACTGGTAGCACTTAAAGATATATGAATACAAACTTTGGGTGTCTGCCTTGTCACTGAGAGGGTTTTTATTTTTTCACTAGTGCCTGAATTCGGTGCCTGAGCCAAGATTTTCCATACTGATTTTCGAGGCAGCCATACTGCATTTGAAATTGAACAATCTCTCGTATATCCATTTTTTGATTTTGTGACCTATTGAGTTTAACTTAATATGAATCTTTTTTTTTTTGCTTTTTTCATGTTAAAATCGCTAAAACTTATCTTTGATCAAATAGTGACTGAAGATTTAATAATTTGAAATTTTCGTTTCATTGGGTACTCGGAAGAAATTTGATTTTACATTTATTGAGCAGAGGAAATTTTATATTTATCCTCAAATACCGAGTACTCAATTTGCACCAAGTGAATTTTAGACACAATGTAGATCGAATTCCAAGTGATTCTTTAAATTCGGTTTCATAGTTTTGGATTTTTCTTTTTCTTTTTTTTCTTTTTTTTTTGTCAAGAAGAAGAAGAAGAGGAGGAGGAGGGGACGAGGAAAAGAAGAAGCTGAGGATAAGATTTGCGTGTAGACCTTTGATAGTTTTCTCTTTTGATACAAGTTCTTACCCAAAAGTAAATCTCGGTTTGGTTTAGTTTCTATATAGAAAATGTCACAATCTATAGGAAGACACTTTCTTTTTACCTTTCCGCCCGAACACATACATTTTGATATATATATATATATATATATATATATATATATATATAAATCATTCTCTCTTCTACTCAGTTCCCCTTGATTTGTATCATATTCGGAAGAAATATAAATGAAATGTCCCTTGATGTTCTTTTTCCCGCCTTTTTGTGAAGATGGCGAATCAATGGCGACTGTATTTACCCGAAAAATCAAATAAAACTAAAAGCAGCATAGATTGTATTTTTTTCTTCTCTTTATATGATAGCACCCTTTTTGACTTAGATTCTGTTAGCAAGAAACTTGCAAACGTTTGTATATACGCCTCTCTGCAAAAGAATGATTTTTACTAAATATCTACACGTGAAAATGAACAAAGACGCACAGAAGACTATTTGTTCATTGAATTTCTTTACCCTTTGTATATATTTATATATATTTTTGTTGCTAGAATGTATATAATTACAACTGTCCTTTGTTAAGGTTCACAATGGGTGTAACAGCCCTTTCTTTCTGTAATCTAGGAAGGTAGAATAATTATAGAAAAGTATTTTGTCAAATATTACTCACCTTTTTTCCATCCTCAACTACAATAGTAACGATACTTTAAGACATTGTTCAGGGAGACTTTAACTCATGCCTTTCATTCAAAAAATGTACGAGAGAGATTCAAAGATTATTGGCACTCTTGTTTTATGAAAGCTGTACACTATCCCTATAATTTTGCTAAAAGCCTGCGAGAACTCAGGTCACTTCCCTAGTGCATACTGCTAGTGAAGTGACTATGTTTACATTGTAAAGACAGCAAGCAAAATAGCGCGATCAGGTTTAAACTTCGATTACGTGACAATACAATGTCAACTATGAGAATACAGCACAAAAACGCATTGTGACAATAATAAATATATGTTATACTGAAAGTGCAAATAGGTTTTGACTCTCCATCGTATATATTGTTCAGAGAGACTCAATTCTGCCTATTCTTTTCAAAAATACAACCAATAATGCGAGGGGTATTCAAAAACTATCCGCACTCTGTTTTATTGAAACCGAGCTCATCTTGAATGATTTGATAGGCAGAACCATGACTAATTTGGAAGCTACTTCATTGTTGATAACTCGCTGGTACGCCATACCGTCCCTCAAGCTTGCTGAATCTTCTCATCAGTGGTGGAGGTGACGGACGACCCACTTCCATTTCGGGCGTTACGCTTGTCCAGTCAGTTTCAAACTTTTTATCGATCATACTCACTTCATGTGTTAGTGCACTGTCTGTATATTGTGCTAAAAGCTTCCGATGAATTTCAGCTCCCAACACTCCTACTGACCAGATAAATCGGGTCACTTCCTTGGTGCATACTGCTGGTGGAGCAGCCATGTTTACACTGTAAAGATAGCAAGCAAAAACTATCCCACCAGGCTTAAACTCCGATCACTCATACGCACTTCTACGTGTTAGTGCATTGTCCCTGTATTGTGCTAAAAGTATCCGATGAATTCAGCCCTGGCACTACTTCCAAATCGGATCACTTCTTTGGTGCAATACTGATGTGGGAGCGGCTATGTTTACACACCGTAGAGATAGCAAGCAAAATGGCACGATCGGGCTCAAACTTTGATCACTTAAACACAACAGTGCCGACTATAACCATGTATGCGCAGGACGCAGTCCTTCAATAAGTAAAGTAACGTCGTCGGGGCGGCTTAAAGTCGGTATCAAAACCAATTCAGCGAGGGAGTCTATCCCTTTTCTCGACCAAGGAGATTATTTTAGCGTCTGGGTGGGGCGCCATACATACCATCAGTTCCTT
This sequence comes from Doryteuthis pealeii, assembly GCA_023376005.1. Taxonomy (NCBI): domain Eukaryota; kingdom Metazoa; phylum Mollusca; class Cephalopoda; order Myopsida; family Loliginidae; genus Doryteuthis; species Doryteuthis pealeii. The sequence continues at coordinate 53,957,263 of CM042138.1, forward strand.
ACTTTATCGCACAGATCCCTGTGCTACTCATACGCTGAGTTGGCGAGGACCGGTATCGAACTAAGGAACCTTGTGGTTTCTAGCCAAACGTCTGTTTCTCTCAACTAACGGCCAGCATCTGCCAAAACTTAATTTCTGTTCTCACGCCTTCCCATTGGCGGACGTCGGGGGATCAAGTAAATCATATAACCCCCTCCGATTTGAATCTACAACGAACTTCAATTCAAAATCTAACTACACTTATAGACATAATTCGTAGGCTACCCACAAGTTATGTAACAATCGTAGAAAAGAATTGTAGTCGTTGGAATTTATAGCCAGCAAATATGTGTCTTCTTCTCTTCTGAGTTCAGTTGTGGAGAAAACACGTAAGGATGGTTCTTGTTTCATCGTACAAGCAGATATGTTGAAGGATTTAGAGAAAAGCAACAATTTGGAACGTTTACTCGCATTTGCATTAAGTAAAAAAACAACAAAGGAAAGAAACGAGTCTTTCTTCTTTTTTTCTACCACAGAGAAGTCTAAAGATTCCCTTTATAAAAATTTAAAAAACAATGATTCTTCCGTTATCCATTATAGAATGACGCTCCTTTCTTTTCAATGTGTTTGAAGCTATGCAGATTCGGGGCCGTATGGCTTTTGATTAGATAACACATACCGTTGTTATATACTGGCATCAAATCTATATGTTATATAGCGGCTTCTTCAAACTCACGCTGCTAAATCGTGTATCTGTATACGTTGCGGGTAATATGGTCACGTGGCGAAGTATGTAGTCGGACTTAAGAAACCACACACATGGGTATAGTAGGAGTTGACTTTATTTCTCTCCGTCGCTAGTGGGTGCGAGCGTGACAATAGGAATGGGTGGACAAACCTCACTACCTACTGGCAGCGATGGACCGTGTCGAACGGTCGCTCCATGTGCTCTGTTCGCCGTCCGCTGTCTGACTGCTCAACTGACCTGGGATCCCTGACTTCCTTTATATATATCAAAACGCCTACGCGTTTTCTTTTGTTATCTTTATCAGCGGACAAATATATTTCCGAACTTATTGTTACATCCTCTTTTGTTCGCTTTACCCGGAAAAAGTCCTTTGTTACCTTTTTTCGTCTTCTCCCTGCCTCGATCCAACCAGAAGACCCTATTTCCGTTTTCACCTTCTTTTAAATATCTTCAATATACAACACCGTTTGTTGATTTACAATTTCAGTACGCACGCGCTAGCGCACACATGCACACACACATACATACACACACACACACACACACACACACGTATCCCGGGTATGACATTAAATTGAATCCGGTGCTCCACTTTTGATTTTCCGGGTGAGTAGAGTATTCCTTCATTGCTATTACTCCCAGGTCCACTCAAATCTGGATTGATAGTATTTATCAAGATTCTATCTATGGGTCAAATAAATCTGTTTGGAAATTATTAGTATTAGATAGTAATACTTAAATCCATATAACTTTTTTAATGAGGCTTGATATTTTGTATTATTTTGATTTTTGGGGCTGTTGTCCTCATATTTATTGTTACATACACAAAGTTTCGGCCGATGTGTCCTCGGCCTTCTTCGGGTGTTTCTTGTTCTCATTTTTGTTAATCCTGAGCGGGTACAAGTGTTAAGCTGTGTTAAGTATTCTATGTTATTAATCGACAAGAAACACTTGAAGAAGGTCGAGCGCATATCGGCCGTAAAGTTGTCTATATAAACAATAAAGATGAGGACAACAGTCCGAAAAATCTAAATAATATGGAATAATATGGAATCCTGTTTATTTTGAGTTGAGTTTCGTTATTTTTTCATTAATTTGTAATTTAGACCTTTAAGAAAAAATCTGCCCTTCAAACAATTCAGACGACTTGTTATTGTGAATATTAAAAAGAGTTCTGGAGATTTGAAGGATTTATTATTACTTGATTCACATCAATAACAGCCAGACTGTCTCTTTTTTGCGTTAGATGCAGATAACCTAATAACCTGGTAACTTAACTGAAGGGTATCCCCTCCGACTTCTGAGTTACGAACTATCACACGGTCGATTTGTTTTTGGTTTCTGTTGGGAGCTAACATTTGGGATATGAGCGAGCTTCAGATACGCTTTATGTCAATATTTTCACTAAAATATTTAAATTTCCAAATTTTTCATGACAAGAAAAATATTATTTATAAATAGAAAATAATCATTAAAACATATAACCGCGCATAATTCATTACATTCTATTTTTTATATTTTTATATAAAACATTGCCATTTTTTAAACACGAAACAATTATAATATATATTATATATTATATATATATATATATATAATATATATATATATACCTTTGTGCGTGTGTGTGTGTGTGTGGTGTTGCGTGCGTGTGTGTGTGTGGAGGGCTGTAATGGATTAATGGCATTTCAATGGGGAAAATTGATTTGACATATGAGGAATTGACATACGAGTAGAACGAATTAAACTCGTAAGTTAAGATACTGCTGTACGTATAAACAGAAGTATGCCTTATTTCAAAATAACAACATCTTAAGAATTTCGCCACACAGTAAATTAAATTCATTTTTGACCGTTGATAAGATATCAGAGGTGATTAGTTTGTCTTGGAGTGTCCATAAGATTTGAGATTGATAAAAATTGATTGCCTTTTTTTTTATATTAAACTAAATTGGTGAAATAAATGACAAAAATTCAAACCTACAATCAGATTTCTGACCCTGAGATGAGTAAAGAGGGGGGTCCTCTCTCTCTCTCTCTCTCTCTCTCTCTCTCTCTCTCTCTCTCTCTCTCTCTCTCTCTCTCTCTCTCTCTCTCTTTCTAATATATTATATATATTATAATATAATAGTGAATAAAAGGGCCCTCAATACCATGGGTATCGTGATTATGAACCATTTCCACTCGTGGGTAACTAGGGCCCACAGTGCTTCTTCCGACAACGTATAACTTTTATTTAGATAGGCACATGGCCAAATTTGTCTTATATGTATACATTTCTCCCCGCCTCCAGGGGCGATATTATTGTATTTTTCTTTTCAATTGTCTTTTTGATTGGTGGATTTTTTCATTTTTTGATTTCTTCAGTTTACGTGACTGGCGATATTTTTTGTCTGTTTTATTATGTCTGGTGGTTAATTCCTTAGTTGAATTCTTTATCAAATTTTAAACTTACTCTTTAATTTTGTTTTTTCAACGATCTTGTATTTTCTCTCTCTGCATTTGCACCGTCTTCCTGTTTTTATTTTCGTTTTTACTTACAATCAATTGCATAAACAAGATATAGGATTGATATGAAGGTCATATGAATACATGGATAAAGAAATGTTGAAAAATGTATTCATTGCATTGGTAAGACCTCATTTGGAATTTGATAATGTGATCTGGAGTCCAAGACTAATGAAGGACATAACACTTATCGAGGAGTTCAGAGGAGAGCTGCTAAGGTAGTGAGTGAATTAAAGAACCTTTCGTATGAAGAACGACTTAGGAAGACTGTCTTACCAAGTTTGGCGTATCGACGAACCAGAGGATATATGATTAAAGTCTATGAATATACCCATGGATTTTATTCAACGAACTTTAATCTATTGAATGTTGCTGAAAAAATCAATACCAGGGGTCATAAACTATAACTAACAAAAGAATTTTGCAAGACAAATGTTAGGTAAAATTATTTTAGTAACAGGATAGTAGATTCGTGGAATAAACTACCATCTATAAACTCTTTTAAGGCAAGGTTGGATGAACTGTTGAAATAATGTAAATATTCAGTGGAAATAAGATAAATGTTTTAAATATAAGGAACGGCTGACAGGCCTATCTGAAACGATATTAGTATTATTATTATTAGTAGTAGTAGTAGTAGTAGTAGTAGTAGTAGTATAAGACCAGAGGGGGAAGATCTTCAAATGATTTTTTCTTCGCTTACATTTTACACTCGTATCTATTCAAAATAATTGGGGGTAAACAAATCGTCTTGTCAACAAAGAGAACACCGAAGAGGAATAAATGGCAATGAACAAAACTGCTTTTCATGTTGCAAATGACGTATTTCGCCCGGTGAGAAGAGAACAAAACATGGCCGCATTCTAAAAGATGATGTCCAGTACGTTTCATGTTTATTGTTAAACGATTCATTTATATTTTTCTATCCGACCAGCCTTTCACGCGGACGCAATAGCAATAAACGAAGTATAATTAGATGAGTTTTATTGCTTTTTGTGGTTGATTGTTTGTACTGGTGACTTGTGTTCAGGGAAGCGAATTTAAAGATGATAACCAAAAGATGAAATCGAGGTGATTATACCTTATCAAAATGAAGTGTTACAGCGTGTCTAAAAAAGTTCTACTCGTTTATTTTTTACCAACAGTTGGCGGTTAATTAATTGTTCATAAGAAAAATAAATGTTCTAATAAATTTTAGGATGGAAACTGTTTAGATTCTTATGTTTAAATGATATTAAGCGTTTGTAAATATTTCTGCGTTGAGATTAGTTTGGCATTGTTAAGAGAATATAGTTTGCAACCATCAGCTTAACATCTTTCTATAATTTTGTACCATTCTCTTTATCATCAGAAGAAGAAAATCAAACTATGTATCATGACAAAATGGGACGTAATTTTAAATGTAAATTATTCTTAATAAACTTATATTGTCTGGCACAAGGACAGTTATTGAGAGGAAATCAGTATTCAAAAATCCTAAGAATTTCCAAGTGAACTCGAACACTGATCATTGGACCTGTTAACAAACACTCAATTAATTCTTCCAAAAAATTGATTTGATAAAATATTTCAGAAATGAAAGATAATGAAAGATATACGAATACTTGGACTTTGCCAGAAAACTGAAAAAAAAACAAACTGTGGCACATGAGAAGGTAAAGGTCGTACAATTGTAATTGTACGGACCTTTGGGTTTGGAAAAGAGACTTGGTGAATTGGAATTCAGAGGAGAATCGACACCACTTATGCAATAGCATTTTTAAAATCAGTTAGAAATATCAAGTCCTAGCGACATGAGGAGGTCTTGCTGTTACTCAGCTTACAGTGAACCACCCAGTTAAGGTGGGTGTAAAAACTCTCATTAGTAAAAAAAATTATCATGATGATGAAAGAATATATACTACTTTGATATTATTTTAGTAGAGAAGATGATCCACATAGGATGTGACAAAAACTGAATATTCAATATAATAACAAATGGTAATTGCACAAACCAGAACTCGTCCTAGAGCACGAATCGCAAAAAAAAATTTCCCAGTGAACTGTTTAGATAACTAATCACGGATGTTCATAAGTCTAGTCTTAGATCGCGAGTTTTAATGATCAAATAAAAGAACAATTTTATGCCCTCTATTGAACCACTGAGTGAAATGAAAGCAGTGAAAAGCTGGAAAATGCTGAAACTTGTCTGATGATACTATATATAAAATGAATGTCAATTGGTATGGGCCCTTGAAAAATTGACGGATTAATGGATATTAATCGAAGAATTTGAAACCTCTAGATCATCATCACTCTAAAATCTGCTTAGATATTAATGAGTCCTTGGGATCTGAGAAGACTTTGCTGTCTATCAGACTCCATTGAAAACATCGTGAAGCTGGTGTAAAAAAAACTCTGCAATGGGTAAAATAATATAAATATATCACCACTATAAATTTTTTTAATATTAATTAATCTGTTTCAGATTATTAATTATTAATATTTGTCTGATGGTCTTCTTCTAGTTGCCTATTACTATTCAAGAAAAAGGCGAGAACATTTATAGCAAAAACTCTTTCTATGATAATCTTTTCCGATAGATTTACCTGGCTAATGGATGGGATTTTTGTTTGAAGTTTCGATTAAGCTGCTAGGGAGCCGAGTTATCGACAACTTTTTTTGAGTGTCTCAAACTTGTAAATTTTACAGATCTACAAAACACGGCAATTATTTCCATGGTCTTTCAGCTATTCAAAACCATTAGAAAATATTCATATATTCATTCCTTTCTATTTGCGTATATACTATCGCTTTCACTAGAATGAAGAATACTAAAAAATCAGAACATATTATTCAGCTACATCATTTTTCGATACGTTATTCGGTTGTCTCTTCAGTCGGGCAAACCGCCAAATTTCCAATCTAGTTTCTCTTAAAAATAGATAAGTTAAAAAGATACTGATGGCCCGTGTTTACTCATTCTGAACAGTGTCACCAAAGGAAAAAGTAACACCTATTTTCGAATTTGTATAAGCGCTTCAAAACCAATTCAAACTGCTTCAAAAATTATAATTGAGATTTGAATCTTTGAAGTTTTTCATTTGATTTTCTTTCAAACTTGGAGTAACAATACGAAGACAATCGTAAGTGAAATTTTTTGTCTTCGAATGTCTTTCTCATTACATCTTTAAATCTTTATCTAAATTATAAGCAATAGTTTTCCTCTTAAGAAATATTTCTGCTCTCAATATCTGAGGGCATTTTATTTGTTCTTGATTTTCAGAAAGATTTCAACTTTGACCCGGTTTGCTTGATGGGAAGTTGAATAAAAGTCTTGTGGCATTTTTGAATGATAGTCTCGTTCGATTTTCTATATAAACATCATAGAACTTAATCAGGTTTAAAAGCTGCTTCTAGTCATGCACGGAACTGTAAGGAAGATTCCGCAGACTGCACATCTACAAGAAAGGGGGTAAATCCCCAATTGGAGCCCCTTTGTCGCAGATGTGCTGATTTCGGGATGATTAAGGAGAACCTGACGGTTTGTGCATAGTCCATGTCCTGCAAACACTCACACTTATGGACCATTACTTAGCCTTCCGAGTTAATCGAATGGCCACATACATACCCTAACATCTAGTGATTGAGTCAGATCCGTACTTTGGTCTCCTTGGGCAAACATCGCAACCTTTGAATCATATTGGGCAGAAGTCGTGGCTAAGAATCTGCGTCCTGAATACATACCAGAAGTATCGTAAACAAAAGATATTTTAATACTGCAGTTTAAAAAAATGAAATAGCCAGCAATGAATATATAAAACAAACACGTCGTCGCATAAAATTAACCGCAAGGTTAACAATTGCCATAAAATCGCAACTGAACATATTCAAAAGAATCAAATAGGGATAAAAAAATGTTTTCATCGTATTGAATAAACTGTTGTGATGTTTAATACCAAACGGTAAAGAAGTTCAAGTCGGAGATAGGGTAAAGATAAGCCAAGTGTATTACAACTGGTACAGTGGAACGACTAAGCTTGGTCCGTTAACGGGTAATACTGATAAGACCTTTTCTCGCTCGGTGTCTCACATTTATAAGTTGAGAACTCGGTGTTAATAATCGTCCACTGTGGAACGCCGGTACAGAGCAAATACTTTATATCTTTTAACTCTGCACGAATTCAATAGGAATAAATAAAAATGGTCGCATCAAGACTTTTAATTTTTATTGTTTCTTATAAGATATTTTTAATAATTGGATGAAATGGAATTTATAAACAATTCTAATATCAACGAGGATTAGAAACAGGTTCAATAAGTTTAAGGAATTGTCTATTTGGTCCGGAAGTAATGGAAGAAATTTGAAAAGATGCTATCAAAGTTGTATAAACTGAATCGAATTGGAAGTTTCAAATTAATTTCTTTCGAGGGAGTCCTTTTTTTTAAGTTTTGTCTGCATGAGATAT
>CM042138.1:53965045-53995045 GCA_023376005.1 Doryteuthis pealeii
TGATTACTGAAGAATATTTTGGTTATTTTGGTAGGATTTTATTGTAATGAAATTGCACAAATAATCGTTTCTGGCTTAAAATAGCTACTTCTTGGATTTTTGTTTCGTTTTGTGAAATTCCATGAGTCCGCTAGTAAAAATACAATTTCAACAAAAAGTAAATATAAAAGTTTGAAAATTTTCTTGATTTAATGAATAACCATCTTTACATAGAAAATTATAAATAAAATATTGAAGAGAAATCAATAAAACTCAGTTTCGGCTGATTTGATAACATCGAATCTGGCAAAAAAACATCATTATAAAGTATAATAGTGGTGGTGCGCATATACACCCTCTGATATGTGATATAGAATCGAGTTGCCCTTTAAAAGCGAAAATAACTTAGCAAAATGTAATTCATCAAGCCTCGTGTCTAATCATGAAATATATTAAGCACAACTGCGTAACAAGCACCCAAGTGAAAACGGAAGTAACTCTTTGCTTTAACATGGCTCCAAATGAGAATAGATGAAGCGAGCATCATTTTTGTATCTCACAAGTTTTATGGAGAAACAATTATCACTACATTATCTTTTCTTACATCTCCCTTGATGTCATTCTAAACATGAAACTTTGAAAAGTGAAAGACTCAATTGGGTTGTGAATCTTTTAATTATTCGTTCTATCATTTGAGTATTGAGCATTTTTGGGTTTTTTACTTTGTTCAATATTTGTTTACTAAATTCTAACAGTTGTTTCTATCTCTTTATAATATATATATATATAATATATATTATATAATATGTGTGTGTGTGTGTGTGTGTGTGTGTGTGTGTGTGTGTGTGTGTGTGTGAATTAAAACGGCCTTCGTTTTTAATTCCAAATAACTTGCTCGTTACAATAATTAAACTTGAGAATCTCAATACGGAACTGAACTCTAGCACAACTACTGGTAGAGAATAGGCAGCCCTAGATCACCTTGTAAAGAAAACTTGGGGTCCACAACAAATGTATATATACATATATATACTATCTATATGAATCAAAAAGTAATGCCATTTTTTTAGAACAGGTTTAATAATTACAACACAGAAACATGAATCATAAATCAAATGCAGCTGACCTTTGTGGATCACATCCCTACTCTTCACGACCGTTTCTCCCGTAGCAATGTCCACGTTCGATTGAGAAGCATAGTATCTCTGCCCCGTAAAATTTTATTGACCTGTTCTTTTTGTGGCCACTGTCTCTTTGCTACAGACTTTACTTCCTCGTCACTGGAATCGTGTTTGCTCTTAAACCATCCTTCATGGACGAAGAGTGGTATTGTTCTGAAGGCGCTAAATCTGGTGAGTACTGTGTGAAGAGTGCTATTGAGAAAACGGTGAATATGTGGAGAATTAGGGATGTGATCCACAGGGGACAGCTTTTCATTTTTGATGTATGATACATGTTACTGTTTTTTTATATTATACCTGTCCTTTTTTTGACACCCTTCGTATATCATATATATATATATATATATATATATATATATATATATATATATAAAAACTGGTAAAACCAGAAATTTATTTCTGCTAATTAAGGTTTTAAATATATCTATTATAATGGAAGATTGTGTGTTTGTCTGTCTGTAACCGAAACCAAATCACTACTCAGGTCACAATTCCTTAGTTTTGACACTCAATTCACCATAAATTTATTCATTTAAAACCCCAATTATTGATAAAACATTGTTTATCTTATTAATACTGTTGGATTAATCTACATACTAATAAGATGCAAGTATTTTAATATATTCAACAAAAATGCGATTTACAGTGTGAACGAGAAGGCTAATTTGCATATTGATATTGAATTTGATTTTATAAATATATGCTTAGTATTATTGATTTTTATTCTTTGGTTTTCTTCTTAAAGAATCTGAGCAAAAATCTCGGTGATGAATCTTAAAAGAAATCCAAAAACCAGACGAAAGAACTGTAATTTTATTAAATATAACTAAATAGATAAATTAGGAAAAATGAAGACGGGAGTGATGGAAAATGATGGAAGAGTTTAGATTTAAAGGCTGTTCTATTTTTAATAATCCCTCAGTTTTATCATTTTCTAAATAGTTTCAAATTTAATACAATTATTTTATTACATCAAAACCTAAATACTTGCACCCGAAGGGTGCATATATTTGCTAGTATATATAATATATATATATATATATTTCATCAGATAATAATTTATTTCGCCCACCTTCATCTCTTCAAATTTGATTTATAATCGACAAGAATTATCTATTAGTTCTATTTAGATATGATTTTTTTTTTTGTCAAAGATTTTGTTTAAAATTCCTTTCAGCGTTTATCTCTTTATAATTTAGAATAGACGTAATTCTTGTCCATTATAAGTCAGACTTTAAGAGACGAAGGTAACCGAGATAAATTTATTTCTGATAAATCATGGTTTTAATATATCTATTTATAGTATACTCCATATCTTATCATAATGGAGATTGTGTGTTTTTCTGTCTGTAACCGAAACTATATTACTAAACGAGTCACAATTAACATAGTTATTTACATCACATTCTCATCATTTTATTTATATTTAAACCTCAATTATTAATAAAATTGCTTCACCTTATTATTAGTGTCGTCCATATCTACATACAAATAACATGCAATTGTATTTATATATACAAAAATAGCGGTTTGCAGTGTGAATGGGAAGGCTATTTGCATATTGATTTAAAAATGTGATTTTATTAAATATGTGCTTAGTATTATTGTTTCTAACTGTTTGGTTTTATTTTAATGAATATAAAGCAAAAATCTCTCCAATGAACCGTAATTGAAATCCATTAACAAGAAAAATAAGTGTAATTTTATTCTTTATTTCCTAATTTAACTAAATAGTTAAATAAGTAAAATTCAGCAATGAAAGACGGGAGTGATGGAAAGTAAGTTTCATTTCTATTTTTCTATTATACCCACTCTGTTTCAAATCTTTTTATCTGCATTTTATTAGACTTTCTAAATTTAATACGATATTTCTTACATTAAAACTTAAATACTTGCACCGGAGGGTGCATATATTTGCTAGTATATTAATATATGCTCATGCGCTGAATACTTATATGTATCTATGCAAAATTGTTATGTGTATGTTTGTATTGTCAATTTTGATTGGATCCTATCACCGAAACACTTCACCTATATATATATATATTATATATATATATATATATAATATATATATATATATATATATATATATGGTTAATGGTATCAAGTGTTTCTGTGATAGACCAACCAATGCATGTTCGTGTATCTAAGAGAAAGGTGGAGGCAATAACGTTGCGCCAGTATAATATTTCAGGATCAATTGTAAATCCGTGTCTAAATGTGAGGAGGTATATTATTAGTGCATTTTTAACAAGCTATATATTTTTTCATCTTTAACTTTACCAAATCTAAAGGACGTAAATGTTGGAGATTTCTGAAATTTTTTCCCGGATGATAAACATTTATGTTTTATGTAAAACAAAAATAGCAATTTCTGTCAGCCGTTGCTTTAAAAAAATATTTCCTCATTCTTCGAGAAAGAAAACACGAAAAACACTAGAAAGCAATTTTTCCACCATTTCCCTACTCCTAATTTCATGGAATTTAAACGAATAGAAATCATAGCATTCCGTAAAAAATAAACTTTCGTCTTTGAAAAGCAAAAGGAGGAAACTCATCGTGTTAAGCTTTGAGAAAAAGTCGTTGCGAGAGAAATTATTGTTTTGGGATTTTTTCTCCTTCAACAACACAGAAACACGAACAATAAATTCTCACCTATATGGAAATGAACTTGCAGATGATAGATAGATAGATATGAACAGAATACGATAGGTAAATAGATAGATAGATAGATAAATATGAACAGAATAAGATAGATAGATAGATAGATAGATATGAACAGAATACGATAGGTAAATATATATATTATATATATATATATATATATATATATATATATAGATAGAAGATAGATAGATAGATAGATAGATATGAACGAAATACGATAGGTAAATATATATATATATATAGATAAGATAGATAGATAGATAGATAGATATGAACAGAATACGATAGATAGATTATAGATATGAACAGAATACGATGATAGATAGATAGATATGACAGAATACATAGGTAATATATATTATATATATATATTATTATATATATATATATATATATAGATAAGAGAGAGAGAGAGAGAGAGGAGAGATATAGATAGATATGAACAGAACACGAATAGATAGATAGATATGACAGAATACGGATAGATAGATAGATAGATAGATAGATAGATAGATAGATATTAACAGAATACGATAGATAGATATTAATTGATCTGGATATACATAAATATGTGTGTTTATAGTAGAGATAGATAGAATAGATAGATAGATAATGAACACACTGATATCGATTAGGATCATAAATGTCTTTGTAGGTATTTTTGGAAACATTGATTCTCTATTTACCTGTCAAATTTCAGAATTTTTTCTCTCGAGTCTTTAGGCAGGCAGATATCATATTCTACCGAATCTGTTAACAAATAACCAATGTTAAGATTTGAAATGGGAGAGGGGTAAGATTAAGGCTTAGTGATTACTAGGAAATGATCTTTTGAATTTATATTTAAACGCGGATAAAAACAGTCTCTCTATAGTTCATAACATTAGTTAAATATATATGCCATACCTTTTCATCATATAATATATATATATATTGTGTGTGTGTGTGTGTGTGTGTGTGTGTTTGTTATTGGGAACGTTTTTGATAATATCAATATTTATTTCATAAAAAGCATACCTTGACTCATCATGAACTAACAACATATATATATATATATATATATATATATATATATATATATATATATATATATATATATATATTATATATATATATATATATATGCATGTATATACATGTATATTCATATACGATATTACGATATTAAAAAATACTTACAAGTAAGAATTCATGTCTTTTAAACAACACAGTTAATTAGAATGAGTATTAATAACTAATGTTTTCATTTCCGTTAACAACCAATTACAGAAAACCCTTGAAAGAACCATCAAAATAAGTGTCCTGGATATGACGTTAATGGCATATATATTAAATAAATGCGGTTAAGTTTCAAACTTTGTGGAGTGTGGAGTACTCCTTCATCACCATTACTCCCAGGTCCACTCTGCCGTGGAGTGATAGTATCTGTTAGGGTCCCATGTATGGGTTAAATAGATTTTTTAAATGTGTTTATAAAGAAAAAAATGAATACCAATCAGAATGAATAAAATAAAACGTATTCGGCATAAGTTAACCCAAGTGTTGACATACCGTAAAATCTAACCAACCGTAAAAAATTAAATTGATATCGATAACCACAATAATAAAATCGGTAAAGTTAATGCTACCCTATCTAGACGTCTAAACTACTACTTATCTGAGCAAAACACTATCAGAAATCATCTCAGCAAACACATACTTCTTGAAACTGCAATACGCCAAATTTATTGCTAAAAAAAAAACTCGGTTATTATACAAGACCAACAATTATAACGAAATATTGTTGGAATGTTTTGGATATAAGGCGTGTGACAGACGCCTACTCTTAAATATAGACTCGTTGAATACCACGTGACCACCGAAGGCATTCCTATTGTCCAATCACTGGCACTGCTGCTGCTGCTTCTACTGTATTAATAGAGGCTCCATTCTGAACTTATGTCATTGACACTTGGATTCTCTTGGACGTCGGACTTACAAAGAATACTATAACACCGGATTCTTATTGGCTTACTTACTTATTCACTACATCTGGAACTAAGGATGGCTGCCAGATACGTAACAAATATGTTTAAAACAAACACTTAAAAGGCCAGTTAATAGCTTTTGTATATCTTAATAGCTTCATAAGATTCTGTATGTCTGTTTGTTTATTTGTTTGTTTGTATATTTGCTGGTACAATGACTGAGCGTATGTCCGTTTATAAATTGGTGGAGATCACAAAAGACTAAAGTTCAATAAAATCTACACCCTATTTTTGTCTGAGATGCGGTTACAAAACTTTTTACCTCTCATTTTCCATTAGAAAAGCTAAATAAAAATCTAATAAGGGTATAAATCAATTATATATTAAAAAATTAGTTTAAAAAATTGGTAAGAAAATGAAACAAATTAATAAAGGAAAAATATAATAAAAAGCAGATAGACAACAAATAAAAAAAAAAGAAAGAATACAAACAAAAAGAACAATAAAAACATACAACGTAAAACAAGAATATATAAGTATGTTGTTTTGTTTTACCATATATCAACACTTTTCAGGGCATTTAATGCTAAATCAAGTAATTTTAATAAATAAAGGACCCAGGTTGCTTATAGCACCTGCTATTGTCATCCAATTAAGTATTAAACAGGCTCACCGCTGCTTAACATTGGTGATCTAGCGAGAACCCGAGCTTTCAACAGATTTTACCATGATAAGGATATATAAAGAATGCTATAAAAGACACTCCAATACGCCAAATTTGTTGCCAAAAGCACTCGGTTATTATACAAGACAAATAATTACAACAAAATATGTTTAAAACAAACACTTAAAAAGCCAGTTAATAGCTTTTTATATGGTGTGAGACAATGAAAATCAACCTCGTCCGTAAACTACCATTCTTGAAGATGGTTGCAGACAAAACCGAAAACGTTCAAGATCCTGAATCTTTTGGACAATTCCTATATTCATTCATTCCGGATATTACGTTCCTTGTTTTACTTAAATATTTATTTTATGGAGAGTGTTTAATAACTTTCAAATAATAAGTGTTGAAATTACGTTAAAGACTCACAGATGAAAATACTGACAGGGGAAAAGCGCCGTTTCTTTTTATTATTAAATCTACTCATTATATTTATTTAACGTGATATTCAAGCACCAGAACATTGGCGTAATGGGTGTCATTTTGTAACGTTTTTAACGTTTAAAGTATGCTTGATCAGCCTTGAAAGTAGATTACTTTTTTCAGTGATGAAAACTTACTTCAACAATATTGAACTTGACGAAACAACTGATAACAGTGACAGTTAAAAATTTCCCGCCATTTTCTGGAAATGATAACATCTTTGTAGCATCACAACTATTTTGAATAAGATAAAGTTGATTATAAGAATTCTTGGCACATTAGAATAGACTTAAGTTGATTTTAAGACATTTTTACATACACATATATACGTGCGTGCCTCTGTGTGTGTGTGTGTGTGTGTGTGTGTGTGTGTGTGTGTGTGTGTGTGTTGGAATATTACATACTTCCCGTCAGAAATTAAGAGACTACGTATGAAACGGTTCAATTTTAGGATTATGGTATATGTGCATTTTATGAAGGACTAAGCTGTTGCTTTACGAGCCCGCCGGCCTTGAAACATTATAGTATCTGTGAACTCTACCTTACGGAGTATCTCAGAGTTGATTTTAGCATGATAAACACGCTCCATAAAATAAGTATTTAAGCATCAGAACATTGGTGTAGTAGATATGTCATTTTTCTGTCTACTTCTAGGTTGGGCGTTAAATCTAGCTTGGAGCCTGACAAAAGTTACACTCAAAGAAACACACAGATAATAGTCCCACTATTTGTTATCATAATTGATATTTTATTCCCCAAAGATAAAAAGAAGAACTTCCACGTAAATTTTCATGTGGAAATAAATATACAATAACATATATTCATTGGAATGCCCAAACCTAACTCACACTAAAAAGAAACTACAGTGTTAACAGCATGAACGAAATATTTGGAAAAATAGATCTTAAGAACATAATAAACTTTCTGAAAATGATTGGCGTCCGATCAACGGTTGCAGGCTTATAGACCTAAAAATTACCCACATACATTCTTGATATTTAAATTGATTGACTGTTGATTTCATCAGATAATTAAACTTGTATTGCTATACTCAATTACCAATAGAAGCAAAAACTAAAATGATATACAAATAGCTACACACATAACAACAAAGAAGAAATAAAACAAAAACGTCTTTGGCATGAAATAAGCCAATGGGTTGACATGCCATAAAACCCAACTAATCAATCAACCAAAAATTAATATACAGGGTGGCCCCAAACAAAACAAGATTTCGGTTCTGGTAGTCTGCATCAGTAATAGTATATATACAGAGTGACAAAAAAAACAGAATTTGGGTTTTGTTTTTGTTTTCTTGGCGGGGGGAGGGTCACCGAGTATAATTAGAATTTTACCTTTACCTAAAAGTCATTTTAATCAAAAGTTAATGATGAAAATCTTATTCCTTCTATAAATGGACTAAGTCTATTTTTGTCAGCTGAGGTTCCTACAAACCTCAGCAGACAAAAAAAAAAGATTTTGGTTCATCAGCTTTATAGGTGTCAACACAATACAAGAATGGTTATTACACATGAGAAAATTTACGATTTGCTCCAATGAAAATTTTCTGTAATTGAAGTCCAATAAAATCTCATAAACTTTCCGCCGAAATACACACAGACGTTAAAATGGCGGTAAATGTTACTTGAATAAAAAGAAAACTGTCGTCTAGGGAAAATCGCTACGGGCTAAACAGATGGCGATGAAGCGATAGAAAATGAAGAGAATATGATAATCCTTGTGCTTGTTTGGTCTTATTTCTAATCTTACAATGTTTACTTGATGAGTTTGGGCTTATATTATTGGCAATGCGCCCATTAAATGAAGATATTTGGACCCAGTAAGAGACCTTAATGGCGTCGATTGATTGGGGAAAGCGCCGTTTGAACTAACTAGAGTTTAATGGACACTCCATTTTCTTTTCATTACTAAATGTCTTCATTATATTTATTTAACGTGATGTTCAAGCATCAGAACATTGGCGTAATAGGTATGCTATTAACCTGCTTAATTCTATGAATATTTTAAGATTTATCTCATTGGTTTCCCAACCCTAAAGTCTTCTATTTTCCAGGGTCACATTCGTCATATTACAATTAGTTCTTTTAGGAAAAGAGTAAAACCATTATATCATGTTAGGAATGAGTCATTGATCTAGTGAAGACCGTTTTGTATACAGGCAGAATATTTGTGATTTAAAATTGCATGAAGGCTTACTTATTCATTTGACCTATCCAGAAACCACAATTAGTATTTATAAACTAGTTTTAGATAAAACGGCAATGATTTAGATATTTATTTATAACGTTTTATTGTCTTTTCCATATCATGTCTGCTCAAAGAATTGTATCATTTTACGCAAAAAATGTTCCGTAAAAGTGTTGCTTATACTTTATTTTACATATAAAATGTGGAAGAACTGTAATAAATTGTAAACACTTTAAATGCAAACAATAGGATTCATCACACTGGATATATAGATATATATATATATATATATATATATATATATACCAACCCCTTCACAAGAACAGGATGTGACACAAGGTCAATTTCTTACGCGTATTTTAACACTTTGCAAATCAGAATGTTTCTTCTCCTAGACTGCTTGCCTAACCAAGGTTAAAGATCCCAGCCTGTCCTACATAGCTGGAAGGAAAATAGTTGGATTCATACCTTTCCTAAGTATATTAGCACTATATGAAATGCAAACAGCCTCGTCCAGGATTTGAACTTTTCACGCTGTGTCCATTTTCTACGTGGGTACCAATTACACCACGTACCTTTACTGAAAATATAAGATGCACAACATTTGGCGGATTATTCAAAACACACCAGACGTCTAATTAGTTGACTTTTATGTTTGAATACGAAATACTTTTTGAGTAATCATTTCATTATCGAAACCCAAACTCACTAACTGTGTTTCTGTTTGAAAAATAAATTGCCCATATCATATATCAGAAAATTCTATCTATCTATCTATCTATCTCTCTCTCTCTCTCTCTCTCTATATATATATATATATATATATATATATATATATATATATATATATATATATATATATATTGATGATAATTGAATCATATTACCACGACCAGACAACTCGGCAAACACCATTTGCGACATCCGGAGCACTGAACAGCTGTTTCGACCTCCTTTGGTCTCATCAGCAGTGCATACCACAATCTCCACCACTAGAGATTGAACCAGCGGACCACAGCGTGAAGAGCGGGGACTCAACACACTGGGCCACCAGCCCATGCCACAAACGGAGAATGCCAAATCATCTAGTCAATGGTAACATTATTTCAAACTGCGCAGCCACCTAACCTGTATTGCCGTGTATCCCATCGCAGGATTACCAAGGGCAAGGTCACCCCCAGGACAACGACTTCCCAATTCGGGGCCGAATCTCTCAGACACAACCTAATGGGCAAAGGGTATATATTAAATTTGATAGAGGAATTATATATATAATTGATAATTGAATCATATTACCACGACCAGACAACTCGGCATGGCATGGGTTGGTGGCCCAATGTGTTGAGTTCCCGCACTTCACACTGTGGTCCACTGGTTCAATCTCTAGTGGCGGAGATTGTGGTATGCACTGCTGATGAGACCAAAGGAGGTCGAAACAGCTGTCCAGTGCTCCGGATGTCGCAAATGGTGTTTGCCGAGTTGTCTGGTCGTGGTAATATGATTCAATTATCAATTATATATATAATTCCTCTATCAATATATATATATATATATATATATATATATATATATATATATATATATATATATTAATAAATGAATAACAAAACTTTGAATTTGCTTCATGTAATAATTTATTTCAACTGCAACAAACTCATAACAGCATCTTCTGACGGAGCAAAAACATGGTTTTACGGAATTCTTTAACATATATATCTATGTTTCTAGGGTTTATCTATCTATCTACCTATCTATCTATTTCTCTCTCTCTCTCTCTATATATATATATATATATATATATATATATATATATATGTGTGTGTGTGTGTGTGTGTGTGTGTGTGTGTGTGTGTTCATAAAAAAGTTACTACCACGTTTTCATTGCAGTAGCATAAGTAGTTAATCCAAAAGGGCTCAATATATCCTGTAAAATATAGAGCATTAATAGTTGCAGAAAGTTTTTCTCTCTACCAAGATTTCGGTGTTCAAGGTACACCTTCTTCAGGAGAACTAAAAAATTATAGGAAGCTAATATTATATATACACGCTTGGTTTAGGATTATTGTTATTTATGTCTCCTAAAAATAAACTTTTGTCCCTAAAACTAAAACCTTTTCCTTTGAAATTAATGATTAGTTTACCATATGTTCACCGGAGAATGTAATTAGTGATCCTATCTATCAGCTGTGCTAATCCCTATCCTCTTTTTTTTATTCACTTTATTTATATCTTACTTGTTTGTACTTCTGAAATTCAAGTCTTCTGATAAATCTATTAAGGTATTTTTTAAATAATTAGTGCATGTATTATATTATATCTATATTAATCATAATAATACATTAATGAGTTATGCAATATATGCCTGCATTTCCCCAGGAATTCATCCTTTTTATTCAATATTTTTTTCTTATCCGGGAATCTAATTATCGCTAACTTTTCTTGTAAGCACGAAGAAAATGAATCTGTTAAACTTTGGCAAATATTTGATCTCTTTAATATTTCCCATTTAATAATAGGTGTTATATTTTGATGCTTTAAATTCCAAATATAGCTAGCTAAGGTTGTTACATTTTTTTGGTTAATATATATATATATATATATATATATATATATATATATATATATATATATATATATGAGCAAGATGGAATAAAAAATAATATAATTTTTTACATACTTAGCTTTTGTTTCGCTTCACCTTTCCTTTCTTATTCTTTCTCCCTCTCTTTCTTTTTTTATATGAAGAGAAATTTATAAAAAACATAAGCACGTCATTTCTGATAAAACTCTGATGATATTTGCTTTGAAATCGATTAGACATATATGTCTTTATTTTTTACGCATTGTATTGCTTCGAATTTTATTATTTTATAACATACTTAACAATGCTTCAAGCAAATTATTACTATATATATATATATATATATATATATATATATACGTGTATGTTAATTTCTGTCTATCCCAGTATGTTGTTATATATTTATATATCTATAGTTAAATCTTCCATATATATATATATATATATATATATATATATATATATATATATATATATACGACTATCTGTTTATATATTTCTCTATCTATTTATAAATATTAATAGGCTATATTAGTAATTAGATATGAACAGATACATATATAGAGTTAGAATATATGATCGGATTGAAATAGATAGATAAATAGATAAAAAACATTAATTTTCGTGTATATATTGATGATCTGTTTTAAATATAAAATATCTTTTTAGATTGCTTGAATGTCAATAATTTAATTCATTCTTTTTACAGATGGGCCCCTCGTAATTAAAGCCGACATTTTGATTAGATCTATGGGCCCAGTATCAGAACGCGACATGGTAAGTACGAAACATACATTATTTATTTATACTTTGGTACAAAACATATTTGAAAAGCAATGAAATGTGTCCCCTTTATTTTAATTACCCACAATACTAGTTTCATTGTTTCTTGCCGTTGCAATTCTTCAGGGAATTATTGCTTATCTACTTTTATTAATATCCGGGTTGTATCCCCTACGTAATGCCAGAACCTACCTGGCACAGTTTATGCTTGTTCAAATGCCTACACTTGTTTGTCAACTCAGATCGCGAGTTCAATATCTTCCCTGGGTCTCTACATTCTGATATTTTTAGTTTCTCTTGTAAACACAGCATACAGGGGTTTTCGTTTTCTTTTATGTGAAGGTGCCCTTTTTATGATTCTCCACTCTACCCCTGGATCTCTACCATGCTTTTCTTTTAGCTCCCACACATATTTTGCTAGTGTGGTTGCTTCTCTGTATTTTCTCTCCCTAAATGACAGCTTATGCTGTGATATCCTATGCTTTACAGGTTGCTGTAAATATATCTTACTTTCCTTTGTGGCTGGTGATTTTACCACTGCCTCATATATACTATATATATATATATATATATATATATATATATATGGAAAAATGTCCTGAATAGAATCATTCATACACCGAACTCATCTGTTCTTTTGGAAATATATATATATATAATATATATATATATATATATATATATATATATATATATATTTAGATGGATAAAAATGATTTTTTTGAATCACACATTACAAATGCATTTCTTTTCTTTACTCATTTTTCCTCATATAGTCGGATTCAATTCCCTTTCCATTCTTACATTATATATATATATATATATATATATATATATATATATATATATATTCGTTTTTTCATCAATTTTTAAGAGATGCAAAATTTGTCTTTTTCAGGCGGGGTGAACTCGTTTATATTTAATAGATTTATAAGATTAACACCTATATTTTTACGTGGATGTGAGGATAGAATAAAAATAATTAAGTTTTCTTAAAAAAGTAGTTTTATAATTGTATATTATGTGTGAAGTTTTTGAATAATGTAAACAAAAAAGAAAGATAGAAAATAGTTTTATAAATATTTTAGAGCAATAGCAAGAATGTAAATAATCCCAAGGCCAACGCTTTGTTGACAAAGAAAAACTCATGTAAGTAATACAAATATTCAATATAGGAATTCTTTACATACAACCTGAAATCATCCGATATTAATTTTAACTCAATGGTGACGTACGCATTACAATAGAAAATTATAAAAAAAGGCCTAAGTGTTGAAAGTTTCAGTAGGAGAGAGACACCCTCCAAACTTGACACAGTTGGAGAGAGGTCGTTGTCTGGACATATTACAAATGCATAAAACCAGGAATTTCTAGTTTTCGTTTCGTTTTCTCTCTCTCTCTCTCTCTCTCTCTCTCTCTCTCTCTCTCTCTCTCTCTCTCTCTCTCTCTCTCTCTCTCTCAACACACTCAATCACAGACTTTAGTTTATCAAAACTGCTAGAATTTTGACACATTAAAACTGCTAGAATTTTGACACATTAAAACGAAAACTAGCAGTGACAAACATAAACAATACATACGCACCTTGGACACACAACTACCTACACACGGTCCTCAACACCGTTCAACTCTTAACATCCTGTTGGGAATTTTCTAAGTCCAGAGCCCAATTCCTATAACCATTTATCAAAAATGGGTAAGAATGGCTGTTTCATTAAAAGTTACCTGTTATTTCCCTTAAATTAAAGACTTCTAAATATGTGTAATATTATATTTAAACAAAGGCGATCATCTTGGGTAGATTAGGAAAATGAATGTGACTTCCGGCCGGGTGGAATGAGGTGGTATAGGATGTTAAGAGTTAAAGAACAATTGATTATACCAAGGGTATATTATGTATATAAAGTTGTTTCTTGTATCAATTTTTTTTTTTCTTTTGTTTTCTACGGAAACCACATTTCCGTAGTTTTAAAGTTATGGGGGGAACCGTTATTTGAATTTTTTCTTCAACCCAAAAACACATTACTCATACCAACAGGACCCCCACAGATTCTACTACTAATAGATTTAGTGCATTGAAAATTTGGACTGCATCGATATAAGTCTCTAATTTCAAGCAGATCACATTGAAAAACAGTGACGATGCCATTTGACTGACAGCTTGAACTAACCGCTTTTAATATTGGGCAATGTCTGCATAAAAAAAAACAGAATTAGATTATAGCATGGGTCAAAGGTAGTCAAGAGGGAGAGAGAGAGAGAGAGGGGGGGTGAAATTGAGAGAGAGAGAGTGAGTGAGTGAGTGAGTGTTAGATGTTTTCCAACTGCTAAAAACAGCAATTCAAGGATTCATTTCAATTTAGCCCCACCCCTCCTATTGTCTTTGTTAATCGAATCAGAGCAAATAAAAGTAAAATTAAAAGAAAAATGTTATATTATTTTTTCCTCATGATCGAATATCAGTTTTACGTTTTTTTTAACCTTCCACCCCTGAATGTCAATTTGTGATCGATGAAAATGGCATTGATATAAGTGAAAGGGCGGGTAGGGTGGTCATATTGATGAGTTGATAACGTGGGGCAAGTTAATTTGGGTGGAGATTCAAAATGGGAATGTAGATGTGGGAGAGGGTGATGATGTGGGCGTAGATGCTTATATAGAAGGCACCGTGAATTGGACAAAAGAATAAATATTAATTTAGTGCGTTTAGAATGAGAATGCATCTCCGCCTAGATTGGCACTAAGCAGGGCCATGCTGGCGTATTTTGTATAAGCAAAGATTGATTGATAGAAACGAACTGTCTAAAATAAATAGATATGGAGAGACTGAGATAGATAGATAGATAGATCGATAGATAGACAAATAGATATGAAAAGACTTGGATAGATAGATAGATAGATAGATAGATGTGAACATAGAGTGATAAATAGATAGATACTAATCCTAGCTTTGTCTGGTGCTCAAGGAAGAAGACTATGTAGCCCCAATCGTACAAAGGAAAAGCCTGTTTGTTTTGAAAATCATCATTCAATACACCTACTCCACCGCAGGCAGGATGTGACACAATGTCAATTTTAAGTGACGATTAACGTTACACAAGTACGCCTCCTCAATATATAAAAATATAAGTTTATATTACATGAGCGTATCTCTTTTGGAGAATTTATTAATATCTATCTATCTATCTATCTATCTCGCTCTCTCTCTCTCTCTCTCTCTATACATATATATATATATATATATATATATATATATATATATATATATATATATATATATTTCAGTCATCCACAGGCACGAGTTTTGAAGAGAGAGAGAGAGAGAGAGAGAAAGAGAGAGAGAGAGAGAGATCAATGGTCGGAATTTTTTGTCTTTAATCTCCACCCCCAAGAAATTCTACCCATTGTACCTGTTGGGTGCATCCAATAACAAAACAATCTGTAATCCTAGAATTTTTATTTCATAATTATCATATGTTTATGGCATTTCGTTTTACAAATTCCACTCGACATAAAATCACTTTTACAAAGTAAACACGAAAAAGCTTCGATTGAAATTGATATTGATAGTAATCGTAATAATACCAAGTAACTATTTATTAAACACGGTTTTATTAAAACCGGTATGCAAATTAGTCACACCAAATACTATGCAAACATCTATTTTGTAATGATGTATAACGCACATCGAAGGATTTTAAGCACATTAATAACATGGGCCTTTCGGGGCCTGTGTCTTTTAATGAAATTAACAGCGTCGATCCCAGGGGGCTATCCACCCAGGCAACACCTACCCCCTCGATTGAAAGGGGCAGGGCTGGGTTTATTGCCCAGCGCCTGAGGCGCCCCCACGAGGGGGAATGCCGACGGTATCGACGATTTTTTGTGTCTACCACCTATGAGCTTCGGCTTGTGGGTGGGTCCACTTAAAAATGTCCTTGTGTCACGCCCTCATAAGTGGGATGAGAGGCAAATACTTTAATAATATGGGCTGTTTTGAGGCAAATCTATCTAAGCTAGAGACATTGTTATTAATAAGATGCTGATTAAGATCAAATAATGATTATTTAATAACCATTGAGAATATAACACAAATAACTAAGAGGATTTTGGCGTTGGGGCTGACGTAGTTTCGATTATAGTCATAGTTCTTAATTTATTTAAGGTTCTCTTAAATTAATCGCACCAAGTCTGTGGATAAACTAAATTAATAATTCTATAAGGAATTCTTCTTTTAAAGATCGCGGATGTAGTGAGCAGGGGAGAGAGAATGTAATGAGATTAGTTCATTGAAATTGGCAGAAAATAATGAAAATCTAATTCTTTAAAAATTTGACCTGATTCTTTTGTAGGTTAGGGTAATAATGACTAATTCTGTAGACAATACTGAGCTTGAAGATCCAGAATGTGTTATGTACTGGTGTTTTCACAGTACCAAATCTATATAACGTTGCATACCTTTCTTACTTCTTACTCTGGTCGTATTTTCTTCTGGCCGGCTTTGGTTGTATCTTCTTGGCTTGGTCTAGCGTCTGGTGTTGACTTTCTTGGGGACATCGGGTCTGGTTTCTGTTAGGGATCACTCCTTATCAGAAGCCCTGTGTTATTGTTAGTTTTTAGATAATAAACACAAGACTTCGATTTACGTTGATGTTACTTTATTTGTAAATCCCCATCTGTTGCGGGAGCTGCTAACTGCTGAGCGCTTGCAAGCGCTGTCAGCTGTACTAATCGCGGCCTCTGTGCTTTGCTCTCAGGGGCTCTGTCTTTCTGTACTCTTGTTTTCTACTTCATATTCTTTACTACTTTTGGTAGTTGCTATGTCGAACTATGGCCAAGCCTGAAAACAGGCATATCAGATCTAGAGCACCTATTTTCAAAAATGACTCAGCAAACCAGCTTCTTGTTTGGAAATCCGTATGGCTAAAAACACACAGGTCAGGACTGAACTTGCTATTCACGAGACTAACCTCTGTTATTTTCCTAGCTTAATGGCTATAAATTGCTCCTTGAGTAGGGATAACTTTTGAGTAGTTAAGTAAGAAAACGCCAGTCAGTCGCTGGATGGTAAAGTGAAGGTCCGCCTGCGCCAGCTTAGCACTAGACCAGTGATCAGTCCGTTCTTTCCCCTTATAAAGACGTTACCTGCTGAAAAGTTAGTTTAAGCCCAAAAGACATAGTTTTCTATACATCTACAGTCGAAAGGGCGTCTTGCTTCGTCGTTCAATTGGGTATGACGCCCGTGGTGTAATAGTTACCGTCGTAGGAAATGGAAACAGCGAGACGAGTTCAAATCCAGGACGCGGCTGTTGTTGTATACTCTCCTTACTTCTAGCGTCTGGACTTCGTCTTGGGAACTACGTGTCTGGTCTTCCATTGGGGATTTCTCTTTATCAGAAGCCCTGTGTCATCGGTAGTTTTTAGATAATAACCCAAGACTTCGCTTTGCTTTAGATAATATTTTATTCCGAAATCCCCACCAGACTACCTGCGCAGATTGAGTCGGTCGTGGTTTGGCCGATACTGAACTAAAACTCTCTTTCTTATCTAAACCGGAAGAGGGTCTTCTCCACCGATTCTCACGATATCCACCGGAAGGATCAGGATGAGGTCAACCCGTGTCACTCAATCCTTCAAGGCCGCTGGCTGCAAATTATAACAGCCATTTTGGTTTCTACACTAATGGTACATAAGTGTTAGGAATCTAATAATTATGTAACATGTTTACATTTCACATAACACTAATACCCTTTGGAAAGGTTTGAATTCAACTATTCTTCTTCCAGCTATGGGTAAATAGTAGTGCAGGCTGGGCTCTTTAACCTTTGTATGACAACCGGTATAGGAGAAGGAAGACTCTAAATTCAAACAAAAGGTACTCTCTTCTCGATAGTCAAAACTACTTTGACAGCACCTCCTCTCTTCTCCTAATAAAACACATTTAAGAGATTTCATTGTCCATCTTCTCAGTATATACATAACTATGTTCATAAATTTTAATACGTTCATACCTACATATGTACATCCTCGCACACGCATACGGAAGAAAGTAGTAAATGTAAACCCGTTATTATTGAGCGAAATAAATAAAATAAAAAACTGGTACAAAGGCGAACCCTCTCGACATGCGCTGCCCCCCTTTTTTTTAACGGAACACATTCCATTTCAAGATGGAAAAACATCAATGAAATTCTACTGGAAGCCAATTTCTCTTTCTCAACTGGTGCTGTGTGCATGTTTCACTATCTGAATGACTGACCACTCAGTCAATCGGTTCGAATCACCGAATGAATCAATCAAATAACAAATATGTCGGATAAGATGAAAGAAGAATCACCGCCATTGCCTCATGGGAAATCAGATGAAAAGGATGCAAAACAAACCGGCATGTTGGGCGCGAACTTCCGGTTTTCCTGTTTCAGTTTGTCCATGTTTTATCTTCTGATATCAATGAGCTTCTTTTTTTCTTTTTTTTTTTTTTTTTTTTTTTTTTTCTTCTTTTTTTTCCTTTTTTTGGAGGAAATGTGGGAAGAATAAACGACAACAAAGTGGCATAAAAGAAAATCTTCAAATGGTCGCTGTTTACACTGAGCACAAATTATTCTTACTTAAAAGAGGCTCATGAAACAAACGCTAAACTCTGAACTTTTTATTGATCATCAATTTCGACAAATAGATTTTCTTATACTTCAATTAAAACTTAATCAAATTCAGGTGTGTATATATATACCTGATATATATATATATATACCTGATATATATATATACCTATATATATATATATATATATATATATATATATATTACCTACCCCTCCGCACGAGCAGGATGCGACACCTTGGTCAATTTCTTAAACGGAATTTAACAGGTTTGAATTCAGAGTTTTTCTTCTCCTAGACTGGTTGCCTAACCAAGATTAAAGAACCCAGTATTCCCTACTATTTACCATAGCTGGAGGGAGAGTAGGATTCATACCTTTCCCAATGGTATTAGCGCTAAGGAAATGCAATTACCATGTCCAGGATTTGAACTCGAGGCGACGAGTCCATTTTCCATTTTCCATGACCTTAACCATTACACCACGCGCTTCCTTTATATATATATATATATATTGTAATACAGGTACAAGTGATAACCTACTCGAGTTTCACCATAAGGATCTTCTGGGTTAAATCCACTGGATTAATTAAGATATTGATTAATTGCAGTCGATTACACGTGTGTGTTTTTCGCGATAAACAGTTCGTTATCACGAAAAGCACACATTGACATTGACATTTTCTCGATTTGTTTAGCCTTACATTGAAACATATATGCCCGCCTAAATTCATTAATTATTAACTAATTAATTTTCAAAATTAGGTACGACTTCAATTAACTACATATCAATATATATATATATATATATATATATATATATATATATATATATATATATGAAAAATAGATGGAAATTAATCCGACAGAATGAAATTTAACATTTTGAAAAAACATATGATGTTTGTTATGTGATTGCTGACAGATCTGTTTCGACCAAATCGATAAGTTGGTCTTCATCAAAGAGCGACATAGATGGGAAGAAAGATATCCGTTAAAAGACTGTTTACAAAAAACGAACGCTGAATTCAAACGCTGAAATTTTGAAAAATGCATATTCCGTTTTAAAAAATTAAAATAAATTTCATTATTAATTTTTAAATAAAATAAATTTTACTTTTAATTTTCAAAAATCAGAAGCATTATATAAAAAAACGGAACATGCATTTTTCAAAATTTCAGCGTTTGAATTCAGCGTTCGTTTTTTGTAAACAGTTTGAATTCAGCGTTCGTTTTTTGTAAACAGTCTTTTAACGGATATCTTTCTTCCCATCTATGTCGCTCTTTGATGAAGACCAACTTATCGATTTGGTCGAAACAGATCTGTCAGCAATCACATAACAAACATCATATGTTTTTTTCAAAATGTTAAATTTCATATATATATATATATATATATATATATATATATATATATATATATATATACATTTCTCTCTGTCTGTCTGTGTAAGTATATGGAAAACAAAAAGGTCAACTACTGGATAATATTTTTTATATAGAAGCCGACATTATAATGTTTCACAACGAAGAAGTCCAAATAAATGATTTTCTGAATTTCTACACTGGAGTTTTTTTTTAACAAATTCCACACATATTTGGCCGATTGTCATTACGTTCGTTGTTTTTTTATACAACGTTTCAACCGTTTTATTTCGTATCCCAGAAAAAGGTCTAAAACATAATCAGTCAAAGTGTAGACTTACAAAACAAAGCTCGTCCGAAAAACTTATGGGGAAAATTAAAATACACCATTTAGACAATTAAGACAATATAGGAAGACCAAAGAGTTTATTGGTTTTTGTTGAACACAAAACAAAGCCAAAGACAAAAATCTAGAAATCAATATAAATAAGACTAGCAAAATAAAAAGACACCCTCCGGGCGATGTAAAAATAATTTTTTGAAAGATATTGCCTGAGGGGATGGGAGCTAAAAATTCAATGTCATAGAGTGTGTACCTTAAGTATGTAAAATCATCAAATTTATTAAAGGAGTAAAAAAAAAAAAGAAAGAAAGAAAGAAAGACAATTTGAAATGGAAACAGTTCCGATAACTTTAAATATCATATTAGAATAAAACAAGCTATATATAAATATATAACACCGGGCATCTATTTATTGAAACAATGATGATTGTCTAACGTTGCATGCTCACATTTTGAGTATATTTATTCTATGTTATGACGTTGGATTATGTGTTGGGTAATGTGACGTAAGCAGTGACACAGTTTTTGTTACAGACACAAACCGGAAGCGAATCTCCATTATTGATAGTTATTACTCCATTACTAAATTACAAAATTATTTCGATAATTTCATTCAATTAAATTTGGGTCAATTTCGGTCAATTTCACAAAGTTCCGGGTTCGATGCTGGATCTCACCTACTCAGCGCATGAGTAGCACAGTTCGGATCTGTGTGGATAAGTCGGAAGCTGAAGGTATGTGTAGTGTTCCACCTCAGACGCAAATAGAATTTCCTGGTCTAGCGCTAGCTAAAAGTGGATAGACTCCGACATTGTCTGGTTGATATCGACAGTAGTTCACTGCACGGACTTTACTTACTTTTAGTGCAGCTATGGAAAGCCCATAAAAAGAGAGTATTATGGGATAAGATGTTGAATGGATTGCTCCCAAGTGCTCTTTAGATTTATTTTAAGTAGGAAAATACAGGATGTAAATGGTGACTCCATAATTGCTGTATTGTAACTTTAGGCATCTTCCTCCAATGTCTGTTGATGACTATAAACTATAAGATATTGTGGATACGCGTGGTGTAATGGTTACAGTCATAGGAAATGGACATGGTGAGACGAATCTAATTCCTGGACGAAGCTGTTTGCATTTCACATAACGCTTATACCCTTGGGAAAGATATGAATCCAACAATTATCCCTTCAGGTATGGAAAAAGAAAACACTGAATTCAAGCCTGTTAAACCCCGCTTAAGAAATTGACCTTGTGTCACATCCTACTTCTGAGAAGGGGTTGATAAATCTATTAATAACAGAGATTCGCTTCCGGTTTTTGTCTGTAACAAAAATTACGTCACTGCTTACGTCACATTACCCAAAATCGTCATAACATAGAATAAATACACTCAAAATTTGAACATGCAACATTAGATAGTCCTCATTGTTTTTTAAAACAAGTTTTAATAAATACATGAATGGTATTATATATCTATATATAGTTTGTTTTATTTTAATACATATTTAAAGTTTACATTTCAAATTGTCTTATTTTTTAATCCTTTAATGAATTTGATGATTTTACTTACTTAGGGTACAAACTCGCTGACATTTAATTTTTGAATACTCCCACCCCTCAGGCAATATGTTTCAAAAATTTAATTTTACATCGCCCGTAGGGTGTTTTTTATTTTGTACTAGTATGTATAAGATAGCTATAAAATAGCTACCAAAAAGTAGCAATCTATTAAACTACGTTCAATGCGCTGGTATTATAGATAGGAAACCTACTTTTGAAGAGTCAGCCAACAGACATCTTAGAAAATACTCTAAAATAGAATTAAATGAAAGATTTAAAAAAAAAGCAGGTTGTAATTTTGGGGTATTAAAGAAGAATTTCGGACAATTTTTTTATAATTCTTTTTATTTACGATATAATACTAAAACGGTCACCCATGCAGTGCTGAGCAGAAATAATGTTGCTTAACTATATAAAACGACTTTTATTTTTTTTTTGTGACACATGACTGATATTTTTAACCTTATTATCTGATAGAATTGTTTAAAAGAAAATTTTTGTTGATATAGTTTAAAATCAACTGACAGAATCGCTTGAACCAATGATAAGCTAGTGAGACAATCAATCCTTTTGATCCTATGACCTCATACATAACAGAATGAATATAAAAAAATATCACGACTTTTTCTCGCACAAATGTTCGTCATTTATCAGTCGCAGCAATATGTAGTAGACAATCGTCTTGTTAACATTACGGAAGCACCACAAGCCAAATATAATTGCTATTCATATATTGATGTCACTTTGCCCTTTACCGCCCTGGAAAAACAATAGGATAAATAATTAAGAGTTTTTAAATGTGGCACAATGCCAACAATTCTGTGAGAAGTAAGGAAAATAAATAGTCGAATGTTTTCATGAGAAATAGTTGTTTAACGTTCTTGATTTTCTTTATTGAGAAATAGAAAGAAAACGTATTTGTTTTGGTTTTACAACTTGTAAACTATGTAGCTGTTTTAACACTTCATTCACAAAACTTGAGTGAGAAGAATGTTGGTATTTATTTTCAAGAGGGATGTCGAGAACTATTATAATATACTGTGATAAATAGTCAAACAGAGATAGATATGCAAGGATGGATAGATATATAGGCACAGACAGACAGACAGATAGATAGATAGATAGATAGATAGATAGATAGATAGATAGATAGATAGATAGATATAGAAATATCATGAGATAGATAGATGTGAACAGAATGAAATTGATAGATAGGAACAGACTAAGATAGATAGATAGATAGATAGATAGATAGATAGATAGATAGATAGATAGATAGATAGATAGGCACAGCCAGACAGATAGATAGATAGATAGATAGATAGATAGATAGATAGGAATAGCATGAGATAGATAGATGTGAACAGAATGAAATTGATAGATAGGAACAGACTAAGATAGATAGATAGAAAGATAGATAGGCACAAACAGACAGACAGATAGATAGATAGATAGATAGATAGATAGATAGATAGATAGAAATATTATGAGATAGATAGATGTGAACAGAATGAAATTGATAGATAGGAACAGACTAAGATAGATAGATAGATAGGCACAGACATATAGATAGATAGATAGATAGATAGATAGATAGATAGATAGATAGATATGAATAGCATGAGATAGATACATGTGAAGAGAATGAAATTGATAGATAGGAACATACTAAGATAGATAGATAGATAGATAGATGTGAGAAAGAAATATAGTAATATTATTGAATGGTAATCAAAATATGTAGTGATATATTTTATTCTAATTTACCAAATGTCTTCCTTTTTTTCATCTGTCCTTCATTGGAAACATTGCAAACAACTTTTCTGTCGTTCTGAGATCTAAGAGTTTTAACATATTAGATTCTGAAAATCCCAACCTATTTTAAGTTCTGAAAGAAGATTACAATTTACAATTCAAGTATAATATTAATTGAACTCTTGATTTTTGTCTGTCAGTTTTAATAAAGCGAATCTTTATCTTTTTGTTTAACCATATAAAGAAGACATCTAGCTAAAAATATCCTAGCCAGAAACAAAAGTTATGATATTTTATTCCTCAACATTTTTTTGTAACCTTTTCCAGTCACTGGAAAATTAATACTTAATTAAATCTATTAACACGATGTTAATAAATTGTTTGTCATCGTCAATGCAACAAATATAAATATTTGTACCTTTGTAACTTATAATCTCTTGGACTGATAAGTCCGCACAAAATTCATGGTATATAAAATCGTTTGAGAAGTTTTATTTGATTTAAATCAAATACAATACAACAGTTCACTGGAGAACAACTTTAAATGATGTATGATTCAATTAAAAGAAATCAATTACATCTTATAAGAACCAAACTCCTTGGTTATGCCTTATACAGACATGGAAGCGCCTGGTGTAATGGTTAGTCATGGGAAATAGTAGGGCAGACTGGGCTCTTTAACCTTGGTTAGGCAACCGGTCTAGGAGAAGGAGAATTCAAACATGTTGTCCTCCGCTTAAACATTGACCTTGTGTCACATCTGTTGAATTATATTGATATAAGGCATGGGGCAAATGGTCACTCCTAAATATAGACTCGTTGACTACCACGTGACCTGGGGTAGATTTCTATTGTCCAATCACTGGCACTGCTGCTGCTGCTTCTGCTGTATTAATAGAGGCACCATTCTAAACTTATGTCATTGACACTTGGATTCTCTTGGACGTAGGACTTACAAAGAATACTCTAAAACCGGATTCTTATTGGCTTGCATCTTATTACATCTGGAATTAAGAATGCCGACCAGATACTTAACAACATCCTACCCGTGCGGAGGGGTTGGTAAATATATATACAGACATTGTTTCAATTTATGAGAAGTCATAAATTGTGAACGTACCTGTAAGTTAGAATATTCAAATTAAAGTCTGTTTGAATTTAAATCAAGTCCCTGTGAAAAGTTACCGGCAATGGACGTTTAATGACCATGACCCCTTGAAAAGCGCGCGATTGGGTGCCATTAAAATATAGTTATTCCGAGGCGACCTAGCTTTCAGAGAGTTCAGACGTCATTGTTGACTCTGACAGAATCAATCTCTCCTGCGGCAGAATCAATTTTGGGGTAAATAAAACTTGATCAAGTAAAACCAAGTGTTGTAGTTAATTCAATCTAAAGACAATGTTGAGCCCAGCCAGAACAACGAAGAACAGAAGATCAACACTCAGCAGAAGCCCTTAATAGAAGTCAACCAGATAACATGGCGGCCGACAATATAGAACCACTAGACGACCGAAGTAGAGTCAACAATCAGAGAAAGAGTAAGAATTGTACCAAGATCTACCATCGTTAAATCTAATATGTCTCTCTGTATCTCTCTATTGTATACGAGAACTCTCTCGATTATATACCCGAGTATGTTAGAAGGGTATATATGACTATACAACAACACTAATTCAACATTTTGTCCCTAAAGCGAGATTTCAACTAGTATCTATTATGATATTTATACACATGGAATAAATTTATGATAAAGTTATTTTTATGTTTTACGAATAAAGCATATTATTTAATTACTGGGACTATTTAGTTTACAACTGATTAGATTTTGGAATGGTTGTATTTACACATTTCTATCCAATACTAATAAATTTTATTTCAAAGTAAAAAAAACAAAAAAAACAAATAGGTTAAATCAAACTTAACGGACCTAAATTCCACCACCGTATGTTACCCCGCCGAAAGAAAAAAATACCAAAAATCAGGGAATTAACCGAATTTAATATCCTTTTCAGTGTTGATATATTGATAAATAAAAGATATAATGCATGTTATTTTATTTTAAAACTTTTACATTTTTTCAGGTCAGTTAATTTGAACCACGTATCTTTGTGGCGTAACACATATTCTCAAAGATACGTTGTTCAAAGTTAACTGACCTGAAAAAATGTAAAAGTTTTTAAATAAAATAACTGGTGAATTATATATTTATTCATTAATATATCAACACTGAAAGTTTCATTGAATTCGGTTTATTCCCTGATAATTGTTTTTTTTTCTTTCAGTTGCTTGACATACGAGGGAGGAATTTAGGTCTGTCAAGTTCGATTTAACCAACAAATATATGAATAAAACAAAGTTTACAGAAAACTTTGAAAAATCGGTTAAATCTACATAAAAGCATCCGAATCAGATTGGAATTTATCATTACAAAAAATATTTCCCCCAATAGATTTAGGCATAAATAACGGCAGATGAAAATGCGGTTTATAAAGTCTGTGTAAAAATTGCCTAAAAAAAGGCAAGAAGTAAAACGTCGAGCGTCACGATTTGCAGTGAGTTCAATGGATGATCTTTAAAAAGCCACGAAAAATACTTTTCACAAAATATAGTCGACTTGAAAACGTCAAGAGCTACAACCATTACTTATCCATACATTACTTTCATATCATAAAAAAGATAATAAAATCTAATCCAACGGTACAGAAAATCCCCAAATCAAAATAAACTCGATCACTTTTCAAAGTTTAAAATTGCTGAATTTACCTAACTCCAGCAAAGTATTTTTTTTTTAAATCTCTGAGTCTGCTCGGTGGCTAACCTATTGCGTTTATTTAACTTTGATCCAGAATATTGTATGTTGATATTTAAAAAAAAACAGTTGAATATTACAGTAGGAAAGTAATAAAGAAATTTACAAAAAAAATGATGACCGATCAACAGAAAACATTTAGTGCAGGTCAACAAAAAATAAACAAATAGATTCAACACACAGATAGGGTAAAAGAGACAGTGTGACGGCTATCCTTTGTTGTATTTGAAGTTGATGAAAGACTACTAAATCTCAGGAATTTTAGGCTAACATAAGTTAAACAGTTGGAAAAAGAAGGGGAACAATACGGGAGACCGACCGTAAGGAAAGCGCATGGACGTTTTAATTGGAAGAAGGCGTGAACACAAAATGTGCGTTATTGTTCAGACCGGAAGACAATTGGCCACGTGAAGCTATGTGGGTATTCTGAATGCGATATAACCAGTCCGAAATTTTAGCTAATGTAGTTCGTTAGAAATTGGGACTAGAGTCGGTTAGAGAGTCACTTAGTTGAGGTTAAGTGCCTATTCGAGGAGATGTGTAGATATTTCAGCTCCCCCCACCCCATGAACTTGTGGGTCGAATGTATCCTGAAAAATAGATAAAAGTTATAGCAGTTAAGTAATATGTCTGTGTTATTACTAAATATAGCAGAACGAAATGGAATTCAGCGTGGAGATGATACGAGCTAAAGGTGAAACAGAAACGTCGATTCAATGCCGTGCCTAAGAGGATGACTATGACATATATCGATGTAGTGCCCGGATATATATATATATATATATATATATATATAGAGAGAGAGAGAGAGAGAGAGAGAGAGAGAGAGAGAGATATGTTACAATTTATGGGTGTCATAAATTGTTAGCAGACCCTATAAGATAGAAATTAAAAACAGGTCTCTCATAATTGAGATCAGGAGAGCTAGTGGAAATTTACCACTGACTGTTAATAACCCTTGACCCCAGAGGTACGAATCTCACGCACCATGAGAAACACGTGATTTAGTTTAGAGAATCAGATTACAATGACTAAAGTCAGCCCAAAAGAAGCCCTTAGTTAGAAGAATCAGTCAGCAACTAGACAACAAGATGACAACCGGGGAAGATGTGAAAAGAATCAGCAAGAACCAGAACAACTAGAGAAATGAAGTAATAAAGTAAGACCATCTCCTCTCCAAGTAAGTCTCTAATCTGCCCCCCCTCTTTCTCTTTCTCTCTCTCTCATTCACTGTTTATATACCCGATGGGCTATACAACATATATATATAGAGAGATATAGATATAGATACATAGATAGATAGATAGATTGATTGATTTCGTGGCTATGCAATACAGTCTGACTTGGGTGATCGTTGGAATATAATTTTCTTTGCTAATCACGTGGCCTGTGCCAGACTATGTTAAACTTGGTAAGATTAATTTTGGTATATATTCATACAATAATTCGTACAATAATCTTTAAAAGATGGGAGCTGCACACGAATGCTGCGTACTGTCTTAAACAAATCGTGGAAACAGCATCTCATAAAAAGCAGCTGTACAGCCATTCGCCCCTATCACACAAACCACCCGAGTTAGACGAACAATGATTGCTGGAAGAAGATCTCCTGCACATGAACACACCAGAGTGAGTCGTCCAATAAGGACCTACATCAATCAGCTCTCTGCGGATTCTGGATGTTGCATAAAGGACCTCCTGGGGACGATGACCAATAGTAACGGTTGGCGAGAGATAGTCATGCCAACACGAGATGATGATGATGATGATGATAAACGGTTTGTAAAATATTTAACGACTGCTTTTAACGAATCAAACTAGAGAGAAAAGGATTTTTTAATTCATTAGTTCAGATCAGGAACCACATGGTTCCAGGTTCAATACCGGCCCTCACCAACTCAGCGAATGAGTAGCACAGGGGTCTGTGCGGTAAACCGAGGAGCTGATGGTACGCCAAAACAATCTCCTTGGTCTAGCGCTAGGGGAAAGGAAATAGACTCCCTCGTTGCTTGGCTGATACCGACTTTAGGCCAACCCGACAACTTAACTTTATCACTTTACAAATTCTAGACGTTCATTTTTTGTTTGGACAGAACAATAAATAAAGTCACCTAATTTCAACCGATTGGAAGCAGTACTGCGAGTTCGATCCGCACTGAGTGAACTGCTATGGTTGTTTTCTAATAAACTCGTCTAAATGTAGCAAATTACCTTGCCTAGCGTCATGTCATGATATGGAATTGTTGTCTCAAAGACCAAATTGATATTGCACTAATTTTGATTCTCATTAGTTTTGACCTTGTGCCAGCCTATGCTTAAATTACGCCAATAAATTTCAAACACGAATATGATCTATAAAACAAATTTTGTTTAAATTTTTCTTTTAACTTTTGAATTAGATGAAAACACAGCAATCTATTTTCCAAAACTTTATTGGAAATTTTCTATGTTGTAAATAACTTAAAAGTTTTGAATAATTCGCTTTCACATCAGCAAACAGCGTGATGCCATGAGATTTGCGTTTTGCTTCTTTACGAGTTTTCAATTGGGATTTTCACAGCTTGTGATCGGCATTTAAGAGTAAGAGGTGAGATCTCTTTTGAAGATGTCGGATCACAGCGGATTCAGTATTGAATCTTTTCACTTGAAATTCCCCTCTTTTATTCCGACCAGATAAAGAATTTGGCAGAATTCCTGCTGAAAATATACATTAGTTTATTTGTCTTTGGTACATCAGGAATGGCATAGATGTATATCCATGTCTATGTTTACAAGGCTTTATATAGATAGATAGATAGATAGATAGATAGATAGGAACAGGCTAAGATAGATAGATAGATAGATAGATAGATAGATAGATAGTTTTATATTCTGATTTTACAATTCAAAAGCCTTCTTTATTGTTACACATAGAGTAACACAATCCTCCTTCGATTTCTGTACCCGTGTCCGTTTGCATGTGCGTGAGTACCATACAAGGTAACTGAAGTAAATATATATTCCATGTTCAAGCATATATATATATATATATATATATATGTATGTATGTAT
>CM042138.1:54000045-54035045 GCA_023376005.1 Doryteuthis pealeii
AAAGAAAGAAAGAAAGAGGGAATGGAAGGAAAAAGACAAAAAGAGAATTAGAGGAAGTGAGCTTAAGAAAGAAGAAAGAAAGAAAGAAAGAAAGAAAGAAAGAAAAAAAAGCAAAGAAAAAATAAAAGTGAAAGAAGAGAAAGAAGAAAGAAGAGAAGAAAGAAGAAAAGAAGGGAAATAGTAAAAGAAGAAAGAGAAAGAGGGGAAGAGAGCTTAAGAAAGAAAGAAGAAAGAAAGAAAGAAAGAAAGAAAGCAAAGAAAAAATAAAAAGTGAAAGAAAGAAGAGAAGAAAGAAGAAAGAAGAAAGAAGGGAAATAGTAAAAAGAAGAAAAAGAGAAAGAGGGAAGAGAGCTTAAGAAAGAAAGAAAGAAAGAAAGAAAGAAAGAAAAGCAAAGAAAAAAAGAAAGAGTGAAAGAAAGAAAGAAAGAAAGAAAGAAGAAGGAAAGAAGAAAGAAAAAAGAACAAAAAGAGGGAATGGAAGGAAAAAGACAAAAAGAGAATTAGAGGAAGTGAGCTTAAGAAAGAAAGAAAGAAAGAAAGAAAGAAAGAAAAGCAAAGAAAAAATAAAAAGTGAAAGAAAGAAAGAAAGAAGAAAGAAAGAAAGAAGGGAAATAGTAAAAAGAAGAAAAAGAGAAAGAGGGGAAGAGAGCTTAAGAAAGAAAGAAAGAAAGAAAGAAAGAAAGAAAGAAAAGCAAAGAAAAAAGAAAGAGTGAAAGAAAGAAAGAAAGAAAGAAAGAAAGAAAGAAGGAAAGAAGAAAGAAAGAAAGAAAGAAAGAAAGAAAGAAAGAAAGAAAGAAATAGTGAAAGAGAGAAAAAGATAGAAAAGAGAAATAGAACTTGAAAAAGAAAGAAAGAAAGAAAGAAAGAGATGGTGTGTTAACAAATTTCAACTAATATATTTCTGTTTCTTGGACGATGTCATCTTTATTGTAAAGGCATACTTCTAGGTCATCGATGATGAAAGAACGGCCTCACGATTAATGGCTCACGAAATTTGCATGCTAATCACCGTTCAATCCTGACGCTGGCAATAAGCCAAATGGGCACTCCCTCCTCAAAATACCTCCCGTGGCAGAAGCACAGGCAACAAACAACCCCTGAGTCGGTTATAGCCACAATCATTCAGAATAAACATTGAAATGAAATGACAGATTTGAGTATCATGACCGGTATATGCTACCCTTATAATCAACATAGGGGATCGGGTCATCTTCCTGTGAATGCCTGTTCTAAATTCAGATACATCGAAAGGACCCCTCTATTGTTGGATTTAATCCTTGGGATAAGAAAAATTGTCACTTCTACATATAGACTTTACCAAAACTTGAAGAAGCAGCAGGAGCAAGCAACATCCGGTAAAAATTGGTCGGTGGAATGGCAGGACGAAAAATATCATTCACTGCCACCGGACTATCAATGCCAAGAAGGGTGGCTGACTTATCTCTCGACTGGAGGCTACTAAAGACTTGGATTAACCGTGATTCTTCTGTAACGTAGCGGCGTCGTCACGGTACCAAATAGATATATTTGTTGCATAGTGCCTTTTCTTGGACGGCACTAAATATCTATTATGTTATATACCTCTTTTATTCTTCTGGCCGGATCTGGTATATCTTCTATCGTCTATCTTGGTCTGGTCTTTCTTATCTGGGTTCCGTGTCTGGTTTCTGCTGGGGAGCGTTCCTTAGCAGAAGCCTTGTGCTATTGTTAGCTTTTAGTAATAACAACAAGACTTCGATTTACTTTTGATGTTACTTTATTCCAGAACCCCAGACCAGACAATGCGCGCGGAGAGTCACATCTTGCTAGCTTCTAACTCTGCAACTGACTAACTGACTCTGCAACTAACTGAGTTGCTTACACCTTAAACCGGAAGGGCTTCTATTGACTTCCGTTCTCACGTTCCATCCCCAGAACGCAAGGTGAGAGTGAGGTCAAGCATTGTCACTCACTCTCAAGGCAATCAGCTGTACTGATCGCCATAAGGATTTCTATACTACCTTAAAAAGTAATAGGGATCCAATTAATATGTAACACTTCCTCTTCTTGAATAACAACCACAATGTCTTCAGGGATTGTCATGCTGCCCTGATAGTCAACATAGGGAACCCGGTCACACCACCCCCGCCTGTGAATGTAGTCGATTCCATTTTCAAGTACATTGAAAAGGACTCCTTCTATAACCCCCTATCAGAAAGGTCAGAAAAATAAATGGAACAGCGGAAAAGGACATATTAGTGCCCCTTTAATAATGTATGGGTAATTCCATATCAAATTATCCTGAAAAAAGTAAAATTGTCACCCACCTCCATTAATTTTTCTGATTTTTTTTCCAAATGTGGACTGTATTAACATTAAACGATCCCCAAAATTTGATCTTCCAATTACAAAAATTGGCAGAGTTATGTCGATGATTTCTGATTTTTTCTTAGCAAGATCAATATCAAAATGTCATAGTAGCACAGCATCTATGACATTTTATCTATTGTTATTATTTCACATATATTGAACATTATTTGTACCAAAAAGATAGTTTGATATTTCCTCAGAACCGAAGCTACAACACCAGTTAAAATTTTGAAAATCAGAAATCATTAATAACTTAAAATTGACATGCACTTAGAAACCAATTTTCAGGAATAGAGAAACTCTAGAACTCATTTTACTGACAAAAATAGATTACAAAAAGTCGCCATTTTTCGTGACACCCCACCCAAATTTGGAGAGTTATGTTGGTTTTTAGAATTGACATAACTCCACAAATCTTTGGAATTGAAAGCTCAAATTTTGGTGATTGGGTGACTTTAAGACAGTCCACACCCGTAAAGAAAAATTGAAGTGCAAAATTTTAACAAATCTTTGTAAAATGTGATAGCTTCAATTGTGAGCAAATATCAAACTATCATTTTGGTACAAATAATGTTCAATATATGTGAAATGATAATAATAGAAAAAATTGCTGGCGTAGACGAAGTGCTACATCGGGATATTGGCTTTGCTATGAAAAAATCAGAAATCATCAATAACTTAGAATTGGTTGACTTTAAGATTTTTGGATTTCATGGGCAAAAATGCTCTTATAAACCAATTTTTAGGAGTAGAGAAGCTCTAGAACTCATTTACAGACAAAAATAGGTTACAAAAAGTCACTATTTTTTCGCGACCCCTTCAAATTTGGAGAACTAAACATCGACATAATTCCGTCAATTTTTGGAATTAGAAGCTCAAATTCTGGGAATTGGCTAATTTTATCATAATTCACACTTGAAAAAAATTCAGAAAAATGGAAGGG
The DNA here is from genome assembly GCA_023376005.1 of Doryteuthis pealeii. Taxonomy (NCBI): domain Eukaryota; kingdom Metazoa; phylum Mollusca; class Cephalopoda; order Myopsida; family Loliginidae; genus Doryteuthis; species Doryteuthis pealeii. Next base: position 54,003,338 of record CM042138.1, read on the forward strand.
TGTGGGTGACATGGCCTGGATGATTTGTCATGGAATTACCCATATATGTAACCATAAAGAGGCAGTAAGAAACGAACGGTAAAAAATGGGATAAAACTGCAATGTTCCATAGAACAAGCCAAAGATCTTGGAATTAATGAAATATGTGGAAAGGTAAGTTAGGAAATGGCCCAGTAAGAAGAATTCCTGATAGGAGAAAGGACAGCAATAAACAGGAAACGAAAACAACATCACAGTGCCCATCTTCATCATCACCACCACCACCATATTGAATTGAAGAGAAGAAAAAAAAGTTGACAATAAAGAAAATCAAGACTGAAGAGAAGGAAGTGCAACAACCAAGGAATCAAGACCGGAAAAGAGTTAAATCAGAAGCGGAAAATGTAAATAAATTACTAGAATATATTCCAACCGGCGACATCATCAATTTGAACCATTCAAATTATACAGGAGAGAAGGCGGTTATCGACAAACTAAGCATTCAGATAAGGAACTCAAAAGAGAAAATAAGAAACAAAAGATGGATCAGAAATGAAAGATCAACAACAAAACACAAACCGCGAGATGCAAAACTACCCAGAAAATAAAATTACACAACGACACAAGGAAATGGACCAACTGATAAAATACAACATCGACAAAGAGTAACAGCCAAATTAGAAAAAATAAACCAAGACATATTGGCGAATGAACGTAGAATAAAGAGATGTCGGATACCGGATACAACAATTCAAACAAAAATAAAACATTCCAAAACAATGAAAGCAGATTCTAGCAAAAAATAAAAGCAGGCATAAAACTGAACAATCAGAATCCAACTAAAATGAAACACTTCCGGTGCAAACTTTGAGAACAGAGACAAGAACACAACGGAAAAGCTGAATGGTTTATCAGTATGAAGAAGGGAATACAAAGAATCGAAGGACCGAATACTGAAATAAATCTTGAAACCCTTAGAAGAAAATTGCGAATTGCAAGGTACGTGTTTACAATAGGATCCATGGATTTTGGTTCAAGCGATTTGCATCGATTTACGACTGGTTAACATAACAACAGCGCAGATGCTTACAAGAGGTAAACATGGATGATAAAAGTGAAAACTATTCTAATTCAGAAAGATACAAAAAAGGAACCAAATCAAACAATTACAGATAAGATATTTACTCATTTGGTTCGTTTTGTTTTACGGCATATCAATCTCAGTGGGTCATTTAATGCCGATAAAGTTTTGAAATAAAGTCACTCTTAATGGATACTCAATTATTTTTAAAATACATTTTTCTGGGATTTTTTTGATGGGACATAAGATATTTACCATGATAGAAAAAAATCTAACCGCACAGATAAACCAACAAATTTACTACTCGTTATGAGCCGCGGACAAAGGATTTTAAAGATAATGTTGTTCTCAACCGGGGGCCATATGAAACCCCAGAGACCATATAACATTTTGGAGGTCCAGACAAGCAAAAATACTTAATTATAAAAATACAAACTTTTAAATATAAAATGGTTATGGTGGCGTCCACCAGAGTAAAAGAGGAATCAAAAGGGTCCATAGGTAAAAAAAAAGTTGAGAACCACTAATGTAAAGGAACAAAAGTAACGAATGATCTATTATATAGTGAACAAATCATAACGAAAGAAGTAAAAATAAGGAAGAAATATCTCGTGATGGCATGAACAGACTACTGATATTAATCTATAAGCATATATAATAGGATGTTTAAAAATGTTTAAAATCTCTGAACAAATAGTGAACTTCAATGGAAAGTGAACTTCAATGGAAAGCTGAAAAATAGAACTAATCACAAGAGCAGTAAACATAGTATAAATAAAGGTACAAAGGGGCATTTTTCAGGTTTACTCATAATCAGGAAAACTATTTTTTATAAAGAGTGTACTACTAACTCATCAACAACTAAAATCTTACAGAATATATAGATTCAAAAAATAATAAGAAAAGGTAGACTACCTCACGTACTTGGAAGGATGTAAATATTTTGTCTAAATCAAAAAAATGAGAGAACTAATCGGTTAGAATCCTTAGCCAATGCATAAAAATCGAATCTTACATTAAAAATGTGCAATATCTTATTATAATGGAGATTGTGTGTTTTTCTGTCTGTAACCGAAACTATATTACTAATCGAGTCACAATTCACATAGTTATTTACATCATATTCTCCATGATTTTAATTATATTTAAACCTTATTAATAAAATTGTTTTACATTATTATACTGTTGACCATATCTGCATACTAATAACATGCAATTGTATTTATATATACAAAAAATAGCGGTTTACTGTGTGAATGGAAAGGCTAATTTGCATATTGATATTAAAAATTTGATTTTAATAAATATGTGCTCAGTATAATTGATTTCTAATTGTTTGGTTTTATCTTAATTAATATGAGCAAAAATCTCTCCAATAAATCTTAAAAGAAATCCATTAACAATATTAACAGTAATTCTATTCTTTACTTTCTAATTTAACTAAATAGTTAAATTATGAAAATTTACCAATGAAAGACGGGAGTGAAAAAAAAAGTAAGTTTTAGTTATTCCCCCTCTGTTTCAAATCTTTTTATCGGCATCTTATTTAGCCTTTCTAAGTTAACATATTTTATTACATTAAAACTTAAATACTTGCACCCGGAGGGAGCATATATTTGCTAGTTAGTAATAATAAACGAAAAAGAGAAAACACAAAAAGAACAGAACTACACAGTCATAACAGCACCAGATTTTCAGAGGAAATAAATGCAACAAATACCGAGAATTGTTAGAATTATTGCTATCATAGTGTAATTCTCTATTTGTTTATCAAGCAAGCAAAGTGTTTTTTTTTTAAGTAATTAAGCTATACCTTAGAGGAACAAGAGGAACTAATAGAAACAAAAATTTACAACAAAAACTCAAGGAATATATAGTTGGTTTTTGTGTTGTTTTGTTTTGTTTTACGGCATATCAACCTCAGTGGGTCATTTAATGCCGATAAAGTTTTGAAATAAATCAATTCTTAATGGATAATACAATTTTTTTATAAATACATTTTTCTATTTAACCCATAGATGGGACCCTAAAAGGTACTACCACTCCGGGTCAGAGTGGACCAGGGAGCAATGGTGATGAAGGGGTGCTCCACATTCCCCAAACCTCCAGAACTGGAACCTCACCATCAGAGTTTAATGTCATTCCCAGCACATGTAGACCCGCAGCCACCGCCTTCTAGCACCCATATGATAAAAAGGGGCTGGGGTTTGCCATAAGGGCAACAGGGTTGGGAAAATCATATAGGTGCTAGGGCTTGACGTGACCAGCCGATTGATCGGAGGGGGCCTCTCCGACCGCCCGTGTAGCCCAAGATAGGGTCAAAGTGGAGTATTGCATGTCATGAACTGCTCATCCACCTGGGCTCTTAAGCATCACGGGTCGCCACCCACGGCCCAACAGGTGGCCCATTGGGGGAATATATTTGGGTAGTCTCCCTAGTAAGAAACAGTGAAAAGAAGATATTAAAAACCTGGACCACAAAACGAGAAAGTGAAAACTGTCTCCAAAGCTAGGAAGTAACATAGACAGATTAAATGTTAAAAGAAAATAGGGTGAAGATAATTTACAATTATTGATAATTGTGTTGAAACTGCGATTTAAGGACTTGAAAAAGTCACAAAACAGAGTAAAGGGGGATTAATAGCAACGATGGAGACGCTTGGTGCAATGGTTACCGTCGGAGGAAATGGACACAGCGAGACGAGTTCAAATCCTAGACGCAGCTGTTTGTAATTTCACGTAGCGCTAATACCCTTGGGAAATGTACGAATCAAACTATTCTCTCTCCAGCTATGGGTAAATAGTAGAGCAGACTGGTCTCTTTAACTTTTGTTAAGCAACCGATCTAGGAGAAGGAAAATTCTGAATTTAAATCTCTTCTCGTTAATCAAAACTTCTTTGAGAACTCCCCCCTTTTAGCAAAATATTTTCTTTAATTAAAAAGTCAAAAACTACAACAAAATGAACACAAGAACAAACAGAAAAAACAGAAATTAATTAACCAGGAAAAACAACAATGAGAAGAAAAACAATTACATAGAAACTTCAAAATACAAACTAAAGAAATTATGCATAGAGATAGCATGGACATGTCTACGCAGAGGAAACTTAACGAGAAAAAAAAACCCGTCCAGAAAAATGTGACAAAATTCTCTTGGATTTTACGATAAAAATGAATCCCTCAATTCAGACCAGATGACGAGACCTTGTTAATATTAAAAAAAAATAAATTTTACAAAATAGGTTTCGTTGTTCCAACAGATCGTAGTAAAATTAAATGAAAACGAAAAGCTACAAAAATACCAAGACCTTGCCTGTTAACTGAAAAACTGTAAAACATGAAGATAACAGTGATACTCGGCACAGTCGTAGTCCTTGTAACAATCGCGAAGAATCTGGAAAAGAGACTACATCGATATCGGAAATTTTTGGCGTTAACATCGATACAGTTTTCCGTTTCTTTGAATTGACTGGACCAAAGTTCCAGCAGGTCGGACGAATGGTTTAACTTAATAATTCCCGTCGATTCTATTCTAAAATCCAATGCAAATTGATTTGCATCCTAAATAGCAAGTAGAGTTGTTTCAAGCCTGTAGGAAATTATGTTACAGAGGTATAGTGATCAATGAGAACATCAAGCTGGAGATGTTCGGTACATGTTTAAGACTGACAATGAATATAGCATCTATAATGTTCCCACTGTCAAAGTTGTAAAAGTAATTCTAGAGAAGTGAATTTTCATGTACTTGATCACACATTCTTTTCTCTGACTACCATTGTGGTATACCAGTGATAAGTTCACAGTCACAATGTCTGGTGAAAAGACAGAATGAAGGAATATTTGAATTCTTGCCTTTCCAAAACCCATCACTGGCAAAGATATATGAGCAGTAAGGTATATGAGCATTTGGATGTGCGTGGAATAATGGTTAAAGTCGTTGGAAATGGACTCGTCGACCTGAGTTCAAATCCTGGACGAGGCTGTTTACATTTTACATAGCGCTAATACCATTGGGAAAGGTGTGCATCCAACTATCCCTCCATGTATGGGTAAATAGTAGGACACACTGTACACTTTAATCTTTGTTAGGCAACCAGTCTTGGAGAAGGAAAACTCTGAATTCAAACCTGTTAAATTCCGCATAAGAACTTGACCTTGTGTTACATCCTGCTCATGCGGAGTGGTTGGTAAATATGTATAGGAGCAGCAATCACCTCAATTACACAGAGGGTTAATTCTTAACAAGCAAGATTCACAGACCAATAATACTGAAAAGAATTCGTTTCTCACTGGGTTTCTTACCCTTGTGACCTTATGATAGACTAAACTTTCCAAATAAGTATAGGCCTTAGTGGTATAATGGTTATTGTTGTTGGGAATGGACAGGAAAATAAGTTAAAATTCTGGACGAGGCTGTTTGCTTTTCGCACGCTAATACTCTTGGGAAAGGTATGCACCCAATTATACTCCTACCGTCTATGAATAAATAGTAGAGCAGACTGTGCTTTTTAACCTAGGTTATATAATATATATATATATATATATATATATTCAGTGATGAGGTATTTACACTGGTGCCAGCGATCAGTGTTGATCCCAGCTAAAGTCCAGGATTTCGAATGCTGATTTTTTTTTACATCAGACACCATCGATATTGGCGCAACATATTCTTTTTACTTCCATTTGACCCTGTTAGGTATTGGCAATGTTAGATTTATATCAAATATCAATCCATATTTCAAACTTGGTTGATTACTGTTTCACTACTGCATCTCAGTTTCATGGAAATATTTAAAAGCAAAAACATTTCCATCAAAGTTTCTGCTGTGATAATTATAATTGATTTTTAATTAACTAAATCCCGTCAGTTATATTTGCGTCTATAATCATCAGTTGGTCAGAATAACTAGTGACGTGACCTGTCCATATATTGATATTGTTGTCCGATTCGAGAGCGAAGAATACGGATCTCCAACGACAATTCCGGGGAAGATGGGAAAGGCATCAGCACCTTTACAAATCGATGAGCAAGGGATTTGATATGCTAATATTTTCTCTTTAATTGTAAATTAGTCAAATTCAATAACCACATACATTTTCTCTCTCTCTCTCTCTCTCTCTCTCTCTCTCTCTCTCTCTCTCTCTCTCTCTCTCTCTCTCTTCTCTCTCATTATTTCTCACTTTTTCTCTTTCTTAGTGTCATTTTCTCTTTTTATTTTTCTATTATAATGTCTTTCTTTTTCTATTTCTCTCTTTCTAATCTCTTTCTCTGTCTCTGTCTGTGTGTGTGTGTGTGTGTGTGTGTGTGTGTGTGTGTCTCTCTCTCTCTCTCTCTCTCTCTCTCTCTCTCTCTCTCTCTCTCTCTCTCTCTCTCTTCTTTCATTATTTCTCACTTTTTCTCTTTTCGTAGTGTCATTTTCTCTTTTTCTTTTCTATCATAATCTCTTTTTTTTCTATTTTTTCTTTCTAATCTCTTTCTCTGTCTGTCTGTGTGTGTGTGTGTGTGTGTGTGTGTGTCTCTCTCTCTCTCTCTCTCTCTCTCTCTCTCTCTCTCTCTTTCTCTCTCTCTCTCTCTCTCTCTCTCTCTCTCTCTTTCACTCTCTTTTCTTTCATTATTTCTCACTTTTCTCTTTTAGTGTCATTTTCTCTTTTCTTTTCTATCATAATCTCTTACATTTTCTATTTCTCTCTTTCTAATCTCTTTCTCTGTCTGTCTGTCTGTGGGTGTGTGTGTGTGTATGTGTCTCTCTCTCTCTCTCTCTCTCTTCTTGTATCTACCTCTTTCCCACGTTTACTATTTATCTTCCTCTTATATCTCCCCCTTTCACTTTTTCTCATCACGCCGGTTACCTGTTTCTTTATTTACACAGACATAAATAAATGAATAACATTAATTTCATTCATATCTGTAAAATATAAAACCAATAAATGGAATTCGCGAGAAATAACCTAAAAATCTCTTCATAATGCTTCGTAAGTTCAGCTATAACTGAATTGTGTGATTTTGAAAAAGTATTTTGTTAGTCACTTCGAACCAGTCTCAATAGAGGTGTCTACATATTTCCCCACAAGATCAAATACGACGCTCAGAGAAATCTGCGTAGAGACAAAAAAAAAAGATGTCTACTTCCCTCGGCATTTTCTTTTCGGTTGCTTCCGGCATCAGGAATTTTCTCTGACCCTTCCTCTTTAATTGAAATGGAGAAGTTTGGTGTTGCATATTTTACTTTTTGCGTAAACTGCTTGATTTAACTTTTCACTTGTGAAGAAAATTTCTATACTTACTGCATCTCATTCAGGCTGACCTGAGGCATGAGAAATCTGGGATGAATCAAGAAAGGCGACAGGTAAATTGGAATTTTCTCGAGAATATTAATATTTCCATCACAAGGATTATTATTATAAAATGATAATAGTTTCTGCTTAAAAGAGGCAGCATTCAATAAATAAAATGATATAGAGGATGAACAGATTTTTTGAGTTTGTCATCTTTTTAAATGAATCTTCATCTGTTTAATTTTTTAATAAAAAACGATGGTTATTTGCTTGGTTGAATTTTACGTCATGACAACCCTTGTTGGGTTATTTTATGCCGGATACGTCCTGTTTTATTCATTCTTGATGGGTATTCATTTTTTTCATCAACTCAATTTTGAAACCATTTTTAAAACTCATTTTTTCTATTTAATCCATAGATGGGAACTTAACAGGTTCTACCACTCCGTGTTAGAGTGGACCTGGGAATAATGACGATGAGGGGTACTCTACACTCTCCAGAGCTTCAAAATTGGAGCTTCACCATTAGATACAATTTAATGTCATACATTGGAACTAAGACCTACAGCCGCCGCTTTCTAGCACATATATGATAAAAAAAGGATTGGGGGTTGCCATAAGAGCAGTAGGGTCGGGGCAATCATGTAGGTGCTAGGGATTGGCGTTACCAGCTGATTAACCGGAGGAGCCACTCCGATCGCTCGTCTAATCTAAGTAGAGTGTTGCATGTTATGGACTTCAAGATTCCATCCTAAAGCAACACGGATTGCCACTCACGGCTCACGGGTGACTCTATTGGGAGATTTTACCCCTCTACAGAGGTGCAGTTGGTTTATTCTTCAGTTCCATGCGACATGTCGGGAACAAAGAACGAATATAAAGAATATGATAATATGTGGCCAAGAAAAATTGTGTATTTACAGCTAAAGACATTATAAAGGAAATGATATTAGCTTTATTTGTTTCAGTTGCTAGAGCATCCATCTTAGAATAACAAGGTTCCGGGTTCGATATCGGCCCTCGCCAACTCAGCGCATGATTAGCACGGTTTAAATCTGAACGGTAAAGTGGGAAGCTGATGGTATGTGTGGTGCTCCGGCCCAAGCAGAAAAACAATTTCCCTGATGTAGCCCTAGAAAAGGGTGATAGACTCCCTTGTTGTCTAGCTGATACCGACAATAGGCCACTGTGCCGATTTTACCAACTTATTTTTTATCACTGGATGCTCAAAAATATCATTTTATGCTAGAAATCGTGTCACATCAGTCTCTCCAAGTGTATATATATATATATATATATATATATATATATATATATATATATAGTCATCCACAGACACTGTGTTTCGATGTATCACGTCTCATCAGTGTGTAAGCTACCTACAGCCGGGATAAAAACATGATCGATTCATCATAAGTTGGGCTGCTTAACCGCTCGGCCATCGGCATCTAAAGAATGGAAGGGAATTTGGTCCATGACACCTTTAAGCACCCCAGCTGCGATTTTGACGGTGTAAATGAAAAACATGTCATGGTCCGGGGATTTTAACTTAAATACACACATCTGTATGTATGTAAAGGCCACCATTAAGTGGTCCATCCTTTTTATAGGAGACCGTTGCGTTTATACACTTTAGCTGGTGGTTGTCAGAGAAGTCCCCTCCAAAGCGCTCAATCCCCTGGGAAATGGAGAGCATATATATATATATATATATATATATATATATATATATATATATATACATACATGTATATGTATATAAGTTTATAAGTTTTGTATATGGCAAATTTTACAATTGTCCATAAACATTGATTGCTTGTAAGTAGATACGATTATGTAGCGTCAACCTTCCGTAAGAGAGGAAGAGTAGAATTTAAAATATGAACAAACACACCAACTTCTGAAACTGTTTTTTTTAAACTCACTGCCATTTCAACTATTAAAACTCACTGCCATTTCAACTATTAACCTTGTGGTTCCTAGTCGGACACTCTACCGACTGATTACAATAACAAAAAGAAAAGACTTGAATGGAAAACATTGGCGAAAAATTATTGTATGATTCAAACCATTTCTAGAATTGTGGTTGAAACCAGGCTGAAAATAGTGGGTCTTTAGCTATACGAGCGGACGAAGAATGGATAAATTAGGATTATAATGTAAAACCTGGGGTTTCTAGTGTTACATAATCTATACAGTTGCATAAGATTATTGTCAATACCCTGTATTTCTGAGGGGATGGGCCTTTTCATATCACGGGCGGGACTTTCCATGGAATAGTACAGAAAGCCAGTGAAATACGTGAAGTCACGTGGGACCTGGTTGAGTCCTCAGTTTTCAGTTGGACCTCAGGCAGTGAAGATGTTTCTGCCTTAACTGTAACTCACTCTGCATACGCGCGCTATGTTAGTCAGATATTTAGTTACATGAAATGTTTAGTTAAGGAAATAAAAGTTTAAGAAAAATAACACGGTATTGTGATTAATGAATGTCTTGGTAACAAGACTGATTAGAAAAAGAAATGAGTTGAGTGCGACCGACCACCAAGACGACGCTAGAAGAGATGTTAGAAGGGACCTAGAAGAACTGAAGATAGAAAAGACGTCAGAAGAAGAATAGAAGAATAGAAGTAAGTAAAGAAGTAAAGGGGTATGCAACACTAGAAAGTTTAGAGATAGTCTAGAAAGGTCTCTGCTGATTTTGATATTTCTATGACTATTAATTCGCGGATTGTCTTATTAAACAATTATTCACTCATAATTAAACCATTTTCGTTGAAACCGAACTGGAAATAGCGGATGTTTAGGTATATGAACAATTGATAAATTAGAAATATAATGTAAAAACTGAAGTTTAGAAATGTCTCTGCTGATATTGACATTTATTTTACTATTAATTCACGTATTGTCTTATTAAACAATTATTCATACTTCATGTTGACATCCTTCCGTCTGCGAGAGACGATGGTTTGGTGACCATTTTTTTTAACTACGTAGCCTGGGCGTGTTCATATGGAGGATGAGCTGTTGCCCAAGCAGCAAATCCCTCCTTTCCACACTGCCGCTGTGGTCCAAAGGAAAGGCAAGAAGCCAATGCAGTTTAGCTGTGATAGTGTCGAAGCAGTTGCTGGGTAGCACTAGATTTCAGCCTCACACTGTCGGAGTTTAGAAATATTCCCCACACTCATACACTTATATATATATATATATATATATATATATATTATATATATATACGGGTGCTCGTTACCACAATCATCACATAGGTATTTACTTGGCTATTATTATTATATATATTAGATCAATTTAAGAACAAGGACTCCCCGTGAGAATCAAACTCACAAGTAATTATCTACGAGACCAGATTGATAACTCCGCCCCATCCACATCTCTCTCTCTCTCTCTCTCTCTCTCTCTCTCTCTCTCTCTCTCTCTCTCTCTCTCTCTCTCTCTCTCTCTCTCGGAATTTGCATTCTCGTAACCTATTTATCTATTCTGAGTACATATCAAATAACGTTCTCGCCGATTATGACCAATCGTAGCCATTGTCCTCCCTCTTTGTACACATGCATCTCATCTCTCAGTATCTTCAAATCAGATTATGTTCTTCATTCAGTGCTGACTATTCCACTTCCGCCCATCACATCCGGTCCAATCTCCCATAATGAACTACTCTTATCAGTGCTTCCTTTTGACCTGCTGCCAATATCCGCCATAAGACTTTTCATTCAGACGGCAACTTTCTCAGATCTTCAACCAATTGTCTGTTAAAATTAATGAATATATACCACGTCTGTACGGAAAGTATCAATTTACTTGGGATATCACGGGAACCGGTTGTGTGGCCTTGATGTAACTTAGTAATCAATCAATAGACATTGTATAACTATTGCGCGAATACTCACTATATTATAGGGTAGGTCAGCTGACACTGAACTACAATCGCAGAAGTCTTACCAGAGGCAAAAACCGATAGAGTCTGTTGGCGAGTGAGAGACATGAGTATGCTGTCAGCGCGACCCGATGAAGATATATGTGTGTGTGTGTGAGAGAGAGAGAGAGTATGTGTGTGTGTTTGTGTGTGAGAGAGAGAGAGAGTGTGTGAGTGTGTATGTGTGGATGCGTGTGTATCAGTCTGTATATGTGGGGTGAGATAGAGAGAGAGCGAAAGAAAATTATAATATGAAAAATCAGATTGATATGTTTGTCTATAGGGACAGATTATTATGAATAATAGTTTCTGCAGAAACTATCCTTCTAACGAAATTAAATTTTACATTCTGTCTCCCATTTTTCTCATACCACCAGACACTATTCCAAACATTACCCATATATATATATATATATATATATATATATATATATATATATATATATATATATATATAGTGTTATTTTAACAGCAAGTTATTGTTCAAGCAAGTTTTGTTAAAGACCGGTAAAATGGTTGAAAGTGCTTGAGTAAAAACTATGGGACATTTTCTATAATATCTGGATCCCGATCTACAGAAAGCAACAACAAAACTTGAACGTCTACACTTGAAAATTATAAAGAAATATTATATATATACATATAATAATTCTTTATATATGTCGGACTATTTCGGCATATAAGGTGAATACACCACTTAAACCTATCTGCGTGGGCGCGTAGATTAAAGCCAGCCAATCAACAGCTTGAATATGTGGTCAGTTAACTATTTAACTACCGATCTGGAAAGCCATTAATTACATGTATTCGCCACTGACGAACGGATCTGCAACCAAGGACTTTGCTCAACCAAATGATTCTACTCAACACTAAAGGACACCGAGGAACAACCAAAGGATTCTACCCAACACTAAGGGGCACTGAGGAACAACCAAAGTATTCTTCACTAACACAACACAAAGGATCTCCACTGTAAATTGCTCTCACTTGAAACCTAAAAATGGCCACAAAAATCGTAATAATATATGCATATAATATTTCAATATATATATATATATATATATATATATATATATATACGCACGCACAAACATATATATAAATATGTGTGTGTATGTATGTGTGTTTGTGTGTACGTGTGTGTACATTCTTATTCACATAAGTAAATAGATATTGTGCGTGTGCTTATTTGTTTTAAGTCATTAACTCTCAGGTGCTCACCTGTACCATTATATCAAAGTGCCATTCTCTCTTCAATGTGTTAATAACATCAACAGAATTTTATTTGGTGTGTCAATAAAAGTACCGACGTCTTTGATGTCGTGTGAACGATAGCGGCCTGTTTTTGCTCATACCGGCAAATTAGATTCGTCGTCGTCGTCGTTGTCGTCGTAGAAGAAGAAGAAAAATTGTCCTCCTAAATAGATAAAAATATAAAAACGAAAAATTCAGATAAAAATATTGTTTTATTTTTATGTCACCTCCGAAAACTCTCAGAACTTTTCTTTTCAAAGAATATGGAAGCGAAAGGAAAGAAAATCTGAAAGTTTTTGCATGCCAACATATCGCCGACACCCGGAGACGAAAAATAGGTAAGATCAAAAACAAGCAAAAAAAGTAAAGGTTGAATCTGAGTAAAATGTGTTAAATCAGCGAATGGCTTTTAAGAGTGAATTAATAATTTCAATATGTTGATCAACTGAACTCGTTCTATAAATTAGAGAACAACTTAGATAAATGAACAAACGTTTTAAGTTTAATTATCTAAAAGGTGGTTGAATTGGTAGAATTGAAACCAAGTTGGCATCAAGTTATCACGAGTGATGGATTAATACGATCATTAAACAGATCAATATAATGGCCGCCCAGGAAGAAGAAGAAGAAGAAGAAGAAGAAGAAGAAGAAGAAGAAGAAGAAGAAGAAGAAGAAGAAGAAGACGATCTTCGATTTTAAACTGATCCAATATTGGTCAAATATGCTAGATTAGTTCATACATATTTTACCCAAACCCTCCGGGCGAGTAGAATGCGACTCAAAGTCAATTTATCAAACGGAGTTTAACAGGCTTGTATTCATAGTTTGCCTTATCCCAAACTGGTTTCCTAACCAAGGTTACAGATCCCAGTATGCCCTAATATTTACTCATAGCTAGAAGGAGAATAGTTGAATTCATACCTTTCCCAAGGGTATTAGCGCAATGTAAACTGCGAACATCCTCGTCAAGGATTTGAACTCGTCTCGCCGTGTCCATTTCCTATTACAATAGACATTACACCACGCGTCTGTATTAATTCATAATTTCATATTGTATATTCTCTGCCCGTTGTGTAATGTTTATTGCCGTAGAAAATGGACACGCAGAATCGAGTTAAAATCCGGGACGATGCTGTTTGTATTTCACATAGCCCAATTACCCTTAAGTATTTGACTCTCTAACCTTGAAATCTGAGTGACAATTTGATTTTCATTAAGATGTCTCCTTTTCTCTTTCGAAATCTTTATATAATGTGTTTGTTTATTCATTTGCAGATTCTCGTATGAAATATTGAATTTAGCGCTACTTCTAATTGGTCGAGTGAGTAGTCTGTCACCGGAAGGTTAGATCAATTTAGTTCCCTTATAGAGCAACGAAAAGACATGCAATGAAGCACCTATCATACAAATACTGATACAAAGGCAACGAGGTCAGTCACTTGGTGATATTTCCTTGATATTCTCTTGTGGTTACCAAATTCTGTTGATTTTCCCAAGGCAAAACTTTCTTGATCACTATCTCCCAAGTTGAGTGAAACTAATCCGATCGTCTCTATTCGCCGAGGAACATGATTAACCAAGGAATGAGTTGTGGTCTTGTCATCGTATTGAACACCCTTTCATAATAGAAACAATTAGTTCGTTTGGTAATGAAACATCCACAATAATTGATTGTTTATTTCATCAATTGATTGATTTGATATGAAGTTTCTGATTTTTTCATCACGATTCTGTCTACGTTTTAAAGAGATTGACGAATTTGTTTATTTCTCCAAAACTTTTGCAAATACAGAGAATCTTTCAAAATCCCAGGCAACTATATGTACAATATTATATTAATAATGAATCATATTATTATTATTATTATTATTATTATTATTATTATTATTATTAGCTAGATAGATTGATTGATTGGTTGATTGGTTGATTGATTGATATACAGATAGGTATTAACAAAGTGAGATATATATAGAAATGGATATTAAAAGAATGTGATAGACAGATGAACAGACTGGGATAGATAGATAGATAGATAGATAGATAGATAGATACCAGTTTATTAGTTAACAAATTATACTAAATTTTAGTTTGAAATGCTTTCTCAATATTTTTTCATAGCCCTCATTTCGAAGTTTAAAAAATAAGACGGTTAAAGAATTATTTATCTTTCCAAACCCAGGTAATATTCTTAGAAATACTAAATCTTCATATTAGCTCGTTTCTTATCCAAATATTCGACCAACACAGTTTGTACAAGCATGTTTCTGTTTAATGTTAATGCTCCGAATGATATCACATGCTTTTCAAAAAGTCAATTGAGTGTAAAAATATCGACCAAATTCTTTAAACTATCCAAAGTTATTCTAAACACTTTTTAACCGTTAATTCTATTTTTCAATTAGTTTAAAAAATATTTATCGAACAAAATAAAATTATTTTGTAAAAGACGTAAATTTATTTTATTTTTATTTTTCTAGTCAAAATATTTTGCAATTAGCTTGAATAATTATTCGCTGTTCTTAACTCAGCTTGAGGCAGGTTTTTCTCTTTGAATTTTGAAAAACGGGAAGAAATTGACTAGTTCCGTTGGTCTGGCTTCGTTTTCGGAAGAATAAAAAACTTCCTCAACGGGTCAGACAGAAAGCAAAAAAAGTAATTTTGCTCTCTTATTTTTCCGCTTAAAATGTTGGTCACTTTGTTTGTATAGTTAGATGTTCTCATCAAGTTTGGGTTTATATGTTGAGATTGGACGAATCCCGTTAAACAAGTTGCAAAAGAAAAGAAAAGAAATGAAATGAAAAGGAAAGGAAAGAAAGAAGGACAGAAAGAAAGGAAAGAAAGAAAGAAAAGAAAGAAAGAAAGAAATCAAACTTGGCCAGCATCCTAGTCAAATGTTCCATTAGAAAGCGCAAAGTAAATGAGACCTTATTTGATTTGTTGCTGGTCGGACATATGTGGCCACTTCGTTCTATTTTATCAAGTGATGTCCGCCGGCTAAAATTGGTCAGTGCATTGCCTTCTCTGTCCGTTTCTACGTTCATAGACATTCAAAGAACACATTCTATTAATATCAATGTTCATTAGAGCCGGCGCTCAACAAAACTGTTTTATTGTTTTAGGAAGGGTTTAAGTTTATGGTTGTTGCTTGTTAAGCCTGCCTTCTACAAGAAAGAATTACAGAGAACTTGTGGATTTGGCGCAAAGGATGAAAGCCAAACGTTTATATATATATATATATATATATATATATATATATATATATATATATATATATAAGTTACGCTTATATATATACATATATTTGTGTGTGTGTGTGTGTGTGTGTGTGTGAGAGAGAGAGAGAGAGAGAGAGAGTATAAAATTTATCTTTTTCAAACATACTACCATAATTGTATAATCCCCAGTGAAAACTGAACTTACTAATTTGCCTACGAAACTATTTTTTACAATCTCTCTACGACAGGAAACCATGTATAATGAATCATATTATTATTATTATTATTTTCCTTTATTATTACATCAGCATTAGCTGATTCTTTCACTGGAGTCTGAGTACAGCAAGTCTCCTCAGGTCTCCAAGACTCTTCTGAGTATTCTAGATTAGCAAGCTGAATGGTTTCAAACTGATAAAATTCCAGATTTTCCAATCCTTTTGGGACTGTTAAGTGACCAACTACAATTGATCGCCTTCACTTTCTATTCCATAACTTTTTTAGTTCTCTGGCAAGGTCCAATATTTGTCTATTTTTTTTTTCCTTTTAGTTTGTGATCTGCTGGAAAAAATATTACAGTTATTTCTTTTGTTAAATCTTCTTTTATAAATTTATTTCAAACGAGATTTTGCGTTTCGTTCTCAAGAAAATTCCATATACATTTATTCAAAATTTAAATTTTTTGCATATTTTTAAAAGTATTTTTTGCTACATTGCAAGTATATTTTACATGCTCATCTCTATTAAAGTCTACATTTACTATTTTGTTGTCTATATTTTCGCTTCGATGTAGTTTTCCTTATGGCATTATTTTGCAGTGATTTTTAATCTTGAGGTTAACCATGAAGTCTTTTCATGGGAACAATTTGTCGTTTGAATGTATATAATTGCTTTTCTTCCAAAATTATTTAATAGATAGATAGATAGATAGATAGATTCAGGACTTGGCCAACCACTTCTTCAAGTCTACTCTAATTCTTTCCAACTAAATACGTTTAATCGTATGACAAGGACACGCAAGATATACGAAGTTGGAAGTGTATAATGGCGTATCACCATTACCCGATATTTTATACAAAATTTGATAAGTATAAATGATGCTGCCTTTTCCAAAATTCAAAATGATGAAAACGAGTAATTATAGGCTAACACAACTCTTTTAGATTTTACATCTAGATAGATAGATAGATAGATAGATAGATAGATTGTGTGGAAACTTACAATACTAAACAAATCCATTGCTTCTCCAAAGATTTATATCTTCAATTAGACATTGTTGTTTGGTTTGGATTCTTTGACAATATATCAACCTTTGAGGAATATTTAATGCCAAAGCCATCCTTGTAGAAGAGTAGTAGTTGTACTATTGAACACATAGTTGGGAGGAAATGGTTCATACCTTTCTCCAATTATATTGGTCCAAAAATAAACTTAATAGCCCGACTGTAGTTTGAACTCACTTACTATGATGTAGTAGTCCAGCATGTTAGCTGCTAAAACACGTGGACACCCACACGTTTTGGTCAAGTTGTTTTCGGGTTATATTTCTGATAAAAAAACGTCTTGAGGGCCATTTGATATAAGCAAAATGCAAACAATGCTTGTAGGTATTTTAATCTGCTTAATTGTAATATTCATTTATTCTCTCAAAAAATATTCACAGCAAAAAGTATTACACACGTACATGTAAAGGTACGAATTCCCGGAGTAGCATTAGTAATAGTCAATAAAGTTATCTTAGTCGATCACCCAGTTAGGACTGAATTCACTAGCATTCAAAAACAATTCATCTCTAGCACAGAGTACCTATAGTCATTGTAAATTTCATTGTAGATCAGTCGTAAAAAAATTAAGTAAAAATTTTCTTTTCGTTCAGAAAATTCAGAAAAAATATTTCCAATTTGTGCGTGGATTAATAAAAGAAACAAGGTTTACACTTTTTCTTTCTTTTTTTTTCTTTCTTTTTATTAGAGATGATTTGTTTTTTTTGTTTTTTTTTTGTGGGTTTTTTTTATTTGTTGCTTTTCCTCCATTTTTAATTCCATTTTAGATTTATATTTTTCATCCTATCAGCAGCGGTGAAAGTTTTCTGTTATGAGCATCTTATTTCATAATAATAATAATAATAATAATAATAATAATTTGATTCCTTATTTTTCCCTCGGATAATTTTAGTTAGTAGATGTTGTACAATTCCTTCTCAACTTGATCTTGCCACGGGCGTCAATATTTGAGTGAGTTTAAAAGGTAATTCAATCTTTTTGGAATGACCTTTACAAAACACTGGAGCAATATCGACTTCCTTCGTGAATCTTTGAAGAAAACTTAGAATTAAACAGATTTATACACACACATAAACACACACATACACACGCGCACATACCAGTGCGCACGCATAGAAAAGTAATGATTGTTGATTTTAAACCATCACTGTCGATTATTGATGAAATCAGCACCAAAGTTTTTACATAGGATGCCTTCGAGTAATTGTCTACAGAATAGTCTTAGCAAAGCATTAAAAGCAGGTCCCGATATTCAGTGGTTGCCTTACTATTGTACCATTTTATGACACTCAATTAGTGTTTTCCAAAATGGGTTTTGTCAAAAGAATTATTGCTGATCGCGAGATAACGTGGTTTTTAATTAAAAAAGATTTTATTTTAAAGATTTTATTTTCTATTTTTCCAGAATTGAATGAATCATGTTTATCGATGCAAGAATTTAAGAAGTTGATGATAAAATTGCATTGTTGAACAAAATACTTTTCGATGTCTTCCAGTTCTTTGTGATTTTTTTTTTCAAGAATCTGAATTGAATTTTGAGGCTGAAATCCACAAATATAATAATGAGATAAAATTCATCTTAGCAACGTAGTAGAAATTTTGCAATTCGCAAAACTAAGTTAATTCATTGGAACGAAATCCGTTCAAAAACAAAGAAAAGCCAACAGGATTTCTGTCAGTGGATTATGAAAATTTTAATTGAAATTCATCCTGATATCTTATTATAATGGAGATTGTGTGTTTGTCTATCTGTAACCGAAACTCTCTCTCTCTCTCTCTCTCTCTCTCTCTCTCTCTCTCTCTCTCTCTCTCTCTCTCTCTCTCTCTCTCGTTTCATGTTTAATTACTGTTTAATTGATATCATGCATGTGTTTTAGACACAGTTACCTACGCTATTCAAGCATAGATCTGCATATGCTCTATCACTGATACTGAGCAATTTTCATTTATGAATATAGCAAACTACATTATATATATATATATATATATATATATATATATATATATATATATATATTCATTATCGTGCACAATACATTTAAGGTGCAATTGTTATCATTGGTTTTCAAGCAGCATGTTAACCACTTTTCATCAAGACAAACGCGCTTGTTTAAAAATGCAGGGAATGTCAATTCATATATATATATATATTCCTCTCAGATGAATGCGTAAAAGCATGAAATCCTGGATCACAAAAATTCCCAAATTATATATATATATATATATATATATATATATATATATATATATATATATATATATAGTGGTAATGAGGCTTTGGTCTCGAAACCATGCTTGACCCAAGAGTCATCATTTTATAAATGAGTTATTGCTTATTGCAACAGCATGTATATATGATATCATTTATATATAAACAGTATGGACACAGAAATTGATAGAGTAGGGTTTGATCTTTATATCTTTACATGCTTAAATACTCTAAAGGCGGCATCTGCTCGATTATAGTTTAATTACTATTTATAGAACTTTTCATAAATATATATATATATATATATATATATATATATATATATAAAGAATGCTGTCCAAATACAGATATTTCAAAATATATATTTATATATATAAATGATATAATAATATAAATATATAATATGTATATATATATATATATATATATATATATATATAAACTATAGACACGTGTTTCGAGGTATCACCTCTCATCAGTATAGTTATACGGTTTTAGCAGCTGATTTATATATATATATATATATATATATATATATATATATATATATATATATATATATTATATATATATATATATATATATATATATATATATATAATATCAGTCGTAGAGCATTCGGCTAGAAACCACAAGGTTCCTAGTTCGATACCGGTCCTCGCCAACTCAGCGTATGAGTAGCATAGGGATGTGCGGTAAAGTAAGGAGCTGATGGTAGGTGTTGCGCTCCACACCAGATGCCAAAACAATCTCCTTGGTCTAGCGCTATTGAAAAGGGGATAGACTCACTTGCTGACTGGCTAATACCGACTTTAGGCCGCCCCGACGACTTTGCTTGAGTAAATATATATATATGGTAATATGATTCAATTTTCAAATATATATATATATATATATATGTGTGTGTGTGTGTGTGTGTGTGTGTGTGCGTGTGTTACTTATATATATATATATATATATATATATATATATATAATAGATTGTCTGTATTTTTGTCTGTAACAAAAACTACGTCATAGCTCTACGCCACAGCTATAACAATATTCTTATGCTATATACACCCAGAATTTGAGTAAGCAATTTTTAAAAAAAAAATTTTTTATTCTCTTCCCCCCCTCCCCTTTTTTTACGGTAACAAGAAGTTAACTAAAAAGTTTGCAAATAAATAAATACCTACGATTTTGTGTAAAATTTATGTGGAAAATATTCAAAATAATTGTTTGATTATTACATTTTATTTGAGAGGGGCGGGGTTCAGTTTTCATTTCAAATTGTTTTATTTATTTTTTTTTACTCCTTTAATAAATGTGAGGATTTTGCTTACTTATGATACAAACGCTCTGACATTGAATTTTTAACCCCACCTTCTCAGGCAATGTCTTTCAAAAAATAGTTTTTACAACGCCCGGAGGGTATTTCATATAATGATGATATGATATGATATGATTTGAGATATATATATATATATATATATATATATATATATATATATATATATATATATATCATCACTGGTATGCCACTATATCTGATAGAGAACGGTGCAGACATCTCAATGATTACCCTATGATTATTTCTCTTATTTTCTTACGAAGAACACTCCGAGAAACGACTCTATAATTAGCAGCTAAGACACCTGAAGTTACCTCCCTTAGATATTTTATCTAACCATTTGTACATAATTAGACGATTGATTAGAAATTGCTTTATACTTGAACTTGAATCCTTTTTTCTCTCTTTTCTATGAATTTTTCTGTTTTTTCTTTTCACAGGTCTATTCGATGGATTGTTACTTTCGGCAACTCTGGACCGACACCCGACTCGCTTTCAATGTTTCATTGGCAAACGTTTCCCTCAATATTAAGACGATGGAGAGGATTTGGTCTCCTGACACTGTCGTCTTCAACGGACAGGACTCCTTCCTTCACGAAATCACTATGCCCAACAAATTCTTCCGCATCAACAAAGACGGTACCATTCTATATTCTCAAAGGTAAGAATACTTTGACAAATCTTTCACTTGCGTCAACTACTGTTTCAGAAAAATAATCACTTGCTTGGTGAATGAGATAAAAGTTTACATATTTACCCCACCCCTCCCCGCAAGGAGGATGTGACACATGGTCAATTTCTAAAGTGAAGTTTAACAGGTTTAAATTCAGAGATTTCCTTCTCTTAGACTGGTGTCTTAACCAAGCTTAAAAAGCCCAGTCCACCATACTATTTACATATAGCTGGAGGGGAATAATTGGAATCATAGCTTTCCTAAAGGTATTAGCACTATGTGAAATGCAAACAGACTCGTTCAGAATTTGAATTTGTCTCAAAGTGTCCATTTTCTATGGTGCTAATTATTACACCACACGCCTCCTATAAGATAGTGTTCCACCTATACATGGAGTGTTCCACCTATGTATGGAGTGTTCCACCTATGTATGGAGAAACTTAACACAATTTTAAATGCTAGTTTTCAAGACAAGCAGATTATCATTTAAAGTTTGACGCATCATAATCTTCTTGTTCTGTATTATTTAGATTTTTCGATCTATTATTCTCAACTGTATTGTTATACACACAACGCTTCGGCCGATGTACCGTCCGGCCTTCTATGGATGTTTCTTGTCGAACTCGGGAGCCTTCATGTCGTAATCGGGAGTCTTCACGTAACTTCGAGATGAACAAGAAACATCTGAAGAAGACCGGAGGGCACATCCACCGAAACGTTGTCTATATAACAATAAAGATGAGAACAATTGTTCGAAGAATCTAAACGATACAATTATCAAGCCTAATCTCAAAAGTTTAAACAAATAATCTTCTTCGATCTGTTTCCAGTCACATGACCACATTAAATGTAGAATATGTCAGAAAAAATCACTTTTTTAACAAAAGTTCTAGTTCAGGGGTTCCCAAACCACAATACACATACACTCGGTAGGGCGTCCCATCGTAGCAAGCGCCTTTCGTAGATCCTTTGCTATTTAAGCAAGTTCGATCCTCGCTGGATACCCCATACCCCGTGGCGAATAGGTTGAGTAAATACCTACTGCTGGTGTACACAAGAGAAATCACAAGGATACACGAAGCTTGTAAAAGTACTTGAATTGAAATAATTACTACCAACTAAATGGAACTTATGTGTCTTGCAAACCAGACAGTTGGTAATACTGAGTAAATCAAAAGAACCCTTCCTTCAATGAATAAGGATACTTGGGTCATATAAAGTGTAAAATCAAATGAAGTCAGTATAGTTTTATCGACTCCTGTGAGCCCTTAATTGCTTCAGGCTCCGAAGCCACTACTCCGACTGCGACTCCACAGCCCTAGTTTATAGTCTAAATTTTTGGTCAAATAGACCTCCTTAAGATAACGTTTCAAATAATTAAGAACTTGATATACTGGCTCTTAAAACTTCGATATTGCAACTAAGTATAAAGTATTTACCTGCTTAAAATGTTTGTGAACCAATCTAATACCTTTACACTTAAATTATTGATATTGCAACAAACTATGAAGTATTCTCTGTTTTAAAATGATTGGGAACTTTATTAATTTATTAGGTCTTAAATTACTGATATTGCAGCTATGGTATGTCTACAATTTCTTTTTTAAAATTTGGACGTATATCTCCACTCGCCCGTCTTTCTTCTCAGTCTCTAACTGATGTGAAGAATGTTTTTCAACGATCTTTAAAACCAAAAGCAAATTTATGTGCAAGACTGTCAATTGAAAATATGAGGATGTGTTATTCTGAAACTTTGCTTAGAATTGATTTACTTATTAAAAGGAGACAAACCTAGCCACCTCATTTAAATATAACATTAAATTATTCACAAATGCTTTCATGTCTTTTTCTTTTATGTGATATTCACACATTTCATATTATATTCTTCTCAAAAGGTACACCAATATTGCCAAACAAGACACAAAGTTACACTGGAGGAAAAAGTCTGAGAAATTTTATTGTAGAGACTTTACTTTCCCTATGTACATATATGTTGGGAGATATTGTAAACAGGTGTGAGCTATGACGGTGAATAGGAAATAAGATACGAACAGTTGAGAAGTTGTTTGGTTAAAAAGGAAATAAAGCAAATGAGTTTTTTTGTTATAGAAGAGGTTAGAGAGAAGGTTAGACAATTATGATCTTGAACTGAAATATTATTGTCCAGTATGATATTTAATATCGTGAACACCGGCTTTCTGTTGGCAAACATCTTGAGATTAGACTTTTTTTAAATTCTGAGACATTACTCCGAAAGTTTGTAGACTCCTAAGCAATATACTAGAAACAAAGCATAACTCTGTTTTTTTTTTAAATATTTCTTATAATACTTTCTCCATCTTCATTGTTTTTTGTTTTTTGTTTTTTTAATAGAATCTTGGCTTATGTGTGCTTGGACCTTACTGAATTTCTTAAGTTTCAGAGATAAAGTCATTTCATTGTTTTTATATCTTATATTTTCTTTTCTATTGTTTTAAACGAAACATTTCGGTTGATATGTGCTTCGGGCATCTTCAGAAGTACATTGCCTTCTATGGTCTTCATATATTTTCAGGATGAAAAAGTCGACGTGAAGCATAAGTAGATAGATAGATAGCTCAGTCGGTAGAATGTCGGTCTAGGAATCACAAGGTTTCGAGTTTGATACCGGCTTTCGCCAACTCAGCGTATGAGTAGCACAGGGATCTGTGTGGTGAAGTGAGGATCTGATAGTAGGTGTGGCGCTCCGCCTCAGATACCAAAAACAATCTCCTTGGTCTATCGCTAGTGAAAAAGGCATATACTTCCTCGCTGTATGGCCGATACCGACTTTAGGCCACCCCAACGACTTTATTTTTTTTACTCCTCGGTGGGAGACCTCTCCAACCTCCACTTTATCAGAAGTAAGAGCCGAAGTAAAGTGCTGCATGTCATGGACAGCTCGGTAACAAGAATTCTGTTCTTAAGCATTACGGGTCGCCACCCACGGCCAACACGTGAACCTATTGGGAAGGTCTTACTCCTTTGCAGAGGTGTTGGATTATTTCAGTATATAAGGTGTGCTGGAAGCCACCACTTAAACTTATCGACTCGGTTAGTTATCGCCGATATTGAAAGCCGTTCATTTGCATATTATTCGACACTGACAAACGGACCTGCAACCAATGACTTTGCTCAACGCAAGGATTTTACCCAATACTAAGGAATAACCAACGGTTTCCTCACTAAAGATCGCGCTCTGCTTAACACAAGGGATCTCCACTGTAAAGTGCTCTCACTTGAAGCTTAAAAATGGCCACAAAATCGTAACAATCGGCGTAATTCTACTGCCTCGGTTAGTGAAAATATGTGAATATAAAGATATAAAAAATATTATTATGTCAATATTTTTATAATATCTTTAAACGATTTAACTAATTGCCTGATCATTGATTTGTATTTCCGATCAAAGAATTTCCAATGATTGTTTTCTAAACGTCCCTTTCATGAAACATTACGACTACCACGTTTTCCTCCTTTTACAACAAATGAGACTATTATTAAACACATTTTTTATTCTTGCGTCTCCTTTTAAATGTTGATTACTATTTTTCTCTTCAGATTAACTATCAAGGCCCGATGTTTGATGCAGCTACACAAGTTCCCGATGGATGTACAGCAATGCCCACTCCATCTCAGTAGCTGTAAGTCGTTTTATGGCGTTTGCCTTACCTATGGATAACATTAACTACCATACACACATACATACACACATATACATACATACATACATACACAGATACACACACACACACACACACATATATATATATATATATATATATATATATATATATATATTATTATAATGGAGATTGTGTGTTTGTCTGTCTGTAACCGAAACTATATTACTATACAAATCACAATTCCCTTAGTTATTTACATCACATTCTCCATGATTTTATTTTTATTTAAACCTCAATTATTGATAAAATTGTTTTACATCATTAAGACTGTTCACCATATCTACATACTAACAACATGCAATTGTATTTATATATACAACAAAATAGCGGATTATAGTGTGAATGGGAAGGCTGATTTGCATATTGATCTTAAAAATTTGATTTTAATAAATATATGCTTAGTATTATTGATTTCTAATTGTTTGGTTTTATCTTTTTGAATATGAGCAAAAATCTCGGGGATAAATCTTAAAAGAAATCCATTAACAAGAAGAAATAACTAATATTATTCTTTACTTCCTATTTTAACTAAATAGTTAAATTAGGAAAATTTATCAATGAAAGAGGGGAGTAAGGTAAAATGATAGAAGAGTTACTTTCAAAGTTGTTCTATTTTTCAATCATACCCCCTCTGTTCCAAATTTTTTATCTGCATTCTTATTCAGTTTCATTAGCCTTTCTAATTTACTATGATATTTTATTATATTAAAACTTAAATACTTGCACCCGGAGGGTGCATATATTTGCTAGTATATATAATAAAGTAATCCACAGACACGTGTTTCGAGGTATCACCTCTCATCACTGTGGTTATACCGTTTAACAGCTACCTCTGGCCGGGTTCGAGACCCGAATAAACTTTCGTTTACCAAACCTCTTACCCGTGCGGCTGTCAAATATAGGAGACTATTTAAGCGCTACATTTCTAAGCGGAAATGAAATTCACTAGAGGCCTCAAACTTTGTTTATGTAAACAGAGCGAGGTTTAGCTGTGCGCCGAATACGGTGAATTTTGCAATTAAATCCCTTCTAATTAAAGTGCTCAACCAAATTTGGGAGCATATATAATAATGTAATCCACAGACACGTGTTTCGAGGTATCACCTCTCATCAGTGTGGTTATAAGTATACAATGAATGGAATAAATCCGACATTATGATGTATAGGAACAGAAAAACAAATATCAAATATTATGCTTACAGATATCTTTTTCAGTCTGTGGGGTTTATAAAGTGTAATTCAATGGAAATCATTTTAAAATTAAAATGAAGACAATTGTAAAAGACACTTTATAAACACCGGTATTTATCAGAGCACATATTTTGTTGAATGAAAATAGGAGGAAAATTTGTTTATAAAGTGTCTTTTACAATTGTCTTCATTTTAATTTTAAAATGATTTCAATTGAAATACACTTTATAAACCGCACAGGTTGAAACAGATATCTGTTAACATAATATTTAATATTTGTTTTTCTATTCCTATTCATCATATATATATATATATATATATATATATATATATATAATATATTCATCCAAACAAATTTTGCGGACAATGATAGAATACAAGTTGTTTTGAAACTTTTTTTATTTTTCATTTCAATCTTTCTAACAATTTTCTTAATGTTGTTATCTTGAAGAGAATTTATAAAATATTCGAAAGAGTTACCATTCGCACTCTTCGAATACTTTCGGTTTTCCTTTGAACCATTATTAAGTGTGTTAAATCAGGTTATCGTTTATCTAAATTTTATCTAGGTTATAATTTTGTTTGTATCATTCATATATATATATATATATATATATATATATATATATATATTCCCCTGGATAATTTCAAGACTCGTTTACAAAACAGTCTCCACTGTTAGAATCTTAGCACAACATTTTCGATATTAGTGCATTTCTTCAAGTCCGTTTTGTTTCTCTCTCTCTCTCTCTCTCTCTCTCTCTCTCTCTCTCTCTCTCTCTCTCTCTCTCTCTCTCTCTGGATTAATCCACCAAAGTTCAGGGACATGAACTTTGGTGGACTAATCCACGAATTCCACCTAAACATTAAAAAAGTTGGCCAAAAAACTTGAAAAAACCACAAATAAAATTGTTAAACAGATGTTTCTTTTGTTTAATTCAACATGCATATATATATATATAGAGAGAGAGAGAGATAGATAGATAGATAGTGTGTGTGAGAGAGAGAGAGAGAGAGAGAGAGCGAGTGAAAGAGAGAGAATCCTAAAATGCACGACGCATTGAATTCAGGCAGATGTGTGATGCTCAATATCTCACCAAGCCCACTTGTTAGTTAAGTTCTAACACTTAATCATAGAAAAGAGATGACACCTTTTTTACCTGTGACTCACCACGTCAGAAACATGGTATAGCAGTTTTCTTCGTCGCTCAATGTTCATGTCTTTTGTCCCTTTCTTTTCTTGTCTTTTCTCAGTCTCTCTTTTCCGGTATTTTAACTATCTTTTTTTCCTTCTCCTATTCAAAGCACTATTTCATTTGCCCAGCCAATTTACTTGATTTGACTACAGAATAAAAACTCCACAAGGATTTCCAGGTGGCAGATTATCTTATTTTAATCAATGCTTATATAGATATGGCCGTATGTTCTACATGAGCGTCATTTGTACGTATTTGTATATGTCGGTAAGTGTCAGTGAGTGTGTGTGTGTGTGTGTGTGTGTGTGTGTGTGTGTGTATGTGTGTGTGTGTATGTATGTATTTCTGCGTGTGTAACTGTGTGTCTGCGTGTGCACGTGTAAGTTGCATTTCTCAGTAAACTATTCTCTCATGCTATGCATATATATATATATATATATATATATATATATATATATATTATGTAAGAATAGGAGGAAGTGAAGAAAGAACCGTCAAAACAGTTTTGACAAACGAAAAGAGAGACCCTTAGGTTAGAAATTCAGAGTTTTCCTTCTCCTTGACCGGTTACCATACCAAGCCCAGTCTGCCCTACTATTTACCCATAGCTGGAGAGAGAATAGTTGCATTCATACCTTAGTATTAGCGCTATGTGAAATGCAAACAGCCTTGTCCAGGATTTGCGCTCATCTCTCTTGTCCATTTCCTAGGACGGTAACCGTGACTCCACGCACCTCCACAAATGTTATAATGTTTGATCTATATGCTTGAACTTTGAGAAAATCACCAATATTGTGGTTTGGTTTGGTTTGGTTAGGCATATGAAGGGCCGAGTTATCTCAGTCGGTAGAGCGTTTGGCTCGAACCACAAGGTTCCTAGTTTGATACCGGCCCTCGCCAATTCAGCGTATGAGTAGCACAGGGATCTGTGCGGTAAAGTAAGGAGCTGATGGTAGGTGTGGCGCTCCACCTCAGACGCAAAAACAATCTCCTTGGTCTAGCGCTAGTGAAAATGGGATAGACTCCCTCGCTGATTGGCTGATACAGACTTTAGGCCACCCGACGACTGTTTTAAAGGCATATCAACCTTGTGGATTACTTAATGCTAAATCTATTTTTTCTTTTTGGTATATATGATTTTTATGGGAATTTGTAAATGAATACTTTGTTTTTAAACAAATTGTTAGAGTGAAAAACATTTTTAATCTATTTATCCCTTAGATAGGACCTTAATAGGTACTACCACTCCGGGTCAGAATGGACGTGGGAGTAATGGTGATGTAGGAGTACCTCACACCCCTAAGAACTCCAGAATTGTAAACCTCGCTACTAGATACAGTTTAACGTCATACCCAGGACATTAAGACCCTCATCCACCACTATTTGGGGGTTTGCCATAAGGGCAATAGGGTCGGGGCAATCGTATAGGTGCTTGACCAGCCGATTGATCGGTGGAGATCTCTCCGACCGCTGTCAAGCATAAGTAAAGGCAAAAGTGGAGTGTTGCATGTTATGAACTCCTCATTCGCCAGTATTCCGTCCTTGTGTATAACGGGTAGCCACAATTGGATGGATTTTACCCCCACCCCCTGCAGAGGTGAAGTCGGTGTATTCCACAGCCCTAACTAACAGGGTGGTCAATATTGTAGCCTTGTGGCAGACTAAACTAAGCTTGATAAATAGCAATGCTTTATTTCTAGACAAATTCCAACTCTGCCAATAATCTTGTCTGGAAAACAAATATTACTTCTTTTTTGTTAGATAACTCATGGGTAGCCTACGAATTATGTATGTAAGTGTAGTTAAAATTCAAATAATGGTTTGCTAAATGGAAAATTACTATTAACCACTGAAAAAAAGATATTGACGGCAGTTAATCTTTCGCTGACCAGTACAGCGACTTCTAATTGAAGGAAAAGCGTGTGAAAGGGAATTGATTAGTTAGATAGAATTCAGCCGTTAGTCTGAAGGAGCAGACGCAGGTGTTCTTTGCACTTAAGATGCCGACTTCTCACCGCGTGATTAGAGACCCTTTCGGGCTGTGGGTTTTGAATAAAGAATAGACGTCTAAAAAGAACAATAAATCCTTGCTTATTTATTAGAAACAAGAAATGAATGCAGACGACCCAGCTCAAAAGAAGAAATCAGCCCAGAGGAGATGTCAGCGACGAAGTAGACCAAGCAGAAAAGTAACGGTCCATCTCCTCTCAACCTCTCATCCTCTCTACTCACTTCCAATTATATACCCGATGCAAAGGATATATAACATTTTAAGTTGTGTGCAAATATACTTGTTTATACCTATGCACTAATGGTGTGCGTAAAAATTCCTATACAGAAATGTACGTTATCATTACAGTTCTAACAGAACTATAATAGATTTTATTTGTATAGAAGCGTTTTCATACGAAAGCAATAAGGAAGAAATCTAATTTGACGACAATGTTGGATTATGGTGTCAGTATTTGCACCAGGAGACAATATGTTATTGCTTTCTTGACGTTCGGGACATTACGAAATGATAAATCTATTGATGTGAGCAGAAAGAACAGAAGGAGAAATGTTTTATTATTTTTCGAAGATATGAATAATTACCTCTCCAAGATTTGTAAATAGATCTACCGATATTTAATAGTATAAATAATTCCTTTAAATGCCATTTTTGGTAGCCTCCCTTCTATGTCAAGGAATTTCTTATTCATATAATTCGTATTATAATAATGACTAAACTGCAAGGATTCGTTCCTGTTTATTTACGTTGTGTTCTTAATAAGACTAAGAGAAACAATTTTGTAATTACCCTTGAACACGCATTTGTCATCAGTTTATATTTAGTTAGAATATTGCGCTGACAAAAATGTTCTGTGCTGTAATAAAACAAATACAAAAACATGCAGAAATTATGAGAAAGTTTTTTGATTGAAAATAATTTTAAACTATTTAATTTTATTCAAATAAATTTCAGAGACATAATAATTATTACATTTGTATATGAATATCATAAGTAAATATATCAACTATTGTGAGAAAGGGGTTTTGTTCATTACTACCTCTGTCCCATAATAATTGGTACATTTGCATATACATTTTATACAAATTGTAACGTTTTTTATGGAACAAAAGTAGCCATAAGTTAAATATATGTCCCATAATTAGTTGGTACATTTGCATATGAACATCATGCAGTAAATGTAGCAACTATTGAGAGACATAGGTTTTAGTTCACTGCTGCCTCTGTCCCATAATAGTTGGTACATGTGTATATAAATTTCATACACTAAATGAAGTAGCTATTGTGAGACAGAGGTTGTAATTCCTGGCCACTCCGTCCCATAATACTTTGTACATTTGTATATGAACATCATACACTAAATGCAGCATTTCCAAGATCGTCCTAATCAAAATAGGTCTACATTTTATATGCTACAAACTCACCATTACCAAAATATGGCTCAAATAGCGAACCCTAAATTTTCGAGACTTTGTATTGAAAGAGTTTTACTTCACTGAATTTGTTAGATGAGGCTTGATAATTAGTATTATTTGGATTATTCGGACTATTGTCCTCATCTTTATTGTTATCTGTGCAACGTTTCGGTCGATGTGCCCTCGGCCTTCTTCGGGTATTTCTTTTCGGACTCAGGGCCTTCTCGAACTCGGGAACGTTCTTGTCAGAATTGGGAGCCTTCTCGAACTCGTTAGCGGAATGAGAACAGGATACCCCCGTGGATTGAATAAAGGGTTGGGTTCAAAGTCCCGTCATGGCTCCCGATTACGACAAAAAGGTTCCCGAGATCGAGAAGGCTCCCGAGTCTGACAAGGTTCCCGAGTTCGAGAAAGCTCCCGAGTCTGACAAGAAATACCTGAAGAAGGCCGGAGGGCACATCGACCGAAACGTTGTACAGATAACAATAAAGATGAGGACAATAGTCCGAATAATCCAAATGATACTAGTTTTAGTTCAATCAATAAAATCAAAGTTTTATTCTGTCGATATGATTTCGGGCAACATGATGAACGAAACACTTGCCATTCGATGCTCTTTTCTCTTAAACGTTTTTGCATTCACTTTTTTTCCTGTGAATTAACGCACTGCCTTTAAATCACAGTCTCTGTCGGCCTTTACTCATCATTATTTCAGCCCAGTCGCGAATAAAGATATGAAATATGGTTGTATTTTTAGAAGAATCTATTGCGGTATGGATATACTGCTCAGCTATTAATGTTCAGGATGTTAACCTCTTGGGACGGAAAGAAGCCTTCTCACTAGTTCAGATATACAAAGACAAAAGAAAGATCATGTTGTATAAGGGAATGTACAGAAATTCTTACTGTTCTTTCTAAATCCATCTCTGGCCGTTTGTAAATTTGGCTGTGGAAATACGGA